>JACDOX010000409.1:174036-190363 GCA_014549065.1 Cardinalis cardinalis
CCTGGTGACACCCTGGGGAGGGACAGTTCTGTTCCAGCAGGGCATTGCAGAGAGCCCTTGAGGCTCGGAAAATGAGTTACTCAAAGCTTGTGGTTGTAGTGAGAAACCTTTCAGCAAATTAAGCTAGTAATAAAAATGCTTTGAATCAGTAACTCTGCACTGAAAACTAGCTTTGAATTATTGAGAGGTTAATTAATKTTTTGCTGCTTTTTGTGATTAAAACTCGATGCAAGTTTTTCCATTCAAACAAAAATGAGATGAAATGCTTGATCTTAACCATTAATGTTTTCCCATTTTCAGCTCCTTGAAATCTTTAAGGACTACAGCTCACAACGTGGTTTTTAACSTTTACAATTTTGTTTCTGTTCGTAAAAGCCTTTACTGGACATTACTTGAAGATTTTTATTTATTCTTTTCCTGGGATCCCCAGCACGAGAACATGTGTGCTTTGCATGTCCTAGTTCTGATGTTAGAACTGAGTGACTTTTGGCTCTGAAGACTTGGTTGGTTTAGTCACTGAGACCAGATGAGGAGTGCTTTGCAAAAAGCTGGAGTTGACAGTGCACTTAAAAATGCAGAGGAGAGGAAAAATAGCACCTGTAGTGGTTTTGCATGCACTAGTCAGGAGTAATAAAAGGAAGCTCATGCAAATACATCCTTAAAAACAAATACAAAAAAACTAATCTTTTCCTTTTTTTCCTATGGTCCAAGGCAAGCAATTCTCCAGGCAGGTGGATCAGATTGTTGCTGATCTAAAGATTCAGTAAACTGGCAACATGTARTTAAATCCAAGACTTAATTTCAATTAGATCCTCCTTGTTTAAGGGATTTTTTTCAAGTATATTAGTACACAATGTTTCTCTTTTGTTTTCCTTTTCTAAGATCTGTTTACACAGTGAAGAAAAAATTAAAAGAAATGTCAGAATATAATTATTATGTGAGTCCTTCTTTGCCACAAAGTTATTTTATGATTCTGTGCTTTCARCAGATTTCTGATACAGGTCTCTTATGTGCAAAGTTTGCTGTGTGATAGATATAAGACAGAATATTTTTWAAAAATCAATTTTGCTCAGAAGTTTTAAAAACTAATTTCTTGTATTATGCACTCCTTCCTTTTCACCAGCTGAAAGCAGTATGAGCCATACTGGAAGCAGTATGAGCCATAAGGCAAGAAGGGATGTGTCTTTGCAGAGCTGCAGTGTTTCTGTGAGACTTGCACATTGCTCCTGACAAGTGAATGTAAAATGCATGATCCTTGGAACTCACACTGCAAAATAGCAGGAACAAAAGGGGAATGGAGGCACGTGGCTGTGGGAGGGAAGGTGGAGGAGTAGAAAAAAATTCTGATACAGTTGTGATTGTGAAGCATTTGAGTCAAATAAGTCTGTAAAATATTAAAGGAAGCAAACAAACTGGCAAAATAATGAATCAGGAGAAGTGGAAGAGGAGAGAACATTTGCAGGTGGATTAAGAGCTTGCCAGTAAGACCAAACTGCCARATACTGTCCACGTTGGTGACTAGTGCCAGACTGCTATAGCATGCTCCTTTTTCCCTTTCTATTTCAGCCTCTGATTAACTCTGCTGTCTGTGTCTTTCCAGTTCCTGTGGAGTGGTGTTGTCAATTGTGTTCTTGTTGGTAGTTTTTTCACTATTCTGCTGCTATAACTGATCTACTAATTTGCTGTTTTGAACTCAGCCTTTGTCGGAATTATGGGTAACACAAGATCATACAAACTGCTAGACTGGAATAGTTTCAATTCAGGTATTTTATTAGTCATTCAGTACTACATATGCTGACAGAAATTATGGCAGCTCAGTGAAGTTATTAGAAATGCTCTAGGATATTTAGGTTAATGCTTCAAATTTAAATCATTTAATCATCAAATGCCTAAATGTCTCGTTTTCATGCTGTTAACGACTTTAAAATTACAAAACATTGTTTTAGTATGAAATAGTATTGCTAMGAATAATTTCATATCCATCTGGAAAGCTGAATGTTCAGATGTTTATTTAGTAGTTGCTTTCAGCTCAGCATCCATGAAGGAAGTAATTTAGGATAAGAGAATGGATCCTTCCTTGCACAGTTGGGATCATGTCAGGTGTGATTTTTTTTTCTTTGTTTGGTTTGGGGTTTTTTTGTGTAATGAGTTTTTGGGTGTTTATTTTGGCCTATTGGTTTGATTTGGGGGAACTCTTGGTTAGTTTTGTTGTTTTGCATGGGCCTGCCCTTTCTTCAGGAAAGGCTTTCCTCCTGTTAATTTCAGGAAATCRCTGAATGTGTTTGTTCTTAATACTAGCTCTAAAATAATAGTTGTATTATAGATAATGATAAATCTAAAAAATATCCAAGAAAAACAGAACTAGCAGTTTAAAGAGAAGGGTAGTATGTAGCCCAGGTTCATAAATGTTCATATTTGTTGGTTCATAAAGCTTGTATTGTAAAATGCAGCCAGTTACAGGACTTTAAACATAATTATCTGAATTTTTTAATCACTTCATTACCCAGCTTGAAAAAAGCCCCAACATTYTTATATTTTTATGCAGTTTTAGTAATCACAGTGTGTAACTTCCTTAGAGAGCAGTAGAAGGAATGGATGAGTTGGTGCAGCCTAGATGCAGTGAAGATTTCTCTGTCATGTTTTCCCTGTGGARAGATAGCATGGTGGAAGAGGGGCAGGAATAACTTCCTGCACASAACAGCCAAGGACTTGTCAGACTTGGGTGTTTGTAAAGCTGGCACCATAAAAGGGTACAAAGCTGACCTCTGAGGGCTTCTTCCCCCAGACACTTTCCTGCTTGTTAATTCACTCTTGCCATGCAGCTCTGTATCATGCTCTAAAATTCACTTTAAATAAGCCATTATTAAAAACCAGACATTTTTCATTCTGCAAATTGTTCAAAAGTAGGGAGAGCTTAAAACTATTGGCTCATTTTTATTGTTCCTTTTACAGTAATCCTTTAAAATTATGATTATGAGCTTTTCTGATTTTGTTTGTTTTCTTTGCTTGTTCTAAAGTGGCAATCTTTTAAAATTGTTTCAGTATATAAAAGAATAYTGTCAAATTCTCAGGTCTGTGACTGGTATGGCATAGTCTGATCCAAGGTGTTAAAAATGTGTTGAAATTTTTGTGTATTGYGTGCAACCTTGAAAAGTTGGAATTCATTGTTGCTTCTTCCAGATTTAGGGGGATGTTTTTATTGAAAGAAGTTTATTAGAATAATGGAGTAAATGAGTKTATGTGCTGACACTAAACATGCCTTGAACTTGGCTAGAAAGTGATCCACAACGTAAGATCAGAAGCAAAGTGCAAGTCAGGAATTCARTTCTTGGCAGAATATCCAAAACTGTTGTCTAAATTGTTTAGAGATGACAGGAAAATGAAAGTGCATTTCTGTGTCTATAAAACATTTTCCCCGGAGGCSTTGGTTGGAGTGGAGAGGTCTAAAGCAAGGAGTGCCAGTGGAGTTAGTCCCTGCTGAGAGCTGGCAGTGTTTGTAGCCTTGGTGTGTCTGTAGGAGAGCAGGTTCACCCTGCTGCTTTGGGAGGAGCAGCTTCCTGCAGGTGTGGATGGCCTTTAATCACAGCCATTACTGGGCTAAAATTATTTTCCTTTTGGAAAACGTTCAGGCTTCATTTCACCTTGCTTAGTGACTGTGTAGTGCAGAAGGGTTTTTTTTTTAATTTGTCTTGCCAATGATTTAATTGTATGTAAAATACAGCAGGAGCATCCAGTGGTAGGGAAACGTCAGAGTTTTGAAGGTGCTTGAAAATCAAACGTGGAAGTAAAGACTGACTATTTCATGACTAGAAAAGAAGCTGCTTAAAKATCTGGGAATTGCATCTAGTTCTATGAAGAATTGTTTAAATGTTTGTAAAATACAAAAAGGTGAATATGAAGATGAATTTGCAAAATGAAAGTAGGGAGTTGAGCACAAATTCATAGAAAAGAGGSCACATAATACAGTGGAGGATAGTCTCTGGGGCTGTCTTTGGCAAAGAATCAGCTCTAAGGACAAAGACATGCAAGCAGTCCTCAGTGCAGGAGGCTGGATCCTTGTTCAAGGATGGCACTGAGGTTAAACACAGAGCRCCAAGGCAGGCAGTGCAAGAACCTGCTGAACAGAGGCTGCTTTTCCACGTGGCTGGTTCACAGCACCAACATACTGTTTCTCACACAATTAAATTCTACACTCCTCATTCAGGAAGCTGCTCCAGCAGTGCATCTCCACCTCTAGTAGTCAGAAATATGGAAAGATAAAAGATTGTTTAAACATTSCTAAGCATCTCCTGAGCTCCCTGTGGGATATCCAGTCTCGCTGTTGGAGTGTGAAATTCTCCAGAGTTAGTTTTGCCTATGAGGAAACACAAGAGGAAAGTTTGGCTATGTTTTGTTTCTGTAACTGAATGTTTTTCTTCCACAGAAATACAGAGAATGTGCAGATTACATTTCCAGCTGCTTTCTGGGGTGTCAGTGTGGCCCAGTTGTGGGAACACAGCAGGAAATGTCAGAATGTGCCTGTTGGTGTCTGCTGTGCTTATCCTTCAGGCCAAGCAGTGAAAGCCCCAGCATTTTGAGGTTGATCTCTTGCCTTTTGGAGAATTTCCAGGTTGGCTTCTTGCCCATCAGTGTGTGTTGAATGAAAATGGGAGGTTAAAGCAGTTGTCAAGGCTTTTTCTGAAAAGAGTGAGGGGTGTGATGTTCTCCAGTAATAATTGACTCCAGTTTTCTGCAGCCTTTCCAGAGGAGCGAGGGTTCCCAAGTCATTTCTATGGTTAATGTGAATGGTGTTTAAATATTATTTCTGGAAGCAGATACACCCTTATGTTAATGAAATCATTTTCATTGGGACTGTGCTTTTTTTTGCCTTTTTTTTTGAGAGTTCCAAGTAGGTATTTATGTAACTGAAGGAWGGGTGGTCACTGAGCACAGTACAGTATTCACATGTTCTGTTAGAGATTCATAAATAAGCTTGGCATTTCAAATCCTTGTTTAGAATTCTTTGCCTCAGTAATGCTATTTCACACTGCTTTAAAACTCTAAATTCTGGCTAATGGTGTGAAAGCCAATAGCAACTTTTTTGCACAAGTGCTCCAAAAAAGCCATTGCTTATTGCACAACTACGCTTTGGTTTTGAATTGATAGTACACAGGWGAGAGAACCTTGGTCTGGCAAAAATTGCATTTTTGCACATAACTTGTCCTAATTTCAAAATACAGRGCTTGACTAAAGCTGTTGCCTTCGTAAAATTTCCTTCATGGATTACACTGAGTTTTTTCAGCCTTCTGGTCTTTGCTTCTGTGGTTGCAAACRTACAGTTGTAGAACTATCTGGCTCAAAATGTATTATTGTTAGAAGAGAACCAGAATGGTTCTGGTGAACCAGCACCTTCCTAACTGCTACAGAATTACAGCTAAACATGGCCTTGTAAAATGTCTGCTGGGGTTTTGTAGGAGGATACACAGGCAGAGAACACGCGTTCYAACTGGCTGCAACAGGAATAACTGATAAATGTCAATGGATAATAAATATGAGGCACAAGGGATTTTCTTTTCGAGTCTCCTTGCATCCAGAAGTTSAAAGAGGCTTCTCTGCCTAGTTTGTCTTAAAACAGAATAAAAGTTGTGAGTGCACAGAAGTAATGAATGCAGGGGTTCTGCATTCCTGAGGAGTGCAGACCAGGAATAGGAAATTCAGAGACGGTGTCATTGCATACCAGCTGATGCCATCCCCTTTCTGCAGCAGTGCAAAGTTAAAATGGGGTTTAGAAAGCCCTGTCCTGTTGCACAGCTCTGGGTAACAGCCCCTGCTTGTAGCCATTGAAGCTCTTCTTTGAAGATTGCTCATGTTTTAAAATAGGTTGTACTGATTGTGCCAAGGTGACAAAGCAGCAGAGACACAAAATAGAATAAGTAGTTTCTTTATTACCTGCTGAGTCACCATTCTAGGATGAATGACTGAAATARTCACTAAAAGCTGGAGTAACAAAGGCGCATATTTATGCATGGAAATGATTTTCCAGAGGCATATTTATTTCCTATATTTAATGTTTTCTTATTTCTGGGCAGTATTTTTGAGCTTTTATAATCCTAAGTATGGTGCAATTTAAACCTTCATTTTTGAGTATTTTAATTTTTAATATATATTTAATTTTTAATATATTCTATTTTTCTCCAATGTCTTATATTTTGACATKATATTTTTCATTTTATTTAAGTTGTATCACATGGTGGTTTCTTTTCTTTTAGCTCTGCACTGAATTATTACTGCTGCTTTCACATTTTTACATGATGTTTTTTAGATTATACTTTTTTTCAGCTTGTGCTCTTCCCATCAGACTTTCATCTACAATTAAAAGGAAAAGTTACAGCCACTGTTGTGGCTGTGTTAAGCCATAAGGGGAACAACCCTTCTGCTTCTCCATCTTGGAGTATATATTGGGACTGAAGCTRTCACTCCTCAACAGTGAGCTGCCATGGAAGGAATGATACATGGAATTTTCTGTATGGCTTCTCTTGGAGTCTTGGTGCYCATGTAGGGATGTGGCCTGACTGGCCCGGTAGAAAACTGCCCTGCACATGGAGGAGTTTGTGTTTCATCAGCCAGCCAAGGTCTCATCCTGTAAATGCAGCTTAATCTGAGTGTTCCCAAAATTGTCTCCTGAGTAATTGAAGAGTTCCTCCTTTCAAGGCTCGTGTTGCTCGTGCAGCAGTCTGGGTTTAAGAGGTGAGGTGTGTGCTGCTCTGACTCCAGCTGCCAGAGGAGCCCTGGCAGCCTGGAGGTTTTGTGTGGAGTTTACCTTTGCAAGAGCAAGTGCCTGTTCCCTTTGGGTGTGCTTACACTATTTCCTGCTAGTTTAGTGTATCCTGGTTTTCCTTTGATGTATCCCTGCAATCTACTTCCTTCACTTGCTGTAACAAAGTTTTCATTTGTACATCTTTTAGTCTTAAAGATGAATATGGGGAGTAGTATTTCCAAACAAGGATGGAGTGGCTTGGAAACTGTCTTGAAAGTTTTAGGTTAATCTGCTGTTGTAGGTTTAATTATTTGCTACCTGAATTTTGTATTAATCTTTACAGACCAGAGGATTTGTGTTTCTGTACAGTTATTTAGTTGTTAAATGTTTTAGAAAATTGATAATGTCAATGTTAATGGGATAACTAGAAAGGATTAAATAAAACTTCAGGGTCCAGGGAAGGTTGCTTATAAGCCTAACAAAGGTGTCTGTTAAAAACTCAACCAGCCAAACTACAGGAAAATACCACAGATCTTTCTGTATAAGCTGTTAGTAGGTTTTTAAATAGGAAGAGATGAAAATAAGGGAATATTGACTGTGTGGATAATGGCTTTGCCTAGTGAAAGATTCAAAGATTGAGTTTGAAAGAATGTTGACCTCCACTGCCATTTTGGAAACAACAGAACAATGACTCATTTATAGATGGTGAAAATTTTCCTCGGATAGTTGTCCTCCTCCTGTCAGAGTATTGTGTTACACATGTAAATATTTCCTAAATTATGCAATGTAAAAGTGATTGAAATAAATCAGACAGTCCCTACTGTGGAGCAGTTTCCTCAGGTTGTCTAAGGATTCAGCTTTAAGGATACAGCAGCTCTTGAGTATGAACAGTGTCATCAAGAGGCCATTCTTCTTAATCTGTCTTCAGTTTCAAAAATCTATTTGGACTAGCAAAATGCACCTTCTGGCTAAAACATGAAAGAACTGTACAAYTGAACCTCCAGCAAATAACTTGGGAAAACTTATAATCAGAGAGTGCTAGTGTCTAGGTGAAAGATATATACAGGATGTTGTCCCCTGGATRTAGTGCAGCTCAGCCTTGTATTCCAAAGGAGGTGGGTGACTTGGTGGTGGATAGGGCTAGCTCAAAGGACATTCCAGGTACAGAAGTGCTGGTTGTGTCTTATAAAACTGCTGAATAAGATCTGTTTGGAAGGTTCCAGTTGGAGGAGGCTTGAGTTGGCACGATTTTTATAGAACGCTGTACTTTTGACAGCATTGTTTCTCAAGTCCTCAACCATAGAAACAGTATGCTTTGCTTCCACTTGGTTATAAATATCCTGCCAATTTGGAAACATTAATGCAGTAAGTTTAGTGTTCAGCCTTTGGTTTCCCACAAAGGGGACATMATTAGCAGTGGAATTTCCTGCAAACCTTTCTGCTTAAAGTTGTAGAGAACCCTTGGTCCAAAGGACTGGGTACATTTGCTAGAAAAGCTTGTGACTGAGTGCTCTGTATGCTTGCCTTCTTGCTTCCACCTAGAATCCAGGGCCATTACTTTCTGTAACCATTTCAGTGAGCTGCCATAGTTTTCAGTCTGTACTGTCACCTGATCCAAGCATGCGCCCAAGTTCCCACCGTTTCTGGCTCCTGTCTGCTGAATCTGCTTTGCAAACCCTCAGCTCTTGAGCTTTTGCCTCAGCAAAACAACCAACAGGCACTCCRTGGAGTGTGCTGGACACATGCCATCCTGCTTCCCTAACTCCTCTAATTGTTTATGTAAATCCTTAGCTTTACTAAACTTGTAAATGCTACGACAGCATCCCCATGTGAAATTGTGTGGCTCATGTGTCAAAAAAGGCTGCTTGTGAAAATATTTGTCAGAAGAATATGAATGCTACACATTGCACTGCATTCAGTGTTTCGTATCAACCTATTATTGCGATGTCATGGTGTTTGATTTTAATTGTAGAAAATTATTTTGTGTTTTAATACGCAAAGGTAAGTTCATATAAACTGTGAATGTACAGTATKTATATATAAATATAATAATTATTTTTTGGCCTCTTTCTGGAACAAAAAATAGTCAAATATCTTAAGCAGAGGTCGCAGTCTTCTTTACCAACAACTGTTTCTGCATGATTCTTATAGAAATATTTGTTCTTGTACGATAAGAAATTGTTGGATTCTTTGAAAGATATTGGGCCTGATCCTGTTAACACTGAAGACAATGGCTGGAAAATGCTTCTTATCTCTCAAAAGAATGAAAATGATCCATTATAWTTCTGTAGTTAATAGTTTTGTTAGTGAGGATATTGAACAGATTCTTAGAATAAAGGGTTAAATGTTGTTTTAGCAAGACACAGTGTTGAGCAGCTTCACAGCAGTATGTGTTTGCCATAATGGTAAGGTGTCCTTGTAGATGTTAGGTAAGAAAATTAGGTCTCTTAAGTTCAATAATTTAAACTATAATTTTTTGTGGAAGAAAGCYAAGTGTTTGCTTAGAATTTGGGACCCGTCACTTTTTCTACCTTTTATGTTCCCTTTAAGGATCCCTGTTTCCTTTCAACAYCTCATTCCATTTCAGTTTTCACTGTGGCTGCATTCCTTTTCAATGTCAGTCTTGTCTTTATCACTCTTRCCCTTATTTCACAGCATTTTTTGTGTTCATCCTCAGTCACTTCACCTGTTGCTTACTCTCTAATCCTCATCATGACTTCACATTTTGTTGCACTTTGACTTTGAAATGTCACTGGTGATAAGTAGAAGCAGTTTTTGCCAGATGGAACCAAAATGTGTAAAAAGTTRTAGTTTTGGAAATTGGCACTTTTTTGTCTAGAACAAAGGGTATTTCTTCTTTGCAGGTGTTTTTCTGTGAAGTACAAGAATTTGTGTGGCTTTTAGTCAATGTTTGTAGCCAGCTGCCTGTGACCCAGTCTCATTGACTGGTGTTTTTCTGCATGATCAGAGAACCACTTTTGCTGCTACTTAGACTTTTCATGGATAAGGAGGAACACTTTGCTGATCAAAACAATCTCTGTCCCATGACTGGAGGGGAGAGGAGGCGTTGCTCCCAAGATCCATGTCCATGTCACCAAAAAGAGTTAAAAAGAGCTTTCACACAGAATGTGCTTGTCCTCTCACATCCTCCATACTCTGAATTGGTCAGATGTTGTAGCCTGGCTTTACAATCCCTYTCCAGAGATCTGCCTTGGTTCAGCCAGCCCTGCTGCTGTTCCCTGCTGGCATCAGAGCAGCCTCTGTCCACAGGGGTACCTGCAGAGAGAGGGCATTTCCCATTTTCTGTACCACAGGTGGTCCTGAGAGCTGAGCTGGGGAGCTCCAGCCCTGTGTGTGATGGATTATTTCTCTAGGAATCCCAGGAGTTCCAAAGCTGGGAAGAGCAGGTGCTCCAGGAATCTGAGTCAGGATTGCTGAGTATCATCTCAAGCATTTATTGCCCCAGTCACTGAGAGGAATTAAACAGTGTTTTCACCCTGAGAGTGAAGTGCAGCCCCTCAAGAGTCGCCAGTGGTGGACTGCAACCTGCCAAAGTGACCTTGGATTACAGAACATGATAGATAGAATTCATAGAAATCCCTTGCTCTGTGTCCTGACGTGTGTATATTTTTGTTCATTGCAGAGAACATTCCTAAGAACTCTCACTRTAAGGTTTCTTCTGTTCAGTGTTCRTTTCTTACAGCAAAGTTTGAATAARCTTTAGTCTGGGCATCCAGGCTGCTGCTGCTCAGTGTAGTGCTGTGAGTTACACAAGCATTGCCATCTAAAGTTAGGTAGAATTGAATATACAGACCTCTGCTCTTCCTTTGAATTAGAAAATGATCATTAGTTTAGTTTAGAAAAATTAGAGCCTAGTTCTAAATGCAAAGTTGAGGTAAAGTCATGAATGAATACATCTTATTTACAATATTTCTGTTTCAGTAACTTTTAAATTATGTGTATATCTGCATCTTGCATTTTTGTTTGTCATGTTGTCAGAGAAGCAAGTGTATGATAATGTGGTTATCATACACTGTGTTGGTAAATATTCCTGGTAGTACAAAATTGGTTCCAAATAAACTCCAGGTTTTGACTGTGATATTTAAATTATGATTCAGCAAGGAGAACTCAGTAGCCAGACGTTTGTATCTGTTCTAAGTTCTGTTAATTTCAGGGAAATTCCATAAGAATCTCTCTACTCAGAGCCCTTGGTAATGATTGTTACTGGCTTTCCCTTTTTGTATCAACAATTAACACAGTTGCTAACTGCATTCATTGTAACAGGTAAGTTTTGAGAGAAGAAACAGCTGACAAATTCTAGTTGTAGATTCAGTATTTGTTGGCTCCATGTGTAAAGAGCTTGTAAGACAAGAGCTTTAGCTGTGGGAACTAATTGCTGAGCAGCTAAAAAATAAATGGACTGCATGAACTTATTCTAGCAGCACACTCTTGTTGTATTTTTGTATCTTGTAGTTTTCAAGAAAAGCAGGCAGGATGTATTAACATGTAACCTTGGGGACAGTAAAGGTAATCTGAATCCATTCATGGGCATGGAGGGAAGGTGCAGTTTCCAGGATACTGACTCAGAAAAGCACTGACAGCAAGCATCCTGTATTTCTTCACGTGGTAAATGTAGAAGTAGTTTCAAATCCTTATGGCCTCTCACAGCTACAAGTGCCACAGAACTGTCTGCTTGATTAGTGGTACAGTTTGGARCAAATATTTTCAAAATCTGGTTAACAGAGAGACCTGCTTCCAGTAGGAAAACCTATTGGGGTTATTTCAGAGATACCAAGTGCACAGCAATGTAAAATATTAGTTTACCACTAGAAATACTGTTTCATTACTGTTAGTTTTTCAGCRTTACAGAGTATCTGATGTTACACACTGCTGTTGTGTTGTTGGAAGCTGAGAGTGTGGATTGGGACTAAAATCAGGCAGAGACTGGAACGGTATCACAGTATTTTAGTGTTACCTGTCCCATGGACAACAAGAGGAATGCAGTGATTTGTGAGAGTCTGCTCACGTGGGGGAGAAACAAGATAATGAGTGAAAAAGTCCTGTTAGTGTTTCCTTGAAGTGTATAAGTAGGAAGGAAAGAAAGTGTCCACATTGAAAGCACTTGAATATGAAAACCTCAGCTTTTCAGGCTAATTGCATGAAGCTTTGTGTCAGCCTAGTCCAGAGTAGTGAACTGATTTATACTTTGTCTTTCAGATGAACCAGAGACACGAGATGCCTGGTGGGCAGAAATCAGACAAGAAATAAAATCCCATGCCAAGGCATTGGGTTGTCATGCTGTAGTGGGCTACAGTGAATCAACCAGCATTTGGTAAATCATGATGATGATTTGATTTTCAAAATGCCGCAGAAAATGTATTTCATCATCAGTGGATTAAAAATTACCTATTCCAGTACAGGTGGCGATACTGTCTATTCTAKAACTACTTTACAGAATTTAAGTGAGATTACGAAATTTCAGATTAGGTACTTTTATATATGTTTAGATCTGGGTTTTAAGTTTTTTCCAATGAATGTTACAATTTTTTTATTTTAAACTAAAGCTTACAGTTTGTTTTGTAGTAACAATATTAATTTATCCATGAAGTTTTCTAAACCTTATCTACCTAAATAATTAAGGCTATTCCTAAAAGTATATGTATTGAAGTTTCATTATTGGATAACAACTGGCAGACCAGAACTTAAATGGAAAATTTCACATTTCAGGCCCAAAAAAMCCTCGTCCTGGAGCCAGGTTTGTCTGCTGATATTAAACAGAAAATTACTCGGTTCACTATTTTGAATTGTATTTGGGGAGTAGCAAGGAAATTCAAATATCTGAAATTATTTTCTTTCAAGTTGATTTTGCCTAAATATTTTAAGGTAAAAGCACTAAAAATTTGCTTTTTTAAGGAGAGAAGTTGGAAAAGTTTTGGTTTACCATATTTTCCTCAATTACTCCATCACTGAGAGATGAACACACCAACATGAAGCATTTATTCCTTTGCTTGTCAGTCTCCTTGTAAAAAGCATGAATAGCTTGTATTCTTTTTCCTACCCTAACTATGGGGAAAGAATATTTAGAGCATAGTCAGGGATTGGGTTATTTGATGCTTGCCTTTCTCTAAAGGAATTTAATGTGGTAGTGTTTCATTATTGATAAAATATTTATTGGAATTCCCATACTGTATTGCCATTTCAGCTTTATTCCATGCTCAGAGCACAGGCCTGTGTGTGTAAGTACTGGTCTGCCAGACGTGTTATGTATGAAAAATTATTTTGGAAAGAGAAACAACAGAAAAAGACAAGTGTATCATTCTAGAAAATATGGGAAAGATTTTCTCCARTTTTTTTCCATATAGTATTTTATACTGAATGCTAGAGGTTTGTTTCTTATATAACAACTTGAGAGYTATTAAAGCTCTGTGGTCGTTCTGAGAGCTTGAACTCTGCTAAATCCTAAGTATGGTTGTTTACTTTACATGCAAAATGTACCATTTTTGTAATTCTTCCTAGTAAAATTGTACTGTTTTGCCACTTTTTATCCTTCAAGAAGCACCCTTGTCAGTGTTGAGCTATAACTTCATTTTGAAAATTGAAAGTTAATAAGATGCTGGGGCTCTCAGCTTCCCTTTTACTTTGGTAAAAAGTTATGCCTTGGTTTTTTTTTAATGTTTATTTGATTTGCTGTATTTCTTTGCATTGTCAACCACATAACTGAAAACCATATTTAAACCTGGTTAGCCTTTATCTTGTTCTGTTATTTGTAACATGAGGCAAAGCTCTTTAGTCTTTCTGTGCAATCCTCCTTCACCTTGTCCTTAGGCAATGGTTGTGGTTTAAATACCAGAAGAGGATTGTGAGTTCTGATGGGSGAAATTGCACAAGTGCACAGAACTAGTGATGCTGTTGAACTTCACTGAGACTTGTAGTAGCCTTTGAATCTGATGATTTGCTGTAAAAGCAGCCAGCAGGCAGTAGCAATTCACTGTGTTGTTGTTCTTTTCTCTTATAGTGAAGAGGTCTGTATTTTGTCCGCGTCTGGCACAGCAGCTGTACTGAACCCTAGGTTCCTTCAGGATGGCACCATGGAAGGCTGTTTGGAACAAAGGTTGTCATGGCAGCCTGGCTTCTTTTCCATAGGGTCAGAGAAGGGAGAGGTTGATTTTTTTCCTCAGAGCCAAGATAGTTCTTCTCTATTAGGGTAGGTTACAGTGTTACAGTGCAGGATGCGGGACCAACCACTTTACTGCTTTTCACTAACAACAACCACCACAGGAGTAATGGAGCTCTGCACCCAATTAGATACTCTGTTTTTATTTCTAACAGTCTCAATAAGGTAACACGTTTGACTACTAACACAGATCATAACTCAGTTTTTTCCTTCGCTGCTCTTCAGGTCTTCTTTTCTCTATTTTGTATCGCACCATAAAAAATGACAGATGTTTGATAACYTGCATAAGCCAAAAGTGGCTATGTCTGTAATGTGTGTATATCTGCTCCATTAAATACTATTTATGTGTGGGAGATAAAGTAGTTTGCTTATTAAACAAATATGATGCCAGGTTTTTCCAAAATAGRTATGTGTTTGTTGAAGCTGATGAACAAAATCATGAAACTGAAGGCCAAACATGAAGTTGCCCTTTGTTTCTGCTCTAGCAAATAGAATTTGAAGAATGAGCATTGCCATAAAGCTATTTTTGGGGGAAAAGGATTTAATTAATGCTTATTGGTAATTTATTATGTATTCATCAGGATAATAATCAAATATTTCAAGGGMTAATTATAGTTGTAGGCAAGGCTATTCCTTACACTTTAGCACTTACATTGCTTTTTCCATAATAAACCAGTCAACATGGTTTATTTAGAATTTACTATTCTTTTACTTTGTTAGCCGAAGACCATTGTCTTCTAGTGTAGATAGAGTTTTAAAAACTGTAGCCAGAACTAAAATACTTGGGTTTGTAGTCACTATATGATGGAGAGAAAGAAATATCATGTTGGTAATATAAATAAAGTGAAAATATCACTTTTTCAAACCATGTATTTTGGGGCTACTAAGAGTCTTGGCAYGGATTAGAAGTGCCAGAGGGAGGTAAACCAGGTAAACAGACAAAGCTCATGCTCAACACTAAWTCTGTTTGCCAAAGTCTTATGATAACTAATGTTCCCAATCTGACAGACTTGCCTAAGCACCTCTTCAAAATCCTTGAGGAGAATTGTTGATGTGAAACAGAATCCATTTGCAGTGATGCAGTTGGCCTGTGCTTTCTCTGTTCTTATTTTTATTGGGGTCATTCCTGGGTATTCCTCATGGGGGGGAGAGACTGTGTTATAAGGAAATAATTAATTTTACCTTTTTGTGCTGCTTCTCAGAAGGATGATTGGTTTGTGGTTTGTATTCAGCTCTTATGGGGTTTTGGGCACAATGAGAAAAAGAATTTTTGGTGTGTTTGGTACAGCAAATTCTGTGTACAAGTGTTGTATCATGGATTATATTTG
This sequence comes from Cardinalis cardinalis, assembly GCA_014549065.1. NCBI lineage: Eukaryota > Metazoa > Chordata > Aves > Passeriformes > Cardinalidae > Cardinalis > Cardinalis cardinalis. The sequence goes on from JACDOX010000409.1 coordinate 189,275, forward strand.
GAAGTTACACTGCTTCAAGCCAGTTCAGTGATGTTACTGGTTTTTATGAATTGTTGATCACTGAATGTCCTTTTTCTCAATCCCTGCATAAGAAGTTTCAATGCAAGTTTTATTGATAGCATTTTAGCAAGTAGTGTGCAACCTTTTCTTCTTGTGGTTGGTGTGTTGTAATGCTTGTCACACTGGTGTAATGGAGCAGAGTTCAGCTGTGGTGGATGATTTGAGTAGGTCTCTGTAGGTGCTTATTCACATGTGCATTACTGAGCATGGTTGACAAGATGCAGATGTTTTAAGCATTCTCTCCATAATGTATTTTTAGGATTGAAGAAGCTTCACCACCAGGTTGTGGATTTTGCCATATCCCATATGATGAATTGAACATGCCATTTCCTGCTCACCTCACTTACTGTTACAACTGCAGGAAGCAAAAAGTTCCTGATGTCCTTTTCACCACAATTGACCTTCCTGTGGAGGCAATAGTTGTTGGGAAGGGATGTCTTATTCAAGCCAGGTATCTGTCTAAATGCTTCCTTAGTCTAGTAAAGTTTTGGAGACCTTTGAAAGAATTCCTGTCGCTAAAATCCAATGTGTCACCAAACCTTGTAAAASGTACAATTGGCATGTGTTCTTAAATAACATTTCTCTCTGAAAGTATCACTGMACTGCTGTGGGCTTTGAATTTCAGCTTGTAGGACCAAACCCAAAGAGGGGAAGATGACTAACATAGAGACAGAGATGGGATTGCTATGCTCTGTTTTCTTCTTTTCAGATAAATATGGCTAATGCTTTAGCTGTGAGGGCACTTGGGTTTGGTCTTGASATTTTTTTCTTCCTTTCAATGCGTGACTTGAATAACTGTATTAATAGGAATTTTAAAAGTTCTGCCACTAGAAATTGCAGTAGTAATTTTCTGTACTTGTGCCTGAAATGTTTGAGGCTTGCAGCAAGAGAAGCAGATGTTTGCATGAGGGCTCTTACTAGAAGAAAAGCTGAGAAAAGAGATTTTCAGATGGCACTGTCTCAAGGAGTTCTTCTAAAGAGCGGGCACTTTGTTGTACTGTTGCAGCAATCTAGAGCAGTTGACAAGAA
>JACDOX010000409.1:191281-219373 GCA_014549065.1 Cardinalis cardinalis
CTCTCTGTGCTCTGTGTTCCAGGCTGTGCCGGCTGAAGAAGAAAGCTCAGGCTGAGGCAAAYGCCACCTCCATCAGCAACCTCCTGCCCTTCATGGAGTACGAGGTGCACACACAGCTGATGAACAAACTCAAGCTGAGGGGAATGAACGCCCTCTTTGGGCTGAGAATTCAGATCACTGTGGGSGAAAACATGCTGATGGGCTTGGCAGTAAGTACTGCTGGGATCCTGGGGCAGTTCTGCTTTCTTACAGTAATTTTTCAGGAAGACATGCAAGTTTTGTGGGATTCAGAGTAATRAGACATATTAAGATGTCATTTTAAGAGCAAGTATCTTAATTATTGTAAAATCAGGACAGACTTGTCCTTCATAACCAGCAGAAGAAGATTCAAATAGCTTGAAAATGGTAAAAGACAAGATGATTAAAAAGGGGATGAGAGGAAAAGAAACTTCAAACAGTTAAATGGCACAAATTGTAGAAAAATGATGGTGTTCTTTAAAGGTCCTGTCAAAGAGATCCCTGTTCTTCAAACTGAATTTGCAGTTCCATGACAAATAAGGTCAATTAAGCCTGTCAGGAAGTCTTTTGGTTATTTGGCAACAAGGGGAAGTTCTGTTGCCTCTTCTTTGATGGAACTGAGGAAATAAATTATAGATTTGAGAAAGTCAAGAGATGTTCATTAACAATATTTTCTAACCCCRTTCTTTCATGCTAGATTAGAATAGTGAATATGCTGCTTCTTCCTGCATCAGGGGGTGCTTAAGTAATTCTGGCTGCCATCTTCTTTAGTCTTTCATGATCTGTTTCCTGAAAATAGAAACAGAGTTGTCACAGCCTCACTGATGCTGTAAATGGTTTGGCCAAATTTTAGATCTTCAAAAACTTCAAAAACTATTTGCTTATGCAAAACATACTAGGGCAGAGGTTTTAGTTTGTTTGGAATTTTTAGGCAAGTTTCAGAGTTCCACCRTGAAAAATGGAAAAGAGGGAGTTTTCTAAAAGAATGATGAAATTTTTCATAAGTGAACAGAAGAGAAAGATCCATTTGTTTATTTACAAGGAATGCTGCTGTAATTTGCATGTTACAATGCTGTTTTAGCACAAGCATTATGGTAAGCTTTATATGAAAATATTAGGCATTCATGCTTATATACTTGTCTTTTTCTTTGTGRCTTTAAAAGTCTGCAACAGGTGTGTATTTAGCAGCTCTGCCCACACCTGGAGGTATTCAGATTGCTGGGAAGACTCCAAATGATGGCACCTATGAGCAGCACATATCCCACATGCAAAAGAAAATAAATGATACAATAGCAAAGAACAAGGAACTCTATGAGATTAATCCTCCAGTAAGTAAATCTTTGATTCTTAAAAAAATAAAGCATTCTGCTTCAAATATATGCACTGTAGATCCATTTTTTCTTACTGAGTCATTCGGAACAGAAGTTTATTTACAAGTAGAGATAGACTTTTCACTGGATTTTGCAAAGCTGCTGGCATTCTCAGATCCCTTTGCCATTAGCCAAATCACTGTGGTATTACTTAGATGTATTTCTCAGTACAGTGATTTCAGAATGATCTGGTTCTTAGAATTGTTAACAACTTGTGGAGAGATGATTTTTTTTTTTTTAAGCTGGGCAGAACATCTCTTAATTCTTACATTCTTTTTAGGAGTTACCTGAAGAAATTATTGGGTCTCCCATTCCAGAGCCAAGACAACGTTCCAGGCTGTTGAGATCTCAGTCAGAAAGCTCTGATGAAGTTACAGAGCTTGACCTTTCACATGGGAAGAAGGATGCTTTTGTCTTGGAGGTGATAAACATTTGCACTACTCATCTTCATACTTTTCTTCTCCTGAAATATATATWTAAATTTTTCTTACTCATCTCCAAGAACAGTTCCTGGATTGTGTATTATTTTTTCCCTTTTGTATCAACAGAACAAGTGAAGTATTACATTTTGCTTTGTCTCTTTTCCTTACTCTATTTGCTTAAAGCACAGCTCTGTCTACAGACTATTTGAAAAAAGATTGCCCTGCTGTTCATGAATATGTAGCAGTCTCTAGATTAATAATTAAGAGCTGTTAAGAAATGTCCTTCTGCTTGCTTCAAGCAGCAGATCAGACTAATCAAAAACTCAAGATCCATTTTCATAAACACTGGGGTTCTGTGTTGCCACACTTTATATCTAGCAAGTAAAAAGATTGTATTTTCTTCCTGTTTCAAAGCTCTTACTGTGGTAGACGAACATTCAGAATTATTAGTTTCCAGAATGAGATGTATTCAAAGCATTCAAAAAACTGCATGTGCCAAGAGAGCACATAGAAGAAAATTTTCTGAAGTTCAGCTATTGCTTTTCACAATTTAAGAATTTACAACTTGTGTTGTAAATTCCAGTTCTTTCTACAGCTGCAACCAGAAAGAGCAACACCTGCAGATAAATAAAGGGGTAGATTTCTGTTCTCTCTCTCCACTGAAATTCAAAGACAATTGAACATTGTCTGTTTTGAAGTCTTTAATACTCCAGCAAGTGTTTAAAAAGGGCTGGAGTTCAGTCATCCTGTAGATRCAGACAGTACAAATGCCCATCACTGACTAAAAACCACTTCAACATACAGCCTGCAATTGCAGCCTGAGGTACATCTGAGGCTTTGTTAATCTTCACAAATCACCATCTTCATGGAAAATAATCTGGGAGAAAGGTTGAAGATAGGAAAAATGAGGGAGCACTATAAAAGGAGTTTGTTTGAAAACAGAAGTATGAAAGGAGAGTGGAAAAAATAACAGGTTGGGAGAGTTTGGGATAATAAATTTAGATTGGTTGGTGCTTTTGCAAAAAGGGTCGAATACCTTTGTAAAAAACTGAGGATTTTTGCAAGGCATTTATAGAAAAAAATTACCTTTTATCTGTGGAATCGTTTACTACTGTCTTATTTGAGAAGTTKGGTTTATGATTAATTGGCTATCAGAAACAATATTCCAGAAGATTTAGCTGAACTCCTGACGAAGCTTTCAAGAGTAAAATCWTTGTTCACTGGAGCTATATAAGAAAAAGTAGTAAAAATTTCATAGTGATGAGGATGTGCTGAAAGAGGCTGAGAAGGCAGTTATGAGAGGTAAAGATACCTGGGTTGGTTTTGGTTAGTTTTTGGGTTGTTATTTGAAGGAAGGAAAAAGACAACCCCTTTTACATGGAGAGGGAGAAGGAGCCACATGACTTGACAGAAAACCCTTCAATACTGGAGTTAGGTTATAAACCATTTCTTAAACACTTGATGAGAAAATGCTGGCAGTTASTGGTAAACGTGGATCTCTTGCAGGTCAGTAGGACAGGATGGATGTACAGGCACACCAGAAGTGTTTACAGCAGCTAGCAGGGCTCAGTCTGATCTGAAGTAAGAGTGGTAAAGGTTGAATGGARTGGAGGTTATTTGATTTCTTTTGGAAGCTCCCTACTGGCACAGCAACACGACTTTCTCAATTGTTCCCTTTTTGCAGATTGATGACACGGATGCAATGGAAGATGTACATTCTTTACTGACAGATGTTCCACCACCTTCTGGTATAGTTACAACCATAATTTTCTCATTTACGCTGTAGGCTCAAAATGACAAAATATGACTAGTTTTATTAAAAATTATTTTAAAAGTTCCAAGAGAACTGGCAATGCTGCCGTTTCTGAAGCTTTTTAGGCTGAATTACGGATTTGTAGGTTTCAGGGTAATGAAAGTAGAATGGAGAACTAACTATTGCCTGCTATCAGTTGTCTTCATGCTATTTATTGCTGTATCGATATGTCATACCTTTCCTAGCAGAACTGCTGGATCTGGATAAGAGGCAAATACAGGTGTCCAATATTGGAAATTGCTCTGGACRTTTAATTTGTCCTTGTCCTTCCTCTCGTCATTGTGAATTTCCCTGTGTTTCTTCTGAGTAGGTTTTGGTTTCCTTCCTAATAACTGATACCAGTGCTGATCTTGTCATGTCAAGCTCAGAACTGTCCTTGTATTATCTATTGCTATCACCAAGTCTTTTACTCCTCACTGATTATCCAGTTCTGCTGCAGTTGGTTTTACTGCCCTAAATTAAGTCTATCAGCCATCATCATGTTTTATCCTCTTCTGCATGTAAGTTCTGAGYGTGTTTGAAGCACAAAATCCAAAATTACAGGTGTCTTCACTGTGAAAATGAAGCATTTTTGTCCCTCTTTTCCTAGTCTTATATTTGCAGTTSATTTGATGATGCCTCACTGTTGGTTTGGTGGGAGACCCTGGTGAGGGACTGGGGGTGCTCCAGCTGCTCAGGGCTGAGCAGTGACACACACACCCCTGCACTGAGAGCAGTGAGCAGAGCCCTGCTCCTGGGGAGGTGGCAGGGAGCTCTTTGATCTTYTGCCTCCTCTGTGCTTTATAGGAATCCTTCTTTTTCATTTGCCTTTTGTGCAGTGTCTCCTTCAGACACTGGTTCAAGACAAATAAACAGGGCGCTGGTTTTCTGCTGTTGTAGAAAGCTCTACTACACTAAAAGCATGTTTTCTGCTCTCATGTTATTGTTTCTGCATATCCTTTCTAAATCTTATTTGATTCCTCAACAGAATTTTTGCTTTTGATGTTCTGAAAGACAGTCCATTAATRTTTATACCCTCTGCAAGCTGCTACACAATTTCTTTTCTAGCTCATTTTGTRGTTTTATATAGGCCCTACCAGACTGGCCTCTTTTCTGCTTATTTAACTTTATCTTCAGGATTTCAGAATCACTGGCTTGCTGTTAATAACAAATTTTACTCTGCTGTTTAGTCATTATAATCCTATTTTTCATTTGCCATCAGTCACTACTGTGGTTCCTTTACAGCCTTTACTGTGCTCTCTATTAAAGGTTGGCTTTTTAGCTTTTCATATTACACCTTTTTCAAAAATTTCCTGATTTGTGCATAGTTAATCTAATAGAAATAGGCGGAGCAGTTGTCGATTTGGGGTGTTGGCCCCTCCTACAAGGATTCTGTATTTGATTTTTGCATGTTGATCTCATTTCTGGTCTAATATTCAATATTCAAAAGCACACGAGGGAAAATACTTGCAAAGCCTTGTCACATATGTTTCCTTTATGAGTATTTTTATATTGCAGTGTGTAAAATAGTTCTTTTCACAAATATCTTCTTCACAGGGTTCTACAGTTGCAACACAGAAATTATGCCTGGYATAAATAACTGGACACCGGAAATTCAAGTAAGGTTATTCAAAATTGAAACTTTKGCTAAATTGTGTTGAAATATGCTGTGGTAATTTAAATATATATTTTGGAAGCTAAATTCAAAGGACARCCTTGTGACACATATAAAAGTAGTATTTTGGTAAGAACAATAAGGTATGAGAACCTGGGCTTTTGTTGTTTTGTTTTTTTTTTTAATGCTGTCATGTAACAAATAACCTAACACAGAAATAGGAAAGTAATTACAGTAAATTTGAACTTGAAGGGTTTGGCTTTTTGAAAGGTTTGTTAGGTTTGAAGCCCCTAAAAGGGAGCAGATTGTTGACAGTGTTGCTTAGCTAACTTATTTTGTTACTTACTGAACATAAATGGTAACATATATTACATTATTTACCTTCTTTATGAATTTGGGTTTAAGACAGTGGATAAAATGTATTTGCATATGTTGGCAAAAAATCCCCATGTTTGTTTCTAATTCAGATGTTCACAGCAGTTAGAGTGTCCAGATTAAGCAACATTAACCCAACAAATCAAACACTCAATAAGAACTTTAATGATCTCTGTGAGAATCTGCTGAAGGTAAGAATCTTATTTCAAATACCTTTTTATGTGTTCAAATGGGAGCCAAGGAAAATTCAGCTGTACTGAAATTAAAATGTGCCTCATAATTCTGAGAATAGACTGCAAAGTGTCTGTAATTAGCTCATGAGTTTCTGTAAAGATAGGTTCAGCCTGTTTTAGTATATCAGGGAATTCCAGAGCTTGTGGAACCTGAAGGAATCCTTTGACTATCAGCATGCTCTRGAAATAGAATCAGCTCCACAGTAAATTGCATTCTGTCCTGAGTTTTCACGCATGTAATTCTTCTTCAAGAAAAAATYAATATCATTAGATGACTTCTGCTAAGAAAAGAGTTTTGATCCCTAATTTCTCTAACATCAACCACCCTTTTTCMCTGAGTAACACAGAATGATCTCCTCCTGTCTCCAACAGAGTTTGTATTTCAAGCTGCGCTCCATGGTTCCCTGCTGCCTCTGCCACGTGAACTTCACAGTGGCTCTGCCCGAGGATGAGCTGGTGCAGGTGAGGGAATCGGGATGAGCGGGTGTGGGAATCGGGATGAGCTGGTGCAGGTGAGGGAATCGGGATGAGCGGGTGTGGATGAGGGAATTGCTGCCTCCAGGCACAGCCCTGGGTAGTGCTTGCTGCTGAGGGTGACCTGGGTTTGAGTTACTAATGTGGCTGCCGAATTCTTAGATTTTTTTTTCCTGTTGTGTTTCTATGCAATAACTGCTTGTTTGCAAAATTATTTGTCAGTTTGCACAAGAGATCAACTTGCCTAATATGCCAAATATTTCTGATTTGCAGATTGCAGTCACRGCTGTTGCCATTACGTATGACAAAAACCAAGCACTACAAGCCAACAAAGCACCTACAGAAAAATCCCAGCAAAGAGGTAAATATTGTGAGGCTTCTTTSCTTTTTATCCCCAGTGCCTAATGAGTCTGGATTTTAATTTCAGTGACATGTGCAGACCACAGACCTCAGAATATCCTGTATTGAAAGGGACCCACAAGGATCATCAGGTTCAAATGTACATATTTTTCAGGGAGGGTCTTTCAGCACATAGAGGTTTTTTAGAGTTCATGCACTTGACCTCCAGCAGGATGACTTACTTATCAAGTATTATGTCTTTATTTTAAATAATCAACAGGTTTATAGTACTTTCTTATTCTGTCTATGGTCCTACTTTGATTAAAAGGTTGGTGTAACAGATGATGACATTTCTGTTGTATTTTGGAACATGTGTAAATCATCAGGGAATACTTGCTCTTATAAACATAAATTTGGTCTGTGCTTGAAGAAGGTGGAAAATAAATTATTTGTAATACTTTTAAAAACCCCCCAACCTTCTGCAAACCCTTAGGCAGGTCAGTAATAGTTTTGGAGTCCAGTGAAGCACATGGAGGGGATGGAATAGACTGCTGTGGTCTGCATAGGTCACCTTGCTAATGAAGCACCAGCTCATGCTAGGAATGCAAGTGTGCAGTCTGCAGTGGGGATTCAGACAGAACTCTGAGCATTCTCACTTCTTCAGACTGGAATTAGGTAGTAGAACAGAGCCCCATGTYTCTAAAACATTAGTTATAGCTGACTTCTTCAGTACAGGGAAGTGTTTCCTTTCATGTGAAATAAGTGCTAACTTTTATGATAATAGCTGACATAGATCCAACTGCAGAATCAAAATAAAAATGCGTGAATGGACTTCATTTTTCTCCTAAAAACTTCAAATCCTCTTCAGTGGAACACAAGCTCTGTTCAATGTTGCAGTTGGATTTGTTTCTGCAGAACTGCATCACTTTATGCACATGCTGAAAATACCTGTTAAGTCAGACCTGACTAAACTGACTTTGCTTGTTATTACTGGCAAATCTTATTTTGGGGGTTAATTATCAGTTGGCCATGTTTTCTTTGTTGAAGCATCTACAGACAATGAAGAACAGCTCCAGTTTCCCTTGGAACTTTCCTCTGATCCCCTTTCTTCTCAACCGTTCTCTCCAGCTAAAGGTCAGTTAAGGGGAAGAATATTCAACTGTTGTTTTTTCTGGATTTTGAGTTCTGCCCTTTCATAGTTGTAGAGGCTTTAAAATATCTGTACTTTCACAGGCTTTAAATGTGCTTTGCTGTCTCAGCAGAATGGGTATGTTTACTCCCGTTATGAAATTTTTTGGGTCACAGAAGATGGCTTGGCTGATCATTCTGTCTGTATTTCCTGTCTTTGCATTTAGAATACTGAAGATGCTGCAAGCCACTGGGTCTTGGGTGTCATCTGACATAACTATCAATTTCCTAATAATTAGCCTTGTCCCACACTGTAAATGGCCCATATCAAGTACCTCATGTTTTCTCAGCCTCACAGAATTAATCTCATTATTTCATGATGGGAAATACTTTATCTCCCAGATAGTGATTGCATGCAAATTTCCTTTAAGTGAAAGGAAAGGTATATTTACTCTATCTTGTRTAGTAAATAATCTGTACAGTGCAGCACMCTGTAGCTGTTAAACAGCTGCTTTRTTTTACCTGAGATAGAGCTGCACTTCAAATATGGCTGTCACAGTTCTATGACTGCATTAAAAATTCAATTCATTGAAATCAGCCTCTCTAATTCCTTCTCTCTTGTTGGATTATCTACCAAAATGGTTACTGGGAGGAAATTAAATATCTGGGAATTACTGTAAATGTTTGAGCTCCCTTTTTGCCTATTACTTCTTTGTGTAAAGAAGGATGCCTTYCACACTTACTTGTGTTTTCAGGGGTCAGATGAATTTCAGCAAGAAGATTCTTATTGTTTGGCTTTTTTTTTTTAATGCTTAAATTTTAATTTGCTACATTTTTTATTTTCAAAAAGAGAAGCTACCCAGAGATTTCTGCTGGTGTCTGTAGCCATTCCTGGGCACTGACCAGAGGAGGGCAGCCTGTTCCCATGTACCCTTTTCTCTGTTCTCTGCATCCCATACCGTGCTGTAGGCAGAGCAGTTCAGCCTGAAAATTCTTCCATCTGTCATTTCTTCACAAGCTCATTGTAGTTACATGTGCTTGACAGGTTATTTAACATATCTCTRCTTTTCTGTAGGATTGTTATTTTAAAAATACTGGTTTACAGTCTTACACAATAGTGACCTTTGAATAAACATATTAAAATTGCAAGGTAGATTTAGTAAAATGAATTATTTATATACTAACTCTGCTATCAAAGCACACAGGATACTATATAGAGGGTGGGTTTTTTCTTACTTGACTCTAAAATCTTTTATAAGGRTCACAGAATTATGGAGTAGTTTGGGTTGGAAGGGACTTTAAAGATAATCTCATTCCACCCCTGCCATGGCAGGGACACCTTCCACTGTCCCAGGCTGCTCYCAGCCCCAGAGCCCAGCCTGGCCTTGGGCACTGCCAGGGATGCAGGGGCAGCCCCAGCTGCTCTGGGCACCTGTGCCAGGGCCTGCCCACCCTGCCAGGCAGGAATTCCTAATGCCCAACATCCCAYCCAAACCTCCCCTCTGTCAGTGTGAAGCCATTCCCCTTGTCCTTCRCTCCAGGCCCTTGGAAATCTTCCCTCCCATCTTTCTTGGAAGCTGTTGTCCTGTAACTCTGCCTACTAGATGATCTGAACGMAATTAATTTTGTTTTGTTAGAAGCCCTGGAGGGTGCAAGTTCCCACACAGGTATTCCTGCTGCTCAGAGAGGTGAGTTTCCTTAATTTAGCCATCTGCCAGAACAGAATGAGCATTCTTGGGATATTGGTATACTCTTTTTGGATGTGTCTTACTCCAGGAAGTGTTTACTGCTTAACTGAGAGTGCATGCTCTGGTGTGGCTTAATGAGATCCTAATATTTTGATGTGATTTTTGATTATAAAGTTAGATCTGTAGTAATGACAGCCTCTCTGTCAGGTACATTGATGTAACTTGATGTGACAGACAATGAGTCCCTGGTCAGAGAGCTGTTTTGCCTGTGTTAATTTGAAGTTAGCATGTGTTCCTCCCGTTTCTTCAGGATAATGAAGAAACGGTGTTTGCAACCCCCCCCTTTTTTTAAAGATGTGCAAACACCCCTGCAACTAATACCAAAAGTCATAGCAGAAACAACTCTTACTTCTTATGGTAATGATAGTGGGAGGGGTGTTGGAGGGAGGMTGTTGGGGCAAGGAGGACTGTTCTGTAAGGAAGGCTCATTTGTGTTTAAAACAGAGGTGTTGTTTCAGTTTGTGACTCTTATCCTCATCACCAAAGGTTTTTCTTTTTTCACTTTGTAGGTTAGTTATTGATAAAGACATTTGGGAAATTTAAATCCTGTTCAGCAGCTCTTTGTAAGGGAAAAAAGCAATTAAAATTAAAAAAGGCTTAAATAAAGTTTAAAAAACCATAACTTACAGCCTAAATTGAGATKATAAAAAAAACTAATCTAGCATAAGTCCTTAATGACTGTATTTGCATGTTTTTTCAGTGCTGAAGTCCCACTCAGGCAGTTGGTTCAGAGCTGGGACATCACCAGAAATGGGTACTTTGGTTTGGACAAGTCCAAGCCTAGCCTGTAACTTTTGCTCTTAGCCAGACCTGCACACGGATGGTTGTTCTCTCTCAGGCAGGAATCATTGCCTCCTCAAAAGGGAGCACTGAGATGAGCAAGAGACATCATCCATATATTTTTTTTCTGTTCTTTTTTCTTTTGTTTTTCTGTCTGTGTTTCCAGCAACGTCAGTTGATTACAGTTCCTTTGCAGACAGATGCAACAGCTGGATAGAGCTCATTAAACTGAAAGCTCAGACCATAAGGCGCGGATCAATTAAGACAAGTAGGCGGCTGTTTCTACCACGTTCTGATAATCTGAGACATATCTCTGATTTCCCAGTGGTGACTTAGTGCAGTGCCCTGCCCGGCAGGAGCACTGCAGATCACGTGTGAGGGTGAAAACTGCTGGCATTGCTCTGTAACCTCACGTAGGGTTGATGAACCGTAGCATAAAAAGCAAAATMAAGTCTTGCTGTAATTAGTTCTCCATACGTGTGTACGCCTACTAATTGTATAACATCCACTGCATGGATGTAGGTGTATGTATGATCTTGGAAAATTGGGGGTGAGAAACAGGAAGCAATCACCAAGGGGACAGTCAAGGCAATGGTCACTAAATTAGCAAGTGGTGAGTTGGTTTTCAGTAGTTCTTTGGCCACAGGTCTGACTATCTTGCTTAAATTAGCAGAGATTAATACCTGTTTTAATGGAAAATGCTGCACTGGGGAAACACAACAACTTTCACACTTCCTATARTTTGTTCTTCCAGCAGAATACATGTTTCAAAGTGTTGGCACTTTTTCCTTTACCTTCACATTATAACTGATGGTTGTGTGTGCAGCTGCTCGCCTCAATGTTTTCCTTTCGCAGGAATGCCACTCTTTCAATAAATGCCATTCCAGCTTCTTGTCTCCTTTTGCATGCTTTGCATGATGATTTCCTTTCTCACGTATGTGGCTGAGCATCACAGGCAGCTGAATGTTGTCACCAAGCTATTTGGAAAACCATAAAGAAGAGGTTTTGTGTTTTGAGGAACGCTGATGGCTCTTGATAGTTATTTTCTGCTGGTTTTTCCCATTTTTCAGCTACTTCCCTTGAAAAAGCAAGTCCACTGGCTGAGGGGTACTTGAGGCACCGTTCTGTCCCGTCGGGCACCAATTCCACTGTCTCAGTTGTTAAGATGACTCCTCTTTCCTTCCTCCCTGGGGCGAAGATAACCAAATACCTTGGGATAATCAACATGTTTTTTATACGAGAAACCACTTCTTTGCGCGAGGTGAGCTGCGYGGCACGGATGCCTTTTATGCCAGGGAGCAAGTTTTTGTTATTTGTAGGAATCAGAGGTTTGAGTTGAGGTGTGGCACAGCCAGGGAGTAGAGTTGGTGTCACCTGGGGGAAGGTGCTGAGTGCAGAACAAAATCCTTTGTGCTGCTCTTGTCACAGAGCACATGAAGCCATTTTCTGTTTGGCACTGTTAGGAAGGGGTTAGTTAACAATTGCCACTGCTGCTGAATTGGGTAGAACACTAAACCAGTGAGTTCTTAAACAGAACTATATGGAAAAAATGTGTCTTTGACCASCAGTGGCAGAAGTTGGGATCATTTGAACCCAAATTAAGTGCTAAAGAAAAAAAGTCATCTGTTCTTCTGTCGGTTAGCAAGCTCAGTGAGGAAATTTCACAGYGTATTTGGTTAATTCTTTGGTTAATATAACATTGCCCATATCATAGATAATGTTCTGCTGATTTTTAACATTACATTCTGTGCATTCTCTGTAACTAAACTTTGTGTGTTGAGCATCAAAAATTACACCATGAGTCTGTGACCATGCAACCAGCTTAGAGGTGAGGTTCAAACCCTCAGCTCCATTCTGCACTGGGAAAACAAATAATCCTCTGAGCATGTCCAAATGCAAGCCATGTTCCTTTTCATTTTCCTCTCCTTTTGGGAAGTAGCTGTATCTTTGCTTTTGGCCRTAGAAGGAGAGTGTACCTCTTGCCTGGTTTGTCAGTGCTGAAGAGTTTGCTGGTTTTTCCYAATTACACATTGCTGAAATTATAGAGCAGATGTTAACAAAAATGATCAGTCTTCCTGAAAATGGGCTGTRAGCTCTCTAGAGAAACTGGGATCAGACAAACATTTTGTTTAGATCTTGCAACTTACTTCTAACTTCCCCTTTTAACTTGAGAAACCCATGTGTGAAAAGGACAGTGTTTCAAAAGGTGTCAGAGCAGGGAAATGGTCACAGGACATTCCTGGATGAAGTGCAGATTCTGTAGGTACAARTTCAGTAGCTGATGAGCTTTGGTATCTGTGATAGCAGATCCCAACAAGGATCCCTGCCAGCCCTGCCAGTTTGAGGCTATTCCRTCTTGTCTGTCACTCCAGGCCCCTGTGAATGGTCACTCTCCATCTGGTTTGGGACTGTGACCCCTCAAACAGGAATGGCTTTAAAGTTCTCCCCACCATGGGGGATCCACTGGGTTTTTCAGCTGGTAGATATGTAAGAGAAGTAAAATATGTAGGAGAAGTACCCAGCATCTTGTAGCCAGACCCAGTGCCATCTGTGATGTGTCTTTTTTCCATTCCAGGAAGGTGGTGTCAGTGGTTTCCTGCACGCTTTCATTGCTGAGGTGTTTGCCATGGTGAGAGCCCACGTTGCAGCTCTGGGAGGGAATGCAGTTGTGTCGTACATAATGAAGCAGTGTGTTTTCATGGAGAACCCAAACAAAAATCAGGTACATTGGGCTGTGAAGTGACAAGTGCTCTTGTGGTTAGTATGATACAAATATGCATTTTATGTMTTAAAAAGCCAGCAGTGCTGTAAAGCCAGAGCTGCACAACATTTCTTGATATCTTGGATTACGTATGAAGAATCCAAGAGGTTCTTGTAGTAACACAAAATTATGAGGATGTTTCCTAAATACCCAAATGGATAAAAGAACCAAACTTGCTAGAATAAGTGAATTGCAGAAGACAGTTGCACAGTAATGCAGAACTTAGKTGGTATTTCTGATGCTGCAGTGTAGGATTTCCATCCTAACTCCATGTAAAGTACCTGGAGGTGCTGATGTAAAATGCTCCATTTTGTACATAAAGGGACAARCCTTGATTTGTGAAGACAATAGCAGAATATTCAGTACATTAAATATGTTCAAAACAGTARGGAAAGCAGGTACAGATATGCAGATATTTCACTGCATGTTTGGTAGCACACAGGGGAGCACATAGAGAAGAAACTGGCACAGGTTCCCTCAGGAATAAATTGTAATAATTTGTCCTTCTCCAGCTAGATCCCTGTGGATTTTTCTGTGCAGCTGGATTTAGCAGCTCTGAGTGAACAGAGAGTCTGTGCCAGTTTGATGTTCGGTGACTGGGCCTTGTCCTCTTGCAGGCTCAGTGTCTGATCAACGTCAGCGGGGATGCTGTGATCTTTGTGCGCGAGTCGGAGCTGGAGGTGCTGCCCGTGCAGGCTCCTGCAGCTGCCCCCCAGCCCACGGGCTCTGCTGGGGACGTCACCACTTGAGGGCACAGCACCTGCCCTGCTCTCTGCCCAGCAGAAAGCTTATTCAAATGGGGGAATCTTTGAGTTTGCATCTTCAAAGTCAGTGTCTCTCCGTGGATTCRCAGCCCAGCTCCAGGACAATCGCTCTCTTTTTGTTGTCATATGACTGAGGTAAGTCAGAGCAGGAGCTGGCAGCTGAGCTCTGGTTCTTTATTCCTGTTCTGGCCTCTGAGAAACCAGGCAGCAGGTGAAGCCCTCGCAGGAGAACGTGGATTAGAATAGCAGGCATCTCGTGGAACTGTGGAAGGAAGGAAAAATTCTGTTCCATTTTTGAGCTGTTCAKTGGGACCATGCTAAGTTGTCATACAGAACCATTTCTGAGTGTGAGTGTTGTCTGTCTCAGCTCAGGTCRGGGTGGGAGGGAGGGAGATGCCTGAGAAGTCTGGGTTGGAAATCTTTGACGAAGAAGGGAGAGATTTGTGTGCAGGCCAAGGAAACATGGGCTGGACTCTGAAATTCCTTTACATCATAAAGTGTGGAGAGAAAAAGCAGTACCAAAAAGTTACAGTTGGAATTTCTGCTCATTTTTTCTTATTTTGTTCTTTTTATATTTGGGAGCTGGGGGGTGTTGTTTGTTTCTTTAATTGTTTTTTAAAGCTGCCAGACCACAATGCTGTGATCCTGGGCATCCCTGTGGTGGGACAAAAAAACCCCAGAAGACAACAAAGAGATCCAGGCTGTGTCTGGTGCTAACACAAGATGTTCACTTCAGTGTTGACAGAGCAGGTCTTTTTGTTGTTTAAGACTTTGGGAAAGAATTGTCCTGAGGATCATTTTCCTAAGGCAGGATCTGTTTCAAGGATGACATAAACAGTCCCCCAAAAATCAGTTGTGCAGAGGTTATCCTGCAGCCTCCTTCCTGTTGGAATGCCTGGCTAATTGGAGATTGATGKATGTGTGTGACACTGGTTGCACTGGGGTCTTTTTGTTCTTTCCAGTGCTGTGGCTGGGAAATAAGGGTACTGCAGAGACAGGAAATTTGTCATTTCCAGTAGAAGTCTGAAAGGTGATTATACTCTATTGTAAAAAAAAAAACAACAAAAAAAAAAAACAAAACAAAAACCCTTTGATTTGAAGATGCATTCTTGCTTAATTCTGACAACATTGTACATGGAACTTGAACAAAGATGTAAACTTGAATGTAAATATTCGGTTTAGAGTTGAAATTAAGCAGTGGCATGATTATTTGTTAAAACTAATTATTTCATTGTAAATGAGCATGAAAATCATTCTTGCACAATAAATATCTTTATAAAATYCACTGTCTTAATGTATGTGCATGAGGTGAGTGTGTAAGTTGGGTGTACTAAAGGTGTCCCAGCCCCATTCTCCTCAGGGMAATCTTTTCTGTACAGCATGTTACAGCCTGGGCTGAAAATGGTGTCCTGGGCTGCAAAGAGRGCCTACAAGAAAGGTGGAGAGAAACTATTCCCAAGGGCCTGGGGTGMAGGACAGGGRGAATGGCTTCACACTGACAGGGAGTGGGCCTGGATGGGATATTGGGAGGGAATTCCTCCCTGTGAGGSTGKGAGGCCCTGGCACAGGGTGCCCAGAGCAGCTGGGGCTGCCCCTGCATCCCTGGGAGGGTTTAASTGAGGTTGGATGGAGCTCAGAACAACCTGGGACAGTGGAAGGTACAACCTCCTGAGCACCTCCCCTCTCCTCCCAGCAGATGAACTTTGAAAGCTGTTCCAGCCCAAACCATTCYATGATCTTGTAATTCTATGTTATATTTGAAGTGTGTGACTTTGGCCCTTTCCAGAACACATCACTGACACAGTTCAATCATCTTGCTAAATTCTGTAGCTCTTGCAGCCGAAGCTGCYATGAATTAATTTGTGTGTAAATAGCTGCAGTTCTTGATTGTTCTGCAAGGCAAATCTTGTTTCCCTTTGAAGCTCATGGCAGAATGTGAGTAACTTCACAAGGTCTTGTACTGGCACAAAGAGTTGTGTGCAGCATGAGTATTCAGCATGAAAAATCTGAAGGAGCACACTACRGTAGCTGGTTTTGATTATTTCCCTTCTGAGGGGTGGTGGTTGCTTCTGTGGAAGCATTAATGCCATCTYTTCTTTTCTAGCTGTCTAAATGTCACAGCTTCCTCTAGTGGGTTTCTGTAGACACAGAGGAGCTTTCTTATCTAGAAATTTTAATTCCTCTCCAATTACTACTCCAGAAGTGACAGAGTCAGTTTTTAACTGAGTCAGAAAATTCATTTTGTCAGTTTTTAAACAGTCACAAAATTGTCACTTCTACTTTGTTTGTCAGTTTTGCAACTGACAAAGGGAAAATGCGAACCTCTATCACATGGACATTGCTTTTTACWGTCACCTGTCCTACAAATAAATTGACATTATTTTAATAATGTAATTAGAGTGGCATCAAATTCAATGAAGTTGTTGTTTACTTCCCTGTAAGAAAGGTTTGTTATGATTTGTCTTAACTTATCACAGACTTTAGACTTTAAAAAATGCAAGCAGGCCTCTCTGAAATAAAAGGAGTCTGTGCTCCAGCAATTGAATCAGAGTCCAAACGAAATGGGAATGTGAAAACAGCCTGGACAGAAATCTGCTCAGATCCCAGCACAAGCAATAATTCAAATTTCACCTGATACTCTGCAATAAAACAGCTACATTGTCTCAYTGAATTTCATGAAGCACAAAGTCCAGCGTTTCTGCAATTAAAAAGGTGTATGGGACAAGCAGCTGATCTCTCAAGCACCCTGGCTGTACTTTAGGGACAAATCTGACAGGAAATTATGTGAGACTTCTCAAAGCAGTTGCCCAGGCCATTAGGAAGTCTGACACTGGAGCTGGGAGTGATTAATGGCTTGGGTGGGTTAAGCAGGGATCTGTTTGATAACAAACAGCTGCTCTGGGGAAGGTTCCAGCAGTGCTCCATTAATTTCCTTGCAGCTCATTCTATTGCACGGCCAAGTGGCTCCAAATGCCTCCTGCAAAGTGGGTGAGTGTGGGGATCCTGCCAGGGAGCTCTGGGCTGGCTCTGGGGCACAACTGAGAGCACAGTGCCAGCCCAGTGCAGGAAACACCAGTGCAGAACCCASAGCACCACACAGACCTGCTGAGGGAACAGGAGCTGCCTTCCTGTGGGGCTGGAGCACTAGAACCTGCAGGTGCAGGTAAAAAGGATATTGCAGGTGCAGGTGAAAGGATATTGCAGCTGGGCAAGTACAGAAGGTGTGGGGGTTTAGTGCTTTGTTTGGTTAGAAGTTTGTTCAGGATGAACAGTGCCACAGTTCTGCAGGAGCTTTGAGGAAAGCAGAATAAATATTTTGGGAGCAAGTTTAAAGACGGTGCTTACAAAGGAAAGGAGTTTGGGTTTTGTTCCTCCTTCATGGAGTCCTTGCCCATGGAGTAACACAGGGAGCAGTTTTTCCCCCTGTCTGCCCAGGTTCCATCTGGGATGGGCACTCTGGTTCTCAGCTGCTGGCTGGCCTTGAACCACAGCACTGTCTGATGATGCTGCTGGAGAAGGGGAAAATGCACACTCTGATGACAACCACAGATATTTTTGGCTGGCTAGACACAGATTTAATTCATAGGATTTGCTTGAATGGTATAATTACGATATTAATTTTCATCATGTTTCCTAAATACAAATGCGAGTGCAGAAACAGAAAACTGAATTGGCAGCCAATGAAATGCAGTTAACACACAGGAAATATCTCAGACTAAAGTAATTTGCAGATTATGAGAATAGGTGGGAGTGAACCAGCAAGAGAAAAGGAAAATATGATAAATGCAGATGACAAGAAATCAAATTAAATTAAATTTTACTTCTATGCATTTTACCAGCTATGCTTACTTTTCCCATAAGAAAATCTCATATTATATTAGCCCTGACTACCTTAATGACAGGGAATTCAAATATTTTTTGACTGTTCTCYGGCATCATGTCCAAAATGATTATTCAGTTGCTAAAATGAGGGGACTGAAGGCACCTGGAGCCTCAGAACAGTCAGAATTAGTGGAAAAATGCAGTCATGCAAAGAAAAGAAGAATATAGAGGTGGAATGAGGAGAGGGAACACCCACGTGCTGAGACAACGTCTGAGCAGTGGCATCTGAGCTGTAAACCTTGAAACACCTAGAAAATTATGATTTCTGGGATTAAGGAAACTTCTGGAAGTTAACTCTTGGTCACAGATGGATGAGGCAGTAAAATAGTAACCAAATCTATTTTCTTCCTTAGCTGTTTGGGTTAATTTCTATCCTATGAGAAAATGGATTTAAGTTTAGGACACTGCTGTACAGTGCTCAAGTGTTCTTAAGTTAACAATCAGAGGAAAAGAAAATCTTAACAGACACACTGAAAATCAACCTCTAAATGCTCCCTTTTYCCCCCACATTGTGACAAGTGTTTCAGTTCCCTGTGAAATCGGATAACACACTTGGTTGAAGCTGGTCTAAAAGATCCTTCCTATATTAGAAGGGATGATGGGTAGTTAGCTCAGAAATGTCTTGCTGAATTTCTCTAGGTTTAATATGATCTTCCTATGGTTTTGTAACAGTAGTTTAGAGCTACTGAATCATTTGAGTTGTGAGTATTTAACCCCTCTGGAAATCTGACACCTGAGGGCATTTCATGTTGAATAACCACAAAATGAATCACTGGAATTAATCTTGGAGTATTTTGAACTCATCACCCAAAAATTTGGAGACACTGTTTGGACACACACTGACCAAAAACCCAAGGGAATCTGCTCCTACAATTTGTGTCATGCAGGACAAAAAAACAGCTTTTGAATTAATGTAGATGGCACCAAGGCAGAGCAGCACAGGCTGTAGCTAAATCCTAGGGCTGAAATTTTGCCTGACCTGATCCCTGCTCCAAACCCAGCAATCTCTGACCCCAGTGACAGAAGCCCCTCTGTTCCCTCAGCTCTGTGCTGATGGAGAGCATCACTGCAGACTGACCCAGCTGTCCTTCCGCATTCACCTCCTCCTCAGCCTCCATGAACAAACTTACCCTTGTAAAGCTACAGGCAGATGCCAACACAGCTCCCAGATTTCCATCTGAGGAGTTTTCTGCTTATGCAGCATGTACAGTTTGGAAAACTGCGTCAGAAAAAGAAATGCAAGGTGTTTGATGTTTGTAATTACTGCAAGTGCAGCACACAGCACATCGTTTGTTCCAGTAATGCTCTCAGAAGCAGCAGAGTGTTCCTCTGTCCTCCAGGTCTCAGCTGTGGGAAGTATTTTGACAGCTCCATCCACAGTGTGCAACTGCACGTGGGCAGAGCTGTGTTTTCTGGTTGCTGCCGAGGAGAGCCTTCCCAGCTCTCCACARCTCCCAGGCACGTGTTCCTGCTGACACACCTCCTTACACCGACACTCTCTTCCGAGGGAGGGAAGCTGGTCCGCGCCGGTGCTTGGCACGGTCACCCTCTGGAAGTGCTCCCTGCTCCTGGTGGGACACCCAATGCCAGGCCCAGCCTCTGTCCCAAAGCTGTGGCACAGCTGCCACCGTGGCACCGACCTGAGCCTCCCTCGCCCGCTGCACTGCCCGGCCCTGGCTGTGGGCCCCGAGCTTCCCTCTCCAGGGCACTGCCCCCGGCTGGCAGCCGCTGCTGCGCCCTGAGCCCGGCACGGGAACGGCGCCCCGGCAGCGCGCACCGGGCAGCGCCAGCCCCGGGCAGAGTTTCCCCTCCTGTTTGCGAGGAAACCTGGCTGCTGCTGTGGCCTGAGGTCCCTGCAGGCCCCAGCCAGCCCAGGGCAGGACGCGGGACAGCTCCTGCTTGCACTCATCACCTAAACCCAAACCCAGCKCCAGCCTTGCAGCTGGGGAATGCAGGGGCAGCTGAGACAGCCACCCTCCATGCTGCAAATCATTCTCGCCTCTCTCCTGCTGCAGTGACAGSAGAGGGCTTCAGCTGAGAGAAGCCCCCCTTCATGCTGCAGATCCTGGCTCTCCTCTCTCTGCTGCAGTGACAGGCTCCTTCAKTGTGTGCCCTGACCAGTCCAGGCAGCTCCAGCCTGGGGATCCACAGGTAATGTCTGCATTTCCATTTCGTCTCTGAACACAGCTCCAGAAGGAGATATCCATGTCTTTCTTTTTTCCTCAAYTTGTGATTACAGTGACTAAAACAATAGCTTTTACCACAGCTTACAGCTTTCTCATGTCCTGACAGGAAGGAGCTCAGTGGTTTCATGCAGTTTGGTTGAGTGGCCTACATTCCAAAGCTGTTTCAAAGCACTTCACTATGCTTTTTTCCCAGCATTTTTTTTCATGTCTGTTTGAATCTTCAWGTCTGTAAAAATCACCATGCTATGCAAGTAAGGACTTTGTTTGAATAATTGATTTTTGAATGGCATTCAATGATGCATYACCTCAATTCAGACTGGTTATTTTACACAGCAATGTATATTTTGATCCCTCCAGTTCAGCAGAAATCATGGTAATGATRGTAGAATTACACCTGCCACCAGATGACTGATTATTTGCACATCAAAGATTTTGTTCTTTGCTCAGTTTCTGAGACACTGGCAATTTTCTGTTACCCTCTCATTGTGCAACTCTGCTAAAATACTGTAAACTTATGATGTCATATTTCCCACAAAGTGACCAGGCAGTTTGAGAAGTATGCTGCGTCTCCAAATAAAAGGGCTTTGTTGATATTTATCTTCCCAAGCAGTTGATGTTATCTTAGGCTCTCTCCCACCAGCTGGCTGAACTAATGACTTGTGAAACCTCCCTGCCTGACACGCCAGCAGTGTGACATTTTGTGAGACAAAGCCATCCATCTCCTGGGTCTCTTCCCAAGAGAGAAAGCTGTTATTGGCCTGCCTTTCAAATGGTTTACAGGACTAATGGCAAAGCAGAGGCAAAGCACAGCCCCTCGAATCTTTCCAAAGGGATTCACGTTTGRGTAAGTACCTTGGGAAAAATAAGAATGACGAAGCTCCCCAGCTGAAGACGTCTGTGTGTCTGCAGTCCATGCTGGGATCGCGGTATCTGACAGCTGGGAAAGGGCTGCTGTGGTCTGGGATGCAAAGCATGGCTCAGGTTCAGCAGAGGAATGGGCAGGTKGGTCCCTGGTCCTGCATTTCTGGGGTTTTTAGCCGTGGTGTCGATGCTGTGTCTGTGCAATAACTGCAAACCCCTGTGGGAGGCTGCTTTTCCTTGGAAACCACACTCAGGCCCRGGGTACCTCCCTCTTCTTCCCTGGCAGTTTGTTTTGTCACCCAGCATGAAAAACAACACTCAGCTGTTTTCAGTTTCATTCAGTTTCATTCAGTTTTCAGTTGTCCTTTGATGGACAATTTCCATGTCGAGCCTTGCTTCCATCTTAATTATATTTGCAAAGAGACAGAATGAATTTTCACCATTGTTTGCCCATTAACCAAACTTTAAATTTTCTGCCTGGGTCCCAATGAAGTGATGCTGCTTAAATTTGGAGGCCATAAAAAAAAAAATCATTATGATCTTGAAGCACTTCACTAAGTGTCACAACTAAAGATAATTTGTGATAAGAAGAGAAGATACAGCAACAACATTAACAAGCTTTTTCCTCTCCTCTGCTTTTTTTCTACCCACTTCGTCCTGGTCTAGAGGGATTACTTATTGTGAGACCCAATTTATTATGTCCCCCTCTACATCAGACAGAACCTTCTCACAAACAGGATTCTTAACCCGCACTGAGTGAGGAATGATGGCTTCCTGACAGCAACTGCTCAAATTGAAACCTCAGCAAATGTCAGACAGGAGGTCAGGACCTGTTTGAGCTCCCAAGGAAAAGGAACTGCACTTACACGGGAAGAGCCTGTTTGCTTCAGAGATGTGTTTTGTAGTCTCTGTGCATGTGGGTGTGCACGTTCCACYGTGCCTTTTATGTGCATTTTATTGCCCTCACAAATGGTGCATTGTACCACAGGACCTTCCAGCCACAATATCTTTGGCATGTCAGTTCTAATACACAAAGTCATAGMAAAGTTTGGGCTGGAAGAGCCTAAAGGATTATCCAGTTCCACCATCCCAGGTGCCCAGAGACCCATCCAGCCTGGCCTTGAACTTCCAGGGATGCTGCTCTGGGCAGCCTGTGCCAGGGCCTGCCCACCCTCACAGGGAAGGATTTCTTCTGTAAATCTAACCTAATTCTCCCCCTGTTTGAGTCTGAACCCATCCCCCCTTTTCCCACCACTACAGTTCCTGTGAAAGTCCCTCTCAGCTTCCTTTTCAGCCTTTTCAGATGCAGGAAGGCTGCCATGAGGTCTCCATGCAACCTCTGTTCTCTGGGCTGAACAGAACTTCATTGGTACCACCCCAGCAAGTCCCTTCCCCCTCTGGGGAGCTGTTTCTGTGAGCAATCTCACTAACTGCAGCACAACTCACTCCTGTCAACAGTGAGCACAAACCCATGGAGCTGCACAGGCAGGAATTTCACCCAGAATTTCCCTGGACTTGCTTGTCTTCACCTTACCGGTGCTCCTGCCCACCCCCATCTTACATGGGCACTTTCACCTGCATTAAAACTCRCTGAAGAGGCACCCTGAAGCCAGAGCTGTAGAACAGAACTCTGGGTTTTGTGCCTTACTTCAATAATGTACAGCAGTGATGGTGAGGTTGTAAAAATTGCCTGTGTAGAAACATAAWATTCCATTTTATGAGAAAGCCTTCTTTCCATGCAGAACCAAAAAGCAAAGTACCTGTGGCTAATGCCTTGACACATTCCTTGTCATTACTCCTGCTGTTTTCACTCATTCTTGTTCCACCTTTTTACCAGCCAGCATCACTGTTGGCATAAAAAGATGTTTTGAAAGTCCTTTCAACGCTGCTCATAGAAGAGGTTCTCAGAGAATGAGCTCTGTCTTTCATCACTAAGTGTTTTCACTCATTTTGTGCTCCACTCTTGTGCATTCTGACTCCTGTGTGCAGCTGGAAGGGTGACTGCAGATGTTGTCACAGCAATGGTACTGTCACAGCATGACAGCTGGGGGGAAAACATGTGGCAAAAGTGGTGATGTTTTCTCAGAGGACTGGTACAACTGGTACAAGCCAGGTAAAAACTGATCAGCTTCTGGACACCAGGACTTTGCAGGAATTACTTTGATGTTGGAGTTACAATTCTCCCCTTTAATAGGATTATATAAAAACTGTCTGTCAAATTAGGGGCTTAAAATGCTTTATCAGTGAGAACATACATTTGTGGGGGTTTCAACAGAGCTGCAGAGTCACTTCTGACAGGGAGAGGGATAAYGGGAATTTGCCAACAGGGCAGCTGTGCATCCATTCATACAGTCCAGTGTTTGTGCTGTTCTTACAGAGGGAGATTCAGATGACAGATTCAGATCTGTGTGAGCAGAAGGAATTCAGAGAAATCAGCCTGTTCACAGGTGACACCACACCAAAGCTGGCCTACAATGACAGTTCAGGCAGGTGATGATTTCTGAATCTTTTTGTGTTGTACACTGGGTCAAAAACAAACCGTACCAGAGGAGCACTGGTTATTTGTGGCAGTGGGGAATAAGGGCTGGGGTCCCACACAGAGTGCTTACTTTGCTTTCAGCTTCGTTTTCCCTTGAAAAACAACACCCAATTGTCACACAGACTCTACTAACACAGCATGAAATACCTGCAGAACAGAGGGCACAGCGCAGAGCAAGGAATTTTAGGCAGGTGGTAACTGATGCATTGGGAAGGTACTGGGTCTGCCAGGAATAGGGCATGGTGACATTTTCATCACTMAAAGGATGCCATCCCCTGAAAACTGATTCCAGTGCAACAACTCCTCTGCTAAATTCCGCAGAGCAGAAAGTGTGTGGGACGCTGCAGTGGAGGGAAATTCCCTGTTATTTTGGGAGYGAGAGAGCTGAGAGAGTGCAAAGACGAGGTACAGGGGATGCCTGTGGGAGTACACGGTGCTCCGAACGAAAGCAGGCAAAGCTGCATCTTCTGCAGGATGCAGTTCTAAACCTCGCCAGCGTTCTGGCTGGGAGCGAGGGCAGGAAGGAAACCTGGATCCTGTGGCAGGGAAAGGTGTCGGCAGAGCAGAGCGTCAGCTCCACCCGCAGGGCAGCGGAGGAACGCCGCAGGCACCGCTGCTGCTGGTGCATTTTGGGRGAAACCGGGAAAACCTCAGCACGGCGCTTTCCTTCCGAGCCGTGAACAGCCACGCTGTGTCACCTGAGCGTTGAAAAGGCGTTTTATTCCATGCTGCCACTCGTGGCTTTTCTCTGTGCTGCTTCTTAAAGGCACCTCTCAGAACAACTCTTTTCTTTCCTTTCCTTTTCTTTTCTTTTCTTTTCTTTTCTTTTCTTTTCTTTTCTTTTCTTTTCTTTTCTTTTCTTTTCTTTTCTTTTCTTTTCTTTTCTTTTCTTTTNTTTCCTTTCCTTTCCTTTCCTTTTCTTTTCTTTTTTTTTTCTGTAGTGGACAGACCCTGCCCAGGATTACCTGGCCCTTCTGGCTGGGCTCTTACTTGGAACCAAGTAATGGAGGTGAGTTTAAACTCACCATCAATCTCACTAAATCAGAGTTCAAAAGAGTGGAATCGTGCCTGAATATCTACTTTCGGCTTCAATTTAAAGATGTGGATTGTTGATCACAACATCCCTGTATCTTCTCAACAGTTGCCAAGTGTCACTCCAGTATTCCCGGCTGTTTGCTTGTAAGCAGGGTTCATTTTCTCCTGAACCTGGAGCAGCCTGCCCGGGGCTTATGCTGAAATGGGCTCACAAAACAGGGCAGGAAATGCTGAGGAATATCTCACAGGATCACAAACAAGAGATATCCCAAAATCTTGTGTATATTGGGTGTACTTTAACTTAATTCATTGCAAGCATTTGCACGCTGAAGGAATAAGTCATTCCTGCTTTGTCTCGTTCTTTTCCACCTTCTCGTTTCCCAAGCAGAACAGAGCCTCCAGTCTGGCTCTTCTCAACCAAAGGTGAGCAAACAGCCAGGATCTGGTTTGGGATACAGTTCTGTTCACCTCATTTTCAATCACTTTTTTTGTTTTACTTTTAMTGGCTCTAGCTCACTATGTTTTGAGTTAGTCTGCAGAGACTGAATGGTTCTGTTTGTTTTTAACAGACGGGACTGAACAGATTCTGGTTTATTCTGCTGTTGGTAAATAATTTCCTCACCAAAATGAAAATATTTACCTGGTTCTAAATTTTTTTTTTTCCTAGAGGCTAACCAAAATGCCTTGCTTGAAATGGGAGTTTCTTTTCCCATTTTTTATCRTTAGAGAACACCTGTAACACTCCAGACAACTGTAGCATATCAAATAYGAATGAAAATAATATTTCTTCTGCAATTACACGTTTCTGGCATTTTGATGTTCATTAGACACCATGAAGTAAGTGTTCTGTTTGTCCGTGTATGTTTCTACACAACAACACACCGTGAATGAGAATGTTATTCCTTCCCTCAAGCACTGAAAGTGCTTTGAGATGTCCAGGTTTATTTTTGCACTGAGAACTAAGCATGTTGGGATCTCTAGCTGAAAACACTGTTGAAACACCCAGCTGGCATTTATGGTATTGTATAGCTGCCTTAGGGCCAGGAGATAGCAAACTGTATCAAGCTTTCTTCCTGGTTTTCTTCCTTCACCCCATTACCCCCTAATTCCCTTAATTACCGCTCAGCCCTGAAAGCTGCCCCGGAGCAGCCAAGGCTCCGTGTGCTGGGAGTCTGGAGAGCACTGGCTGCTCACTCGGGCTCTGAGGCAGGCTGCAGTGCGCCCAGGGGCTCTGGAAGGTGTGGCTGAGATGGCGAGCACAGGTGGATGGGCCAGCCTGGGCTTCATTTGCCCTTTGTGCCAGGGACTAGAGTGGCTCTGAAGGTGGGATCTGCCACTGAGACCCTGAGGGGAGCTGAGCGTGCCTGCCRTGTTCCCGCCTGATTATCAGAGAGGTGCTTTCTACTGCTGGGGTCGCTCTGCTGGCATGAAACCACGGCACTGGGATTTAGGAGGGCTGTGCATGGGGCACCCTCACCCCGGTGTGCAGAGGGATTCCCAGTGGGAAGCCTGAGCTGGGCACTGCCACGGGYGTGCAAGGGTCACGCTGCTGCTCCTGGGTTTGTGGGCGGCTTCTCTGCCAGCTCTCCCTCTCTCTGAGCACTCCAGAGGGCTGGGGCACCATCAGCCCCTCAGACCCAACCACCCTAGCGGGCACAGAAAATCAGAGAATATCCTCAACTGGGAGAAACCCAAAAGGATCGTCGAAATCCTGCTGCTGTTCCTGCACAGGACAGCCCCAAGAACCCACCGTGTGCCGCCGGAGAGTGCTGTTCAAACGCTCCTTCACCTGTGCAGGGGTTGATCCCACGAGCACTTTTCCGGGGAGCCTCYTGCAGTGCCCAGCACCCTCTGGGYGGTGACACGGACACCGACACAGCTTCGTGTCCTTCCCTCGGCTCCTTCAGGGGCCACCGCGGGGATGAGAGCGGTGCTTGTCCCTGCGCTTCCCCTCACAGAGCAGCGGCGAGGTGTCCCCGCAGCCCCCTCAGCTCCAGGCTGCCGAGACCGAGTGCCCTCAGCGCTCCCCGCCGGAGCCGCCGCCGCTGAGGGACGGGCGCTGAGGGCAGGGCTCGCTCTGCCCATGGCTGTGCCGTGCCCCGCTTTGCTCCGTCCTCCGGAGCCTCTGAGCCCGCGGATGTTCCTGGGTGCTGTCTGTGGCATGTCCTTCGTGCGGGACACGCTCTGACCGGGCGGTGATCGCGGGGATCGCGGCCCGGGGCTCTCGGCTGGGCCCGCGGCCGGTCCGGGGGTCCCGGCGCGGGAGGGAGGCCGGGCCGGGGCGGGCGGGGGTCGGTGCCGCCGGGGCGCCTTGGAGAAGCTGCGGCCTCTGCCGGGGAAGGGCGCCAGGCGCCGGCAGGGAAGGCGAGACAGAGGGAGAGCGGCCGGTGGGAGCCGGGCCGAGGCCGGAGCGGAGCTGCCCCTGTGGCCGCGTTCCCCCCTCGCTCGGTGCCCGCGGCGGGGCGGGGCGGGCGTGGCGCCGAGCGGAGCCCGCAGCACCGAGGTCTCCTGGCTCCCTCCCTCCCCCGGCGGCTGCGGGCCGGGCAGCGAGGCCGGAGCACCCCGCGGCCGGGGCGGGGTGGAAATTTACCGGGTCGGTGCTCAGCGAGGGGCTCGGCAGGAGGCGGAGGGAGGGCGGGGAGCGGCGGAGCATCATCTGGCGGGGAACGCGAGGGACCAAATGACTGTGAGCAAGGGCGGCAGCCGCCACCGCCGCCGAGAGAGCAGCGAGCCGCAGCGGCAGCAGCAGCCCCGCTCCCCCGCGGCGATGGCGGCGGGCGGCGGCGGGGCTGAGCGGAGCTGAGCCGGGCCGGGCCGGGCCGGGCCCCCGCCCGCGGCCCCGCATGGCGCGGGCCTGATGTCGGAGCGCGGCCCGGAGCCGCGGCGGCGCTGCGGGAGCAGGAGGAGGATGGCGGGGCTGGCGTGGAAGTGGCCGCGCACCCGCCTGCCCGTGGGCGCCAGCGCCCTGGGCGTCTTCGTGCTCTGCTGGCTCTACGTGTTCCCCGTGTACCGGCTGCCCGACGAGAAGGAGATCGTGCAGGGCGTGCTGCTGCAGCAGGGCAAGGCGTGGAGGAGGAACCAGACCGCGGTCGCCCTGTTCAGGTACCGCCGTGCGCGGCCCAAGGGCAGCGGGGACGGGCAGCGGGGACCGCAAGCTGCGCCCGCAGCCCGCCCGGCCGCTCCGAGCCCCAAACTTTATTCCTTCTGCCCCGACCCTTTGTTCTGTCACGGCGGGCGGGCAGGGCCCCTTCTGCCCCGCAAAACTTTTTTKGGGGTGGCTCCGCTGGCTGCGGAGGGGAAGGGGCTCGGCGCGGGGATGGAGGCTCGTCCCCGCAGGGATGCGCTGCCAGCGGGGTGAGGGTTCCGAGGCTGCGGCCGCGCCTGCACAATGGGATGCTTCTCGCTTGGCGGATATCAGAGGCACCGAACAAAGCTCCGGGGCTGCTAACAAAGCCCGGGGCTGCCCGGAGAGAGCCCGGCCCGTGCGGCTCCCGGGATGCGCAGGGATTGATGCGCAGAGAACCCGGGATGTGCAGGGATGTCTGTGCAGAGAGCCCGGGATGCTCAGGGATGGAGATGCAGAGAACCCGGGATGCGCAGGGATGTCTGTGCAGAGAGCCCGGGATGCTCAGGGATGTCTGTGCAGAGAGCCCGGAATGCTCAGGGATGGAGGTGCAGAGAACCCGGGATGCTCAGGGATGGAGGTGCAGAGAACCCGGGATGCTCAGGGATGGATGTTTTTGCACAGAGCCCGGGATGCTCAGGGATGT
>JACDOX010000409.1:219719-237594 GCA_014549065.1 Cardinalis cardinalis
AGAGCCCGGGATGCTCAGGGATGTCTGTGCAGAGAACCCGGGATGCTCAGGGATGGATGGTTTTGCACAGAGCCCGGGATGCTCAGGGATGGATGGTTTTGCACAGAGCCCGGGATGCTCAGGGATGGATGGTTTTGCACAGAGCCCGGGGTGCTCCGGGAAGGTTTCCGCGGATGTGCATCCGAGCAGCCTCGGGAGGCTCGCGCTGCTCCTGGGCTCTGTGCGGTTTATTAGAGAAGCCACGTGAAAAGGCACCTTTTCTCTCTCCTCTCTGCTCCTGACGTGGCGGGGAAATGGCGATAATCCTTGGGGCCCGCTTCGCCTTTTGCCCAGCTGCACAGGACAGGGGGAAGCGGCCGCCGAGGAAACCCAGCAGGTCCCTCCTGTGCTGGGCAGGAGTTTCTAATCACTCTCCTTGAAAAGCGTCTGCAGTGGAAACCTGCATCCCCTTAAAATTTCTCACATGTTTGGGAAAATACAGGCAATTGGAAGAGAGGCAGATTTCCGTCCCTTTCCTGGAGGGAAGCTGGTTTTTTTCTCCCTGTAGCAAGTAGCAAAGTAAAGATCAGAGTGAGTGGTAATCAAACTGCCTCCAGAAATACCCTCTTTAGCAAAATGAATCAGATCCAAAATTCAAGGGACTTATTTTCCTTTTTAAAAATATTTTTGTTTGTTTTTAAGTGGCGCACAGGTTTATTTTAGGTTCTTCAGTATTTTCTGAATGTATCTGCCTTTGTCATGAACTGGAGCTGATGTTAATATCAGGCTTTGACAATATCAACAGAATCCTTACAGTTCTTGAAATGCACATCTGTTGGATAGCCCCCAAAGCCAGGAGGAAGTCTGAGCAGTGGTGGGTGATGAGCAGGAATGTGCTGATAGTGTGTCATTAGGCAGGCCTGGAGAAAGTCCTCCCTTTAATACAGAACTGGCTGTAAGTTCTAATAAGATGCAGGATCCCTCTCCTAAAGCACTTAACTAACACTAGAAGCTACGTTGATCTTCTTGACTATTAGTTAATCTTGATCCTGTGCACCAAATTCCCCCATTTTTGTGGGTAGATGAATCCAGCTTTTTAAAAATTGCCCCATAGGTTATGTAGGAAAGAGTTTTTTTGGTCTGTTAGTTGTCATGTTAGTAAACCAAATGTTTGAAGAATGGTAGTGCTGCTGCAGCTCCACTTTACAAAACAGTTTCAGACCATTTCCACCACATGGTTTAGTAACAAACTCTGTGTGCCTCATCAGCTATTCCACTTGCCCACATGTTTTTCTACTCTCTAAGCATAGTGATTATCTCAGAGATGCTATTGAAGAGAGTCTATGCAATAAAAGGAGCTGTTGTTTCTTGTCTGAGCCTCTTGATGAGTTCTTACAGCACTAAATACAATGACCTTTAAATCAACCTGCTTTAAAAGTAGTTTCTAAGAGAAATTGTATGCTGGAGATATGTAGTGAGTAAACTGTATTATTCCAACACTTGTGAGGTGGAACTCTATTTTTGCTGCTTTAATTTGCTTCTCTTCATGATGGAAGATTTTGAAGCTGAAGCCCGTGTCAGGCAAGCTGCTGTACATTTGAGGTTAACAGAAACTCTTTGCTCTGCTCCTGCTGTCCCTAAGCAAGCCAGCTGTAAAAACTCCAAATTTAACTTTCTGCTGGAAAATTCCAGAGAATGTCAGTCTCCGTTGGAATGGGAAAGGAGGGACAGAGCTTCACAGAAAACCTGCATGTGAGCTTTCAAGTAGTATGCCTTTCCATAATAGTCTAATATTAAGTATTCTTTAATGTATTATTAATAAAATATTGCTGAAGAACAGTGTTAATTGCTGTTCTCCCTAGCCCTCCTGCCACGTTCTGGTTAACAGGCAATTTTGGTTTCACTCAGTTTGAAGCATAAATTGGAATTAATCTGGGCTAAAAATCCAGCTCTGCTTTGTGCAATAGAGTGGCACTTGTGGGATGGTATAGCCAGGCTCTTGCTACACAGAGCAAACACCTGCTAGGACTGGGACTTTCTCCTCCCACAGACTCCTATTGCTGAAGTGGATCTTGGGTAATTAATGTGATGAAATCATATCTTTCAAACCTCAGAAAGACTATTCCCCCTTTGCCTTCTGTACCAAGGACATCTTCACTAAGTGACTTGGCAAGTTCAGCAAAACCACTGGGGTGATTTGGGGTAGTTTGGGTTGAACYCTGGCAGCCAAGTGCTGGTGGCCCCTCAGTCTCCACTGCTGCTTCCTTCTCCTCTCTGTACAGCCAGAAACCTTAAGGAAAGGTCTGACCCCTTATGCAGGAACCCAGGCTGGCCTGGTTCTCATGGAATGATTCAGTGGGGGTTTTGTGTTTGAATGAATTTCCAGAACTGCTTTTCAAACAGAAATACCTGCATAATTAGCCATGGATGCCTTTAAATTTCAAGACACTGGAGGTTGAGGGTAGTCATACAGCRAAAACATCTCCTGTCTGACAAATGCTGAGTATTCTGTCAGTCAGATGGTAAAACTGCTCAATTTTGAGCTGCCAAGTGGTCAAAATAGGAGTAAGACCATCATTAGAGCCACTAATAGCTAATGTGTCTAATCTGCCTCCAGTATAATGGCTTGTCATCCTCTGAGGTGGTTAATGTTATTGAGCCCTAATTGTTTTTACAGATTGCTTAGGGGTTTTTCTAGGGCCTAGTGCTGCTGAGATTATTTAGGCAAAAATGTTTTTGCTTGTTGTCTGTTATTTGCTGAAGTAAATGGCATACAGTAATACCTTTAGGATGATTCTGTTTAAAATACTGCAATTCATTAAAGGCAGAACTGGATCTTTTTATCTGCCTTACAGGCTCCATAGAGCCACGAATCCCAAGCACACCAGTGCTCATCCTGGATTCATGAGCACAGGGATGCAGTTCCAGTTCACTCCCCCGTGGGTACGGCAGCYGCTGTTGCTGACTCAGCAAGGGTTTCCTTATTCAGATGGGGTTTTTCCTTCTCTTTTTATGGCAGCACTGCAAATTATGTGAGTCTGGGGATCCTCACTGGGCTATTTCAAGGCAAATCTGAGATTAAGCTTTGTATTGCTCGGGTTGACTTTAGATAAGAGTTTGCCCTTCTTAAACAGCTTCATCAGATACAGAATTATCCCTGCTTTTCCTGGATGCATATGAAGGACAGAGCTAGGAATAGACCTGGGAGGTRCTGGGTTAGGTTTGTTCTGCCTCTGTGCCCTGAGAAGCCCTGCCCTGAAACTCATGGATATGCCCACGTGTTGAGCCAAATTCAGTTCATTCTTCTGTCCTTAGTAGGTGTTGCTACTGCCTGGCTGTGTTTTCATCAACATTTTACTTGATTCTGTTGTTGTTGCTGTTGTATTTGCTTCATTGGTGGTCAATRGAGTATTTGCAATTTGTGTTTCCAGCTGAGATGAGTTGTTTTGGTGAAGAGGCAGAGTTTTGGAGAGCTGGTTAAAGGTGAGAGGAAAGAAATGTTCTTATTGCATGTTATTATTTGGAGGCTGAAGAAAAGCTGTAGAGAGGCTTGGCTCCATATCTTCAGGTGGATACCTGAATGCCATGAAAACAATGAGCAATAGTGATCTGAGTTAGCTCACAGTGTCTTTGCAGATGAGAGCTGCGCTGGCAAGATAGGAACTGATTTAAATTCCTGAGTTCCAGCAGCTGCCGCTCTCTCCTGCCTTGACCCTAAGCAGCATTTTCTTGCAGACTGGTTGGCAGTGCTGATGAAACAGGCTGCTGAGATCCCTGGGATGCTGCACCGTGCTGGATTGCTGCTTTCCTCTGGATTGTACAAAGCCCAGTCTGCCGGTAGATACGGGAGGATGTGGCCAGCTCCCCGAGGCCCTTTTCCTTCAGCTGGGAGCGGCCCAAGGCCCACGGCCAGGCTCTGGGGACTTTGCTGGAATTCAGGTTACCCAGCCGGGGCCCCCAAAGTCTGGTATGTGCTCACCAGGCACTGCTGCATGTATGGATTTTCCCATTTAGCTTTTCCCTTTCTCTGCTGTGCGGCGGCCACTGAATCACCCATACAACGGAGCAGTGAGTGATTTATTCCTCTCCTTGTAATTTTCATCTTCAGAGCAGCCAAGAGTGTTGCTCCCATTTGACGTGTGTTCAGTGACATATATGAAAATTCCTATTTTTGAGGCTAGTTGCTAGTAGGTAGATGCATGGAAAATGAATTGTCTTTCACCCTTTGGATTTTGTCTTTGCCCAGTGAGGATGAACCTCACTGAAATGAGGAAGCTGTTTGGACTGCARTCTTCTGTTGTTCCAGTTTTCTGAGCACCAAAAAAAATACTTAAATTCTAAATCCCTGGGTATATGTTAATCTTTTTCTGTATGCTGCATGGGGTTCTCAAAATGCAAGGAAATTGCTCCTGATGCTAAATCATTTTAACGCAGCTGCACAMAGTTACATTCAGACTGAAGCACATTAATCCAAGCTGAGTAGTGCTTGTAAACCTCAGTGTGGATTCAGCTTTTGTCTTGTCACAATTTCTTCMTACAGAAGACCAGAGGTTCTTCTCCCAGATCCTGGAATTTCACCTGATTAGATAAACAGCAGATCGGGTGGGACAAGGCACTGATAAGTCCCTGGACCCTGGCAAAGCATTTTTTTCTGTGAAGTATTTGCTACAGAAGCTCTGAGCTTCCTGGAGGAGCTGTGCCCGTTGCCTTGACCTTAGTGGTATTTGAAATTTTTAACAAGGTGAATTCTATTGTGGAGAATTAAATCCCGGCTTTCAGCAGGATTCTGGAGGTCGCTTTCCCAGTGCTCCATTCGGGATAAAGGTGAAAGTTATGAAATTAAATTGTTATACAATATTTTATGGCTAGCAGAATGGTGTGGGGTTTTTGTTGTTATTGCATTACATCAACAGACTTTTATTTTGACTTTTGTTCCATTTGCTGGAAAATGCCCTCCTTAATTTCTTGGTTTAGAGATGCTCTTTTCAAATGGAGATGTGGCTACAGTGAGGCTTTTAAAGCTGCTGGGAACAGCTGAATAGAAATGGTTAACATTTTTAATGTCTTTCATGTTTGCTGAAAGCATCCTGAACATTTCCTGAACAACCATTGTGTTTATATTTTTCCTCCTATTTTCCCCTGYGCCTCTTCTTCAGTCTATTCCCATTCTTGAGCTGCTTGAGGCCCTCCTCAGCTTCAAGGGGAGCCCCAGACAGCTGGAGCGGCACCTTTTATAATTGTCCAATAAACGTTCRCAGCACGACACAGAGAACTCGTGTGAAATTATTTACTCCTCCAACTCCTTCCCCATCTGAACTAGCAGTRCCCTTCTCCAGAGTCCTGCAGCTCCCACTGATGATCAGGGCATCTGTTGTTTTGCATCCCTGATGTTCCAGCAGTTGGCTATCAGGCTTTCCAGGTAAATTCCAGACTCTGCCCTCACCTATCAGCAAGATAAAGGCTTTACTTACCAGCTTTCCTCTGCTCCAAGAAAGCACCACCAGCTTTCATTTAATAGTTGCTGTATAGATCTCCTGTACTTTAAGGAGTGCTGGGAAAACAGATCATCAGCTATTTTCCTTGGTTTCCTGTGGGAAAAACTTGCTCTGCATATTTCCAGAATGCCAGGAGTGGCCAGTGCTGTAATGGAGAAATAACAGCTTTGTATTTCCTGTCAGAGATGGAAGACAAACAAACAAGACTTTTTTTTTTCTCCAGTGAAAAGATTTTAATATTTTCCTATGCGGTCCATCTTGGCCACATGTCAGTTCTGAGAACTCTGTTCCATCTGCCTCAGTGTTTGGAGGTTCCCTTGTTCTGCTGGTGCTGTGGTGGTGTCCCAGGGCAGGGTGATGAGGGACCCTCTGCTCTGGGCAGTGCTCAGAAATGCCGGGAGAGTTGAGGAAASCAGTCCAAAAGGCTGAAATACACAGCGAGTGGTGATGCTGAACCCAAAGCTCTCTGCCTTTCTCAGTGAGGCAGTCAGATTTAGGCCTCATGGCAAATGGGATGAGGACTATTGGGGTTACTCATCTGGGCTTCAGTGCTCCTGCTTTGAACTGCAGGGGACACTTTGGTTCCCCATGGACTCCTGTACAGCAAAGGAAGCAGAGGTGTAAAGGGAATTAAGGAAACTCTGTATATGGCACGGTTATCTCTTGTAACTCARCTTCAGGTCTAGGTCACCACTGGTGCTGGTTGGGAATTCTGTGAAAAATCATCCTTGCCCAGAAATGATTATTTTTACAGTGCCATAAGCTTGCAGAGAGACATTCTGTGCTCAGAAGGATTTTCCTGCCAGGAAGGTGTGTAGTGAGATCCTGGCTGTGCAGATGATGACTTTTGATGCACGGGGTGGGTTTCCCATGGGTTAGTGCAGTTGTTAATGGGAGGGAATGTTGTAGGCACAGAGTCAGGGCTGATTGGGGTGGGCTGTGCCCCATCATCCCCAACTGGCTCCAGCTGTGCCCCATCATCCCCAACTGGCTCCAGCTGTGCCCCATCATCCCAACTGGCTCCAGCTGTGCCCCATCATCCCAACTGGCTCCAGCTGTGCCCCATCATCCCCAACTGGCTCCAGCTGTGCAGCGCAGGTGAGCAGCATTGAGGGGCACTGCCAACCCCAGAGGGCACACAGGTGCACTGCATCAGCAGCAGGGCACTAAAGCCTGGGCTGGAGGACGCTGCAGGCCCGTGGAGCCTCTCTGGGTGCTGGTTGTGGCTGYGCTGCCGTTCCAAGGAAGGATTTCCCTGGTAAGTGCCAGGCTGTGTGACTGYTCCTGCAGGGTGCCCCAGTAACTGAGCTCAGGGTTTGGTGGGTACAGCTCTCCCTGCTGCTGCAACCTGGGGCACCAGCTCACTGCTTGTTAGGCGGGAAATGCATTTGTTTCAGTATTTTTCTTCCTTCCATGGCTTCCATTGAAGCATTTATCTATTTCAGAGAGAATAGATGAGCTCTTTATTCCATGTGTAGCATTCACTTGGGATATTAATCCTGTTCCTGGATAGTAGCTCACAGTTACTTACAGTAGAAAGAATGAATTGCYAGCTACTAGTGAATTTCAGATTTGCTGCTGCACCTGTGAGTTCTGTCACRACTGAGCCAACAGTGAGTGCTGCAGCAGACATTCCTTATTGGAATGCAGTCTGTAGCTTATCCCTGCTCCTTGTGGGTGATTTACTGCCATCCACTCAGGCAGTGTTACCTTCTCATTTGTCTGAGTGAGGTTCAGACCCTGYGGTCTCCTGTGTTGTGCTATTTAGTACCTAATGGCAATGTAAAAAGCATGAGAATTAATCTCTCTAGGGTGTGGCTGTAACATGGGATAGAAAGGAGATGCAATATTCAGGAGGCAGGAGCAGAGGAGTGTGGTTGGATCAGATGAGAATGGGAATGATCAAGTGAACACTCTGTCTACAGCTTGTTTAAAGATTGATTTGAAAAACAATTTTGAGATAAATATACTGTATTTAATTTTTATTTGCTCTTAGACTGTGTAATTTTAATTATATAATTAAGAAATTGGTTGAGAAGCTTTGGTTTGTCGACCTGTCTGTAAAGCAGATAGCTCACCTGTAAGTTCTCAGAAGCAATTCCTCAGTTACCTGGCGAGGGRTTTAAGGTTTATCACTGTGGTGGTCAGTGTTTAGGGTTATGAGGAGGGCAGCTTTTGCCAAGGACCAGGATCCCAGCTGTTTTCAGGCTCTGAGGCTCAGCAGGCCAGGGCATGCCCCTGCAGAATTTCACCTGGCTTGGGGATGCTCACTCCTCCCTCAGAGCAAAGGATGCTGGAGGATTGGAGGCTGGGGGCGCTCCGAGTAACCTGGGGCATGCCCCTCCTGGTAAAGCTGTGCCGGCTCCCGCAATCAGGGCTTTGTGACTGTCTTGTTTTCGTGGCGTGGCAATGAAACTGAATGTTTGAGCCCTCATTACTGCAGGGAAGTGCTGGAAATGTGAATGGTGGCTTGGCCCCCAAAAGGCAAGTAAAAATCCAGTGTGGGTTGTGTAATTCAGATGCCTCATTTCTGTGCTTAATCATCATTTTGGGGGCCTGACTCACAGTTTTTAAGTGCTAGGGATTGCTATAGTGAGAATTACATATCAGCCTATAATTAGATGCCTTTTTTAATTAAGGAAACTGCAACAGTGAAGGGAATAAGAGAAACAAAACCAATCGGGGCATTCCTTCATAGGTCACATTATTGAACATTTTGTCTTGGCAGCCAGCAAGCATCCAGCACAAACACACTYGCTGGGCCTTATGGACAAATGCTGAACTTCTCCAGGTTTATGTGTGCCCAGCTGGATGAGGCAGTGAAAATGCACATGGGGTTGTTGTGCTTCCTATCCTGTTCCAGCCRTTGCCTTCAGTGTATCCAGAAGGGAATGGCAGAGGGCTGTTGGAGCTTTCTGCTCCACAAATGGCAACAACAGCAAGGAACTGAACCTATCAATAGAGAAATTGTGTGTTTTGATAGATCTGTTTAGACAAGAGAACAAGTGGAAAACAGTTATTTAATGTAGTTCAGTAACTGCTAATGGGCCCAGCATCTGAAAACATGTTTATTTTTGCCTTGGGTCTTTGATGCTTTCTCTCATTTACAAACTGTTTCTCTCACAAACAAACTGTTTTGTGCTTCACTTGTCTAACAGGCCATTGCTACTGAAAGTCTTGTACTAAGAGGGTTGAGTTTGTTGTTGTTCCCCACCGAATCTGTGGGAAAATGTTGAGTTTGTTTTACAAATTGAGTACAAATTCAGTTTTGTCGTGTGCGGCAGAAGAGCAGATCTGCATCAGGGAGAAAAGCTGAGTTCTCTCTGCAGTGTGGGGACGTGGGCTGCTGGGCTCTTCTCTGTGGCATGGCCAGGAGAGCATGGGCAGTGTCTGTCACCTGAAATCAGGGCTCACCCTCGATGAATTTGAGCTTTCTCAGCACTTTGGAGCTTGATCAGTTCTTTGCCAGAGAGCTTTCAGCTTCGTGGTTTGGCTTCAGGTGGYGTCTCTGCAGTCTGCCTGGTGAGAATCTTACTCCTTTCCATTCAAGATCAATAACTTGTTTCACCTTAGAGAAATTCAAAAGAATCCCCAAAGTGTTGAGAAGTTGTTTCCATGCGTGAATTGCTGCCAGTGTAGAGGTGTTTCTCMAAAACCTGGATAACTGCTAGGAACAGACCAGCTTTAAGAAGGTTTAAGGAAGAAATAGGCAGGCGTTGTTATTTCATCATCACCTCTTTGGGTCTAAAGTGAATGGGCTGAMTGTATTGCAGGGGGAGATCTCCCAAAACACTCTGGACAAGTGGTTGAGCACATAAACACAATTTTAAAAGTATTTTAAATCCAACTTTCAGGCAATATTCCTGTCTTAAGATGCCTAGTTGCAGGACTAAGTAGGTTGAATGATTTATTTAGTGGATTTTTACTTTTATCCTCATACTGAGTAGGTATCTTGGATARATTTCCTGAAGGACGTTTAGGATTTTTGCTTGCTCTTTTTAGCAGCAGCTATTAAATGTTAATACTGTMAAAGACCATAAACCTTGAGAAAGTTAACTCCCAGTGGAAAGCACTCTGAGTCCTCTGGGCTTGGGCTATTCCTGAGCAAGCAGATGCACCTCCTCTGGAGAGGGGAGGCGCTCCTGGCAGGTTTCCCTGCTTCCCCTGGCGCTGCCCGAGGTGCTGGCTGTGCCTGCTGGCCCTTGGGGACTTAGAGGTGACACCACAGGCATGCCAGCTCCAGARTAGCTTGTGCCCTGGTGTTCTGGAAAAGGATTGCCTCAATGCTCTGGATCCTCTCCAGAACCACCTCAGCTGTCACCAGCAGCTCTTCCTGCTTGAGAGAGTAATATGTTCTATAAATAGTGGTGCAAACTGGGCTCTGGTTGTGTCCCAGATCCCTCAGCTTCTTCCATCCCTGGTGACAGGAGTGTGGGGTGGGAGGCAGCAGGTGCTGGGCATGGGCACAGGCCTGCCTTGTCCTTGTCCTGCTCTGCCAGCCCTAGCCTTGCTCTCAGGGCAGGGTGCCTTTCTTCACCCATTCTTACTTAGAAGCTGAGTTTTCTCCTGGGAGAAGTCCCAGAGCCCTCCTGTCAGCTGCAAGGAAAGGATTGTGGAAGGGATGCTCCAGAAGCAAGGAAAGTGCTCTTGGAGGGCAGSTGGCGAGATGGAGAAGCCTTGGGAGGTGGAGGGTTGGTAGAGGGCTTAACACAGTAGAGACAAGGAGTTTGTGGCAGCAGGGGCACTGAAGAAGACCACAAAGAGCAGAGAATAAAATAAAGAAACATTKATGTGAAGCAGAATAGCAGAGAAAGACCACAGTTAGGAAATCTGAGAACAAGTATGTGGCTAAATCAGAGCAGCAATCAAGTAAGGTAAAACATTCAGTGAAGTGGACAATTTATGGACTGCTCTGTTGGTTAAGCAAGGTTACCCAAGGAGGTAACAATTAATTAAAACAGCGTGAGGTAAATGATAATTTAGTGAGAAAGCTCGAGTGTCAGATGGAAGCAGATCACTTGAGTAAATTGAGGGTCCAGTTTCAATGGCCAGAGGTATGAGAGAGGCTAAGAAACCATAATAGGAGAGGGCATTTTCATGGCACAGGAGAGGAGAATCATTTTGCTCTAGAGATGACTGTTGAAGTGGTGAGGTTTGGAAGTGGAGTGATGAAATATGTGGAGTACAGCCCACTCACTGCAGCTATCTCTGGTACCTGTCCTACTTAAGAGCTGTGCTAGGGAAATGTCCATATGGTTAGCAAGAAGACAGGAAAACAACATTTGCCGCTTTGTTTTTTTTTCATTCTCTGATTGAATTTTGCCAACTAGACAGGCTTGGCATCCAGTGAACTTTGTTTGCTGAGGGTCAGCTTGTCCTTTGGGGCACCAGCAGCTCAGGCTGAGGGATGATGAGTTACAGCAGGCAATTCCTTGACTTCTCTCTCAAAGTGGGGCTGGTTACTGTGGGTTTGGGGTGAGACTYGGGAACGAGGCATGCTTTGTTCTGGCTGGGTGCAGACGCTGCATTTCTGATGAGGTGGCTCTTCACTGTCCGCTCCAGCGGGATCAGGCCCACTGCTGGCATTGCATGGCTGCAAAATGGGTGTTCAGACAGCTCCCAGCTTTCTGTTCTGGGGGTGCTCAGCTACTGCAGAGCCCCTGGGCCGTGTGCCCTTGGCCAGATTGGGTTCCAGGCTTTGGGGCTGCTCTGGGGAGCCCAGGGCTGTGTGGGGCAGATGGGGAGCTGTGCAGGTCTGTGTGACATGCCAGCCTGTGCCCAGGGTGCCCTGGCTGTGCAGGTCTGTATGACATGCCAGCCTGTCCCCAGAGCCACCTGGCAGGGACAGGGAGCTGTGCAGGTCTGCGTGACATGCCAGCCTGTGCCCAGGGTGCCCTGGCTGTGCAGGGCAGGGACAGGGAGCTGTGCAGGTCTGTGTGACATGCCAGCCTGTGCCCAGAGTCACCTGCAGGTCTGTGTGGCATGCCAGCCTGTGCCCAGGGTGCCCTGGCTGTGCAGGTGAGTGCAGAGCAGGGACACTCTGGCTCTGGGTGCTGTTCTCTCTCTTCTGCAGCACTTCCATCCTGCAGCTCCTGCCCCAAACGTGCCCACTCCCAATGGTTTGGGAACCCTGGGGGGATCTGCAGATTTGTGAGTGGTGTGCAGCATAAATCTGCTGATAGTGGACTTTTRTTGCAGTGCATGAAAACTCAGAAATGTCTTTAGCAGGACTAATTACTACATCAGGTCCTTTAAGTTTAGTTTCCTGTCTCTGTCAAAGCTTGGCACCAAATGCTGCAGACGAGTCATGCAGTAAATGCAGGAGTAGTATGATCTCCCACAGAGAKCAGTGTCTCAGGTCCTTAGCATTGTGAGACTTCATTTAGCCTTTACTAACTTAGTTCAACACCTCATTCCAAATTACTGTTGTTACTTACAACTTCACAACCTTCCATGTTCTTGGAGCTTACATAAACAATCAATTCCTTCATTATSCTTAATTAAGGAAGTACAACTGTTTTTGGAATGGTTACTTCTTAAATATATTTGTCTTATTCTTAGATTGATGCTTAATCACTTTGGAAAAAAGTGTTTCTTCTTTGGCTCATACACCCTTCTTTTAATAATTTGCTTTTTTATCTGGTTGATTTTTAGCTTTTGACATTGTACCAGAAAACAAAATGTCACCATGCTGTTGAAAACTAAATAGCTTATCTTCATCGCAGTAGTAAACAGTTTAATTGCTGTGGAAACTGAATTATTGCTCTCTAAAGCTGTTCAGTTGTTGCTTCTGAACCTTTTTTTCCTAAATAATTCACTGCATAGGTTTCTTGGARTGAGTAGCAGAGACCAACTGGTCGTGATGCAGTAGAGCTCTGTAACTTGTCATGCATTCTTGAGCTGCGAGATGAATTTTCAAGATGAGTTTGAGACCTAACAAGGTGTCAGTTGGACTGCCCAGCTGGAGGATGCTCTCGGATCAGCTGTTTCAGGCTGGGAGCTGAGGCTGGGCCAAAGAAAAAAGCATTTTGGGTTAACTTCTGTGCAGTGCACATCCTGTAGGTGAGAACGTGGGAGTGTGCTCATGCAGGTCAGGAGCTGACATTTATCTTCCTGACAGGGCACATTTTTATCTYTACTTGGTAGCAGGAAGGAAGACCACAGGTTCAGACAGTTCAAGCCCAGAGCTGCCTCAGGAAGCTGGGGACAGAGGGATCAGATAGAGAGCATGTGCTGGGGCTGGGGCTCTGCTGTTCCCAGCACAGTTCCCACAGTGTTCCTGAAGGATTGAGCTTCCTCCRGTGCTAACTGATGAGTTCCAGATCAATCCACAACCAGAGAATCTGCCTCCTCCCTTCCTCACTG
Organism: Cardinalis cardinalis; assembly: GCA_014549065.1. NCBI lineage: Eukaryota > Metazoa > Chordata > Aves > Passeriformes > Cardinalidae > Cardinalis > Cardinalis cardinalis. The sequence goes on from JACDOX010000409.1 coordinate 232,559, forward strand.
CCCTGGGGATCCTGGGTGCAGTGTTCCCTGGGCCAGTGCTTTTGTGGATGGCATCTCCCCAGTCAGGGCTCTCTGCTGGTGAGCAGTGGCTGCCTGAAGCTGACCCATCAATGCCAGCACCAACTGATCCCTGACACACCTGGAGGTCTCCAGGCTGCTCACAGCGCTCCGTTACCTGCAGGGGGATACAGTATGAAGGTAGTATGGAATGTGATCTTATCCCCAAAGAGCTGCAGCTGAACCAATTACTAAAGACGAGGAGCAGGCCTGATGTTAACAGGCCACACCTGTAGCCAAGAACAAGTGGTATAAAAGAGTGGATTGGTGGGCTCTGGAGTCAGATGGCTGCTGCAAGGACCAGGAACAGTCAGTGCTTAGAGGRGCTGCCTGCAGGAGACATCGAGGAGGTATGAAACTCCAGTGATGTGGAGTCCTTGCACCATAATGATAATAGAACTCTCACTATATAAGACAACAGCTAACCTTCCTGAGGCTGTCAGGGAGAGAGATGCARGTCTCCCAGTGGACTGAGAGTTTGTGATCCAGGGGTTTCCTGGAGATTTTAAAGGAGGTTTGTCCCCAGGACTGTGCCTCGTTCTTTGGGTATTGTGGATGTGGGCTCCTGGGTGAAAGCAAACTCAGGTTGGATGCACTAGCCTGGGAGACTGCATGTGTGAGTTTTATGTCTTGTTGGAAAGAGTTGGTTTAGAAATTCCTCCCTCAGATCTTTTCAGAGCCTAGTTCAAGTATTTTTAATATTTAGATTTCTTTGGATTACGGGTAGTCTGTGAAATCTGGAGCATGGCAGCTAATTAAACTTAGGAATTCCAACAGTACTTCAACCCAAAATAGTTTCCTGTGATACGTGTGGCTGTATATGTCAAACTCTTCAGGCTTGGCTTTAATTTAGGATTTCACAGTGCTGCAGTATATATAACTCCTGCAGGCATTCCAAGGTGGCGTGTTTTGCTTTGCTGTAGTGTGCYTGGCAGCTCCCTGAGCAGCAGCACGTCTCCTGTTTACTACCTTTACTCTAATGCATCCTGTAGCCGTGTTCTCTCAGAATAAACAAGTCTGTAAAGGATGGGAAGCTCAATCACAAAGAGAAGGGGAAGGTGAAACCCCAGACTCGATTGCTGCCAGGAGCATTTCCTGAAGCTGCTCCACTGCCCTTGGAAGCGCAGGGTTCTCCAGACCCCCCTCTGATGCTGGGGATGAGGGGAGATGTGATGGTACAGCTGGGAGCAGGAGAGCTAGATGGAAAACAAAACATCTCGGCAAGGTGGGTGGGAGCCATAGCATGCAGTCATCTCTGTGGTGGAGTTTGACAGGCTTTTAGGAATTCTGMTCTCACATGGAGTGCGAGATCAGTGTGGCCACCAGATTGGGCACAGGGGGAAGTTGGATAAATTACATTTTCTGCCGGGACTTCAGGCCCGTAAGAACTTAGTACATAAATCATGTTTATCCCCTGGGAAGCTGTTTGATTGCTCTGGGTAGTGGGGTTAGTGCAGTCCTGATTTGCTCACAGCAAACTGGTCAGCTTAGGRCAGACCCAAACATGCTTCCTCCCTTGTGCTCGCCTCTTCTTTTTCACTGCCAGCTCTCTGTTTTCCACTTGTGCTGCTGCCCCTGTGCCTGCACAGGAAACCTCCCCACCCCAGAGCACTAAACACTGTGGTGTGTTGGGAGGCTCCCTGTTTGCAGAGTGCTGCCAAACGCCATTTGCTGAATGGYAATGGCAGCGTGCAGTGGGTTGAAAGTTGTGAACGTGTGATGACCTTGATGGCTGGGGCTGTTTGGATTATATAATGTATGCTATATAAGGACTGTTTGAGAGCCCTCACAAGCTKTAGTGTGCCTGTGAACTTCTGGGTGCTTTGGAAACCCTGCTTTCAGCACCACGTGAATATTTGTAGTGAAAGCCAGGTTTATGCTCCTTGATTACACTGGAAAGTTCTTTCTTGTGGGCTGGCGGAAGTTGTGCCATCTCTTTTTAGKGTCTGGAATGGCTCAGATGATAACCCCCAGCATGTCTTTGTTAAGTAAGAGAAATGTGGGTTAATGTTTGGATGCAGCAGGAGTGCTCAGATCCCCACTGCTTCAGTCCAAGSCAGGGAATTCCCAGTGTTTTGCAGCCCTGGAATCCAGGGGGGTGTTTGGTGAGCAGGGGATGAGCTGGGGCTGAACAGGGGCTYGGCTCAGGTTGGGTGAAGGAGTGCAGTGGCTCAGAAATGAGGGGATGTGGGAGGAAACCCAGGAAATGTCTCCTGGACCCTTCCCCACCTCCTGTCAGAGACTGCTGGGGTTTCTTTGCCACAGGACAGAGAGGAGGTTTGAGGATGCYCTGAGTAATCACAAGAGGCATTTTRCAGAGAGTTGTCGGTAAGCGGGCAGCACTGTTAGACCAAATGGCAAAAGATTACTCTGCACCAGCATTTGTCCTTTCTGATGTGGGGCTAGCAGGAGTAAGGCAGTGTTTGTTACTCACATGTGTTCAGAAAGAAAAAAAAATCACTTTGAGTGCAGAATGAAGCCGTGACCATCTCAAATCAATTAATCCAGCGCACAGCTGTCACTCAGCCCCTGGCAATGGGAGTAGGAGAGGAGCAAAAAGAAATTCTGTGATCCAGAATTTGCTTCTGCTTTTGTTTCATCATAAGAGTCCCTGATGATCATCAATAAACTTGATTTCTGGGTTTCACTGGGCCTASAGCAGAGAAAGGTGTGAAGACAAACAGGGAGTGTGGCCTCTTGTTCTTGGGACAGGTGTCTGGAGGGGATTGGTGAAAGCTTCTCAGCTGCTCTTCCCTGTAAGAACAGACTCATCTCAACCCAGAGCTGGGGAGATCCCACCTCCTGTCAGCAGGTCTGTAAAGGGACAAAAGAATCCAGCTATGATGGAGTTCAGTATGAGTGCAAGATGACTGCCACRGAACTTTTTCTGGGGCTTCACCAAAAGAGACTTAACAAGATCTGGAATTGGAGTTTGTGATAGAAAGAGGTTCTGGTTTAGATATGTCTTTATTTTARTCTACTCAGTGCCTTTAGCAAAGTGCTTGCATTTGTGACTTTMTAGCACCCAGTGCTGAGGCAAGGTTTAAAACACAGTAGCAAAATTTCAAAAATGAATCTYGTAGCTGCGAACAGAGGAGCTGCAAGTTCAAGGGGTGTTTCAGATGGAGGGCTCTGTTTTTATCTGATGATTTTACCGCTCTTGTTTATGTGTTAGAGGCCATCTGGCAGCGCTCAGAAGGAGCCCTGAGCTCAGCTCAGAAGCATCTCTGGGTCCCAGGCCAGCTGGGGCTCAGCTGCTGGCAGAGGTGATGCTGGAGGTGGCAGCAGCCGGGGCTGTCAGTGGAGTCCAGTGTCAGTGCTTGGTGGTGCATTAAATCCTGGCTCTCGCCCAAAACCAGACTACTACAGCTTAACTGGTGCGTAATTCTGGGTGTACAGGAGCAACAAAGAGCACACTGTTCTGTCAGTGTCCACCTCAAGGCAGCTGAAGCAAGGCATTTTCTGACATTTATGGATTATTTTTGCCTTTTCAGGCAGTAGGAAATGTGATGTAACTGAAATCTCAAATCATAACTCACTCACTTTAAGAAATTTCTCTGACTGGCAGGTTTTATCCAAATTAAACAGAATAACAGAAGTCTTAAGGGTAGTGAGTTCCTACCAGTTTAATGCAAACCTGGACAAAAGAGAGAGGTCAAGCCCGAGGTTTCCTGTTTTGTTTGGCTGATCAGCTCATCCTGCTGGCTTTTAGGCATCAGATGGATGCTTCCAGCCAGGCAAAACCCACTCCTCTCCTGAACAATTGGGAGTTCTGGGATGTGGGAAGCAGTGTCTGAGAAATGAGAGGAGCAAGTTTCCCTTCAGATCTGGGCTTCCTTCAGTCTGTTCCTTCAGATTTATTCATCCATCTTGGATGGGTTAAAACTGTTCTCCAGATGTGCACCTCCACATGCCTTTGAAAATATATTGTTTTTTCCTGCCTTTTCCTGGGGTATTTTTCCATATTCTTGTCTCTGTCACAYGTGTAGGCAGTGGCTGCTGGGTCACACACAGGCTTTGCATCAAAAACCACTTGGAGYGACAAGTGCAAGAGTTTTCCTTTCCTCTTCATTTCTGTTGCCTCAGCTTTTAGGAAATCTRAATAATGAAGGAACTTCTTGTTTTCTTTCTGTCTTGTTCACCTTYATCGGGGGCATGACTGAACTGATGAAACCAGGAAAAAGCACTCGATGGAGTGTCCTGGCTTGGAGCACAGGGGCCCTTTGCAAGGAGCTTTACCTACAGGCTCTCATCTGCCTTGCAGGAGCAGGTGGGGAGGTCACTGCGGTGGGATAATTGACTGCTTGGATCCAGGGGGGACCCRTCAGCCCTTTAGTGCGAGCTCAAATGTAACAGTAGAGCTGCTCAATTAATTTTTAGTGAATCTCCTTCTCCTGAAAGAAAGCAGCCACCCTGTGTCCCTGTTGAGGCCAGGTATTTCTCTGTGCTCGAGGTGGCACAAAGCAAGCGGTGATTTCTTTGGAAGGAAGGAGGGAAGGGGTGAGAACAGCTGAGTTTTGCCTCCTGCAGCAGCGCCTCATGCAGTGTAACTTTGTGTCTCCGTTGATGGTTCTGCTGTTCTGCAAGACAGCTGGTCATTAATTTCGCCTCATATCTGTGAAAACTGCTCTCCTCCTGCCAGGTTTGTAAGATAAAAAATAAAAAAAAAGAACATTTGTAGCAATTAATCTCCTCCCCTGCCCCGCTCCCTTTGCCKCTGAATGCTCTGTGACAAAATCTCCTGTCAGTGCAGCTGCTCCAGCTCCTCTGGTGAGGGATGTGTGGGCAGGGGTGGAAACCCATCAGGTGGGGCTGCAGGCAGGCAGGGTCCTCCACGGGGGCTGCAGTCCCCTTCTCAGAGCTCCTCTCTGCTAGAGGAGCCCCCTCTGACTCCCCAGCATCTGCAGCAGCTGGCCTGGCTCCATGGGCTGGAATAGAGAATGAAGCTGGCAGATGTGCATGTGTGTATGGCACAGGGA
>JACDOX010000409.1:237944-251482 GCA_014549065.1 Cardinalis cardinalis
AGGGTTTGGAATGAGCTCAGTCTGCGTTTCCAGTGCTGTGGCACAGCTGGAGCCCTTTGGCTGCTGTGGCACAGCTGTACTTGGGGGCTGCTGCTCAGAGACATCCTGCATTCCTGTAGATTTCACTGCATGAATAATTTGGATATCTTCATTATTGCTAGTCACAATTTGTGGTGGTTTCCTTATAGAACAGCTCTCTTATACATCTATATGAGAGTCTGAGAAAAACTTCATCTGACCAAGCCCTAGAATTCATAATCTAGAATTAATACCTTATAATTTATATTTCAGATCTTGCAAGCAGGCTTTGTGCATAGGAATTTGAGACAAGTTTGCACGAATCAAAATGTGTTTCTCTGGGAGGAAGTGACCAATTCTGTGTTGCAGTAGCTTCTCAGATCAAAGCTGCTCCATGTTTAAGCAAAAGAATTGGCAGGAGGGAAGGCCAAYTGAAAGCTTGTCAGGTGATCTGGTAGGCTTTTATTGACTCCGTTACAGAATCGTGGGATGGCCTGGGTTGGAGCAAACCCCAAGGATCATCTCATTCCATCCCCTGCCAGGGCAGGGACACCTCCCACCGTCCCAGGTGCTCCCAGCCCCATCCAGCCTTGTCCTGGACATTTCCAGGGATGCAGGGGCAGCCCCAGCTGCTCTGGGCACCCTGTGCCAGGGCCTCACACCCTCACAGGGYGGAATTCCCTCCCAATATCCCATCCCAACCCACTCCCTGTCAGTGTGAAGCCACTCCCCCTGTCCCTCACTCCAGACCCTTGGGAATCATCCCTCTCCATCATTCCTGTAGGCTCTCCTCAGGCACCAGAATGAGGTCRCCCCAAAGCCTTCACTTCTCCAGGTGGAAAAGTCTGAATTCTCTCAGCTCTGTATSCTGGTTTCTTCTAGTTCACAAACACTGTTCAATCAAAAAGGTAGTCCCTGGCAAACTTTAGCCTCATCTGTGTTTCTCCAATTGAAATATGCCTAAGTTTACAATCAAAGTCAAATCCCTCACTTTCTATAACACTTTGAATGTGCCTGGGAGAAAAATGTATCACTTTTATAGTAAAAGAAAGTAGCTTTAATCGGAGTCAGAGATGAGGATGAGGTGCTGCAGTGACTGCCAGCTCAGATTTTGCCTTCTGGAAGGCAGCAGGGTTGGTTTGTTCAAGGCCAAAGCAGCAAGGATGGGGTAACCATATCATCCCACAGGATGGAAAAACAGTTTTCTRTTTCTTTTGCAGTCTGGGAAGCAGAACTGTGAACGATACTGTGTGGGTGGCACCACAGATCAGTGATTTTAAAATAGGCAATGAAAACCCAAATTTTCTCTGGATAAACCGAAGTAGGTAGTGAAAACTATATTCTCAGGTTAAATAAAATACCTTGTTTCCCTTTTGGGCACCTCAAAAAAGCCTGGAAAAATCCTAAAAACATACYGATGATGCAGAAAAGGTGCAAGTTYTTGATTTCATAGTTTCCTTCCCAACTATTATTTTCACAACTTGTAGCAAATTATCATTGATTTGTAGTTTAATTTCTTACTTAAAAAGTCCCAGCAGCTCTGTTGCCAAGCCAATGAAGATGTTTCCATGAATTGCCCTTACTCTGTGGTCTCTGCAGCGCAGCCTCTTGCATTGCGTGCAGGTTGCAGTGCCAGGCATGATTTACTGCCTGCAGCCTTTCTGTTGTCCTGACAACTTTCCTCTCTTGAGGCAGCTGGGGCAATATTGCATGWTCCTTTAAAGTCCAGACTCCAGGAATTGCTGCAGGAGGCATTGAAGTAGGCTGAGAGCTTCCCACCAAGGAACAATAGAACAATAAATGTGAGGAGGAATACGCTCATGACCTCCTTCTTCATAAAAGCTTCCCATATTGCAGAGGCCTTGGCTGGGGAGTAAAGCAGATTATCTCTGCTCTGCTCTGCGCTATCCACTCGTCTCATATTTCTTTTTTGTTGCATTTAGACCTGTTCTCCAAGCGTAGGTAACTGGGTATTTTCAGACGTGAATCTCTGCACAGCAATGTATTCCTGGTTTAGATGTTGGGTTTGGCAAAGCTCTGAGTCTCAGCTAGAGCTTCACCTCTGCCTGTTGTCCCAAAACCCCAGTTTGGTGTGCTTYTGTGGCTATCCAGAGCACTTGCACTGGCCATTCTCTTATCCATTTGGTGCTTGTCCCGCTCATCTTTCTTAGGAGGAAGGTTTTGAGATCACATTCCCCAACAGTTGTGCTGAGGATAATTTTCAGTTTCATCTTSAGTGGGGTGGTGTGCCTGTTTAAAGGTGCTTCAAACACCATGAGAACCTCAGTGTCTCAGTGAATTCTTCACGCTAATCCCCAGTTGCAAGGGTGAGGTTGAGCTTTTTAGGAAAAGAGAATTCTAGGAAGGACAAATTCAGTGTGTGTGACCRAACCCAGCAATGTTTGCACAGAATATTCAGAAGCCAAATGTCAGCTGCAGCTCCAAGCCCACTGACTGTAGTAGAACCAGTGATTTTAATGTTACTGGATGGCTTTGTGGAATTCTGGAGGGCCATAAAATTCYCAGACTGCCAGCTTGGAGCAAAAAATGGCCAGGAAAATGGTCATTATGTGGTGTTTGAGGGGGCTCTCTTAGAGCTGCAGGCATTGGCTGCTGCCTGCTCTGGGGCTTGGGATATGAGCCCAGATTTTTGGTCTGGTGTGGGATGTGTGAGTAATGAGAGATCAGTTTGTGCCTGGAGTTAGCAGGGGGTAGCTACCCTAGAAATAATATTTCCAGGCTTTATTTAGGATGAAATATTTAGGGGTGGGTCTTGAAAAAGAGRGAATAGCCACAGGAATTATGGAAAGAGTAAAAAGCTTTGTACATAGCAAGAAATTTGGGAAACTCCAACCTTTTTGCTCTTCAGAGGGGAGGCTGAAATTTGAGCAGCCTCCTATAAAGATTTCCTAAAGGAGTGAGGAAAGAGTATTTAGAAATCAGCCAAAACCTGAAGTGCCAAAAAAAACCAGACTCTGATCAGGGTTTCTAAAGACAGTACATTATKAAGCAGTGATTTTGGTTTTTCCCCTTGCCACTTCTTGGAAAAACATGGGGATGTGTCATGCTCATGGAAACATTACACCGAAGACATRATGAGGAGAATTCCAGGATTAGATTTTGAGGCTGTTAGAGGTGGTGAAGGCTGATGTGTTTCAGAGGCACTGGTGACTTCAGTCCCTGAGTTGTGTCCAGAGGGGATGCTGTGCTGGGACACAGGACTGCAGGAGGCCSCTGGTGGGTGTCCCTGCCTCTGCCGGGGGCATGGGGGCAGAGGCAATAACAAATTGCACTGGAATGGATAATAATAATGCAATAATAAATTGCACTGTGCAGCTCTTCCCCGGTGAGCCCAAGCGATCGCTGTGCTCGGGACTCCAGCAGCTCCACAGAGCCCTGCTTGGCAGTGAAAGCCTGATGGTTCTCTCTGGACACCAGCCAAAACTCCGAAGCCAGATACTTTTTTTTTCSTGGGTTTTGATTTGATCCCAAAGCAAAGCAAGGGAAGTTGAGGCGGATGGGAGCTGCCATGTGGAGGGAAGGTTTGTGTCAGGCTGTGCTGCCACGTCCTGCTCTGTTTTGCAGTCACCAGATCAAGGCTAGCATGATGCCACCTAACTCCAGGCAGCTGAGCAGTCTGACTAAAGCAATTCACTTCACAGATTATTTTTATCTCAGGCTTGGATGTGAGCCTCAGTCATTATTTTAACGCTCCATTAAAGCCATACTGTAATGAAATTTTAAGTCTCATGTTAACATTTTTGTGCAGTGGTTGCATCAGGGCCCTTGCTCAGTGAGGGCACTGCTGGCATTTGCTGGGAYCTGCAGGAGCAGCATCAGGCTGTAGTCTCTCTCTCCTGTCCTCTCCCCATCCATGTGCTCTGGACCATCCTTATTTTCTGGACACTTCCAGGCGTGGTGAGTCCACTTTGCTGCAGAATCCCTGAGGGTGCCTTCCTCCTGCTGGCTCCCCACCACTCTGCTCTTTCGCGTGAGTGCAGCACAGCTCACGTGCATGGGTGTAAAAGGGAAAAGCTGAGAGCAGGAGCTTTGCTCCTCCTGCCTTGCCCAGTGCTGGGGCTGCTCCCATGCTCCGTGCAGGACAGCATCCCAGGGCAGCTGCAGGAATGGTGCCCATCTGGGGAGAGACAGATCAAGAGCTGTGACCCCCTGGCTGACAGCCCATGCCATGGAGTAGTCCTTTTTTTCTTTTAGCTGCTATATTTGCTGCATTTGGGATGTTCAAAATAGCTCCTGTGTCATTGTTGGCTGGGACTTGAGTCCCACCAGGGTGCCATTAGGCATTAACTGTCTGCAGGCTGAAATCAGACTGCAAAGCTTGTTAGCTTAAGGTGGAGAATCAGTAGTTTGGGAGTTTTATGAARGTTTTGTGAATGAATTCAGTTAAGACCTCAGTGCTGAGGCTGCCTTTTGCCTAATGRCCTGCCTGGTGCCCAATTACAGCTGAAATCTGAGGGGCTTGAAGTGAAATACTCCAAGGAACATTTCTCCTGTTTCTCTCACAAGCAGGGATTTGTCCCCTAAGTGCTCTTGGGTCTGAGGGCCCCCAGTGCCTTTTCAATCCTAATATTGATTCCTCTCACAGACAGGTCTTCTCTGCACTGGAGAGAGCTTAGAACCAAAGGCATGTTGGTTTTGTCCTGGGAGTGGAGGAATGCTTGCAGTGAGCTGAGGTTGCTGACTGAAAGCTGCTGCAGTTCTGCACGTTCTGTAACAACATTTATGCTGTACGTTTTAATCAAGCTCAACAAGCAGCTCAGTCTCCCTGATCCTGCACRCTGTCCTGCTCTAGGTTTGGATTTGGATCTGTTCTGCTTTTCAATTTTCCTATGAAGCTTTTCTTGCTTTGTAACTTTGGGATTTGGATCAGAAAGAGACTTTGGATTAATTGTTCTTTTCTGACAGRGAGCACACACGAGTGAACAAGATTTTTGTGTTCATGCATTCAGCTTCATTCTTGAACGAGTGGCCTGCCTGTTTGTGGCCCTTCCAGGAGACCCCTACTGCTTTTTGTAATGGGCTTATTAATGAAGCATTCCATGGGAACTGGAAGGAGGTGTTTTAGGGGATGGGAAGGAGGAGGGATGCATATCTCACCTTATAAATGGGGTGGGACTTGTACAGAGCTGTTCCTTAGCTCTTCAGTCTACCCTGCCTAAGAAAAGATTCGTTAACATTAAACACTCCCTAGATGATYTTCCACTAAGTTATTTGGGGKTTTYTTTGTGCTTTTTGCTYAGACCAGACTTCCAGAGGAGGTGTGARTTGCAGAATTTCACTGGAAAATTGTAATTGTGTTATACAGCTTTGTAACAAATGGCTCCAGCTGATCTTGGATTAAYTTAGGTTTTTTGAAAGAGTTGCTGTGGGGATAGAAAAATGTGCAGAATTATTTTCTTTCCGCTTGAGAGAGAGAAATMATTTTCCAAAATCTGCAAACTGGTTTGTGGACAGCCAGAAAAATCTCCACTATTAAATCTTGTGTTTAGAACAGTATTCCATGCCTGTTTTCCCCTGTCTTGCAAAGGTCATTCAGTGAGAGGTTTCAAATTGGCTGTAATTTGTTTTTCACAGTTCTGWGCTGAAGGCTCTATTGGGCAGCAGCAGGAGGGTGATGTGAAGCCTTTCCTTGGTGGGTGTGGGTGAAGCCATTGGTGTGTGGGGTGGGAAYTGCTGCTGTGGCTGGCCCAGAGCTGGGTCCTGCTCCCAGGGACAGAGCCAGCTCCAGCACCCACACCTGGCAGGCTGGGAAGGGGCCTCAGGTGCTCCCCTGTCCCAGCCTTTGGGGGATCAGAGCCAGATGGGAACGTGCAGCAGCTTGTSCTCTTGTCCTGAGAGTCTCCAGCCTTGTGGACTCTGCCACTTTCTGAGGGATGTTGTTGCTGGGGACTTATTGTTAATTCAGTTGAAGTGTCTGAAAAATAATACACACTTGCAGAGAATTATGAACTTAYAGCAAAAAGAATTTTTGATGGGGCAAAAATAACCTTTTTTTTTTCAAATGCCAGTTTTTAGAGATGAAAAGTAGCATTAAAACTTTAAAAAATGCTTAAATTTAAATTTTGTAGAAGACTTTATGGTTTTGAATAAAATCTCTCTTGCAGAGGAGAACAGCCATATCAAGCATTTTAGTAGTCACTAATAATTGAGGGTTTTCTGCTTCCAGCTCCTGTGCAGCCACTGGAGATGGTTCCAGTCTCTTTGGGATTACCTTTTGAATATATGGGAATGTATACGATAACACAATGTTACAGTGCAGTGGTGGAATTCTGCAGGGTGTGTTTCCATCCATCTGTGAGTGCCACCCTTCCTRGGGCCATGCAGGCTTTGGAAATACAGGATGTTCTGGCCTTTAGAGCTTTCCATCATTCCGTGGCTTAGGATATTAATYGCTGAGTTTGCTGTGGTACAGAACTTTCAGGACAGCCTTCAAGGCCCTCCCCACCTCTCCAGTTTGTACTTGGGCTGAGAGGTGTTTTTGGGCCATGAGGGAGGGAGAGGCTCTGGGGTTTCACAGGGCACTGAGGAGCACAGCCACTCTGTAAATATCCATCACACTGGGTGGCTCTGACCCTGCTGGGAATGCAGCACCAGGACGTGCAGAGAGGGGCCAGCACTGCCCCACCTAACCCTGTGGGCTTTTAGGAGGCCTGATCCTCATAAATGACCTTGGTGCTGACTATTGATGCGCCTTGTTTGGAGTTTTGAAAGCGGCTTGTCTGATTTCTGTATGTGTTGGAGACCAGTTTTTACCCATTAAAACTGGCTGTATAGGATGGAGTTTCTTTTGCTGAATCTTGGTTTTGTTTGTGTGTCAGTCTGACTGAAATTTTTTTTTTCCTGCTTCTAAGATTTTCTGAAGTAAAAGCAGGTTTTCTGGCTCTTTAAGCAAAAAGGAGTGCCATGGTTTATCTGGTGGCTGGGAAATGTGGCTTGGGAGCACCTGAGGGCAGCAGGAACAGGGGTGGGAGGGGGGTGATTAACAAAGCTGTGACAGGGCTTCAATTAATGGCCTGTACTCTTTTGTTCCCTTCTCTAGGAAGCTGCTGGAAGAATGCTGTGACCCTGGGCAGCTCTTTGCAATGACAAAGATGAATTCCCCCATGGGAAAGAACCTCTGGTTTGACGGGGAATTTTTATATTCTGTCACAATTGACAATGCAACTTACTCTCTCTTCCCACAGGTTAGTAACCATGTTTTGTTTTCATTTTAAGTGTTAAAATACTAAATGGTAACATGATTCAAATAAGTATAAATATGCTAAGGGTCATCAAGAAATTGTATCTTCATTTCTCAATGCCAAGCAGCATCTGATTTCTTACTTCCACRTTGTAAAAATTTTGGTTGTGTGAATGTTAATGCTTCCCTGGCTGCTTTTTGGAATGTACACGAGGGATRAATTTGGGTCAGCTGTCTTGATTTCTGAAGGGTTTGGTTGTGGCTGCTTCAGGAGGGTGATTTCTGCATTTCAGCCAGGGGTTGCAGTCCCTGTGAGCCTGAGCCCTCACCTGCAGTGGCTCCAGTTCACACCTGTGCAGCCAGGAGGGGACAGAGCTTTGTGTGAATTGTCCCCAGTTACTGCCAAACTCATGAAGTTCATTGGTGGCAAACAGTGTAAGCCCAACAAGAGTTGTGAGCCAGCAGCTGGGCTTTGTTGATTCTTGCTGTGATTTTGAATGTTGGGAGGGGATGGTTATTAGTGTCTATCAAAGGTGCTTTGGGTTAAGTGCAGGGTTTTGAGAGCTGGAAATTTGTAACTGATCTAGGCTGCTTCTTGTATTTTTAATTAATGCAGGAACTGATAGTAAATAGTGAGTTTGTTATATTGACTTTTGTATGTTGAACACAAATACTTTATGTGGCTACACACTTRAAGAAAGCTGAACTTCTGGCTGTATTAATTGATTTGCCTGCTACTGTAACCTGTCCAATTCAAGGTCTAGGGATTTTTTCAGCCTCCCTGTGTTGAGTCATTCACACAGGGCTTCTCATTGTTGCTGTTTCAGTGAAATGTGTGGCAGAGTTCTTACTTGTTAACTTCATCCTGCAAATGAAACATTAAAGCAGTTTTAGGTGGTTTTTTAAAAGTACTTTTTAGATCTCAAAGCCAGAGTTACGACTTGGAATGAGTTCGGGTTGATGCAGAGGGAGTGAGGGGGAGCTGCGGTGTGGGGCGGGGGAGATGATGGCAGCAGCCCGGTCTGTTTGACAGGATGCAGAGGAGCTCTGCTGCAGCTGGGCCTGCTCAGGGTGCCTGGTGCTCCATCTGGTCGCTTGTCCCTGCTGCCCTGGGCTGGGCCGTGGAGCTGTGCCCCCTGAGCCTGCCCAGCTCAGCAAACAGCAGCTGCTGGAACCAGGCAGGCGGGTCTGGGTTTCCCTGCAGGCCTCTGGGCACTGATGGAGTTTGGTGTGCTGCAGAGCAGTGCCTGTAAGCTGTGGTTGTGCTGATTGGTGTGATGTGCTGCTGCTCTGTTGCACTGTTCACTGGACCAGCCAGGGTCCTTGGCAGAGCTGTGCACCACAGGATGCACCACAGGTGCTCAGAGTGTGTGTGTCCTGCCCAAGGTGTCAGGGAAGCCCCACCTGGGCTGGCAGAGGGAGGTCACTGGTTTGTGACGGATTGGGGATTTCAGATTTGGGGTTTTTTATTAAAGCCAAGCACTCTGCTTGGCCACGGTGATAGGACACCTCCCTTCACAGCACAGAGCAGCGCACTGGATGGGCTCCTGCACAGAGGTTAGAGAGAAATCGTGGCCTTTGCAGCTCCCCTGCTCCCCAGGACCCTAAGGCCTGTCCTAAAGCTTAGCAGTAGAGATAGAGAGTAAATATCTGGGAAGTCCTGCAGAGAGAAGCTCCTGGGGCACAGCGTGGGCTGAGCAGCTGGGCCTTGATGTCCTGAGGAGCAGGAGCAGAGGGGCTGGGTGGGTGCTGCTCTAGGCTTGGGGTGCAAAGGGGGGATTTGTGTCGTGTTCCCACCCAGGACTGCTGTCCCTGTGGTGAGGTGATGGGCAGCTTGTTCCCCACAAGTGCTGCTCGCTCCTGCTCCTTTCCTTGCAAGTACCACTGCCTCTAATTTGATGTGTTATTCCCATGCCTTTTGCACAGAGGAATTTTGCAGGCCTTTATCAGACCAAATCTTGGTAGACTTAAGAGCCAAGGGGGATTTATTTGCAGTTAATCTTTAAATGCATTTTTCTGCTTCTCTTTGTTTTGAGAGAAGTACTTGCCTAAATTTTTCAGGCTCCTTCTTTGAAGAGTGGTGTCTATTATTAGCTTGCTTGCAAGCAGTTTTCCTGAAGATGAATGTTCCTTTCAAAAGTATCCAGAAGCTTAAGACAATTCAAAAATATGGTTAATACTCTGAAATGCCATGGGGATGTAACAGGAATGTAAAGGGCCACAACCRTGTTGATATAATCAAAGAAATATTTCCTCTGGAATAAATAAAAATGGCTCCATCCACATTGCTGGGCTTGAGCAATTTGGTGATTGCAGGAGATTTCTCAGTCCTGAGCCAGTGACTAACTTATAGGATAATGTAACTCMAAATTCAGTAGGGAACTTGCTGTATTTTATTTTATAGAAAAATAAATACGTCCAAAGTTAACATGTCAAGTGTCACTTATTTCTCAATGTGAGCAATACAAAATAGCATAATTTTTCTTCTGGACAGTCTGTAGATGAAGTTCTTACAGCTGGGTCAACATTTTCTGACAGAGTGCTTTTCCACTAGAAATGCTATTTCATGAAAATGTAAATTTAGAATCACTTCATTAGTTTTTCAATTTTTCTTTGAAGTGAAAAGGTTGAAAGGTTYTGATGGTGTTAGGACATTTCATTTTAACTTTTTTTTTTAATGTAATACTTCAGCTGTTGGGGTTTCTTTTTATCAGCTTTGTTGCTGCCTCCTTTTCCCTCAGACTTTGAGTGATTACATTACTCTTTTTTTTTTTTCCAAGTTTTTGAACCACCCAGGGAGAAATTTGCAAAAGAGAGAAGCTTTTATGTGGCAATAGTCATTTAGTGCTGCATTTCAGTTTATGAGGACCAAATAGGATGTGGCAGTAGGTGCTGGAAGCAGCTCCCCTCGGCCTGCCCTGTGTGTGGTTTTAGCCCTGGATGTTGAGAATGAGGTTTTGGGAGCAGGAATGAGCTCTGGCACTGGGCGCCCCATCCCTCCCTGCCGAGGAGCCAGGCTGGCACTGCAGCTCCAGGGTGCCTTGGGAGGGACCCTGTCCCACTGCGGGTTGGGCAGGGCAGGGCTGAGGCTGCTGGGAGCCCAGGCTGCAGCCCCTGCTGCCACAGACAGACACACAGACAGACAGACAGACCCTTCCCGCAGCCTGGGCTCGGACAGGGCTCACCACGGGCTGGGATGGTGGGAGCAGGCTCTGGGAGCAGGGTGTAACCCCAGGAGTGGCTGCGATGGTGGCAGCAGGCTCCAGAGGCTGCTCCGGGGATTCCAGCTGCTCTGGGAGCAGGATGTAATCCCAGGAGTGGCTGGGATGGTGGCAGCAGGCTCCAGAGGCTGCTCCGGGGATTCCAGCTGCTCTGACAGGAGCAGGGTGTAACCCCAGAGCCATGGGCTGGGATGGTGGGAGCAGGGTGTAAGTGCACCAGCAGCTGGATGTAACTCAAAACCACRTGAGGGRTGTGTGAACCAGCACTCAGCTGCTCTGGGGTTAGAGAATGCACCAAGCCCCAGTTTCAAGTGKTTTTTTTGAAATCAGTTTTCACTCCGTGCTATTTTTGTCCTCCTTAGAGTTCCAAAACCAAATTTCAGACTACCTTTAGCATTAGGGAGGAAAAAACTGCTCACCCCAATAGCTAAATTTTTGTGCAAAGATCTGATTTTTGGTGCTTGTTGGCAAAAGCCTACAGCAAGGAAGAACTGAGGTCAATCTCTGAGGTCACCTTTCTCCATTGCCCGAGGAGTTAAAAACCCCCGTTAAATCAAATGTAACTTTTCACTCTGCTGTATATTGTTTTGGAGGGTAGAGGAGTGAATACATTTCAAAAGACATGTCAGACATTAACTTTTTAATCTGGCAAAATAAAATTATTCATTGAAAAAAATGTTCTGGTTTCATTGTTTCACTTAAGCAGTTAGATGCTTTTGGTACCAGTAAATTATTTTAAATTACTGAATTATGGTTCCTCAGCTGCTCAGAACCCTTGTAAAGTTTTGCCTGCAGAAGCTGTCATTTGCAAGAGTGGCTACTTGCACTGAGRTCCTCATGAATAGTCATCACAAATAGTGCTAGAGAAATAAAAAAAACCCTGCAAGCCACAAAAAAAATTGGGAAGTGTGGCATCTGTTTCTGGGTACTTTGTGATCAGGAGAAAGATGACATTTCCCARATCACACATGTAATACAAATATTTATTTTTGAAGTTTAAAATCCCACCACTAATATAAAAGCAGAGAAAAAGTTGCTCTAATTGTAAATGTAAAATGGAGACATTCTCTGACATTTTCTGGATTTTCTGGATGGTGTGTTGGGTAACAGTGACTTACTTGATGATTGTGGTGTGTGATTTGTGCTTTTCATTCGGGGTACCTGTTAAATTTTGGGAGCTTGTGCTCACAACATCTTTCCTTTAGCCAGAGATTTTGAGTAGTCCTGCTGGTGCTGTTTCCAGGCAAATTCCCTGCTCTTACGGTTACAGCAGGTAGAACAATTTGTAATTATTTCAGGGGAAAGAAGGTCAGGTGTGGAAAGGGAGTTTGCTGCAGAGCGTGCAGGCTTTGTCCCTTTCTGCATGCTGGGAATGCCAGGAAAGCCCTCCCGAGGCGGGCAGTGGGAGCCCCCCTGAGGCAGTGGGGGCAGGCTCTGGCGGCCGCAGCACTGGCAGCAATTGCTGCCCCGCTGTTGCTTTTGCATGTGCTCTGTTAATTTTTTGCTGGCCCTGTGCTCTGTTCTCACTAATGCTCTGTAATTACCAACTGCTTGGAGAAATACAGTGAAATATTGGCTGTCATTTGTGGTGCTTTTTCTTGATGCCTTGGATGTAGACATAAATTGKAGGTCTGCAGACATTCTTTTAATCAGCTTTCATTTCTATTTCCATTAATTCTGCTGCCTAAATAGGTACCGCCTTGTGTGCCTTTGAGTTGTATTTAGTTAGGATTTGGGGAAATTTCTTGGTGCTTTCCCTTTTGATCCTTTTTTTTTTCTCCCTTCGTTTTTTCCTGCTTCCTATGCCTACATTAATATGCAAGCTCTGTTCTTGATTTGGGCTACATATATTGATYCAAAATGAAAATGTGATAAACGTTAGTTATTGAAAATGTGGAAAACATTGTGTACTAAAGGTGAAGAGGTATTTAAATATTGTGAAATATAAGTTGTGTTTTGGGAAAGCAACTAATAGATTTTTTACTATTCAAGCAATTATTTATTATTCTAATAAGTAAAAATAAAATCTACTGATAAATTTTTTATTGTTCTAGCAGTTGTATTATACAGGGCTTTTCATAAAGTGGGAGATGCAGTACTGTCTGTAGAGACSTGACAAATTGTGCTCTTCTGGAGCCTGAGTCCTCCCTTTGGTGCCTTGCGAGGCTCCCTGGAACAGAGGCTGGGCAGAGCTAAAGGATAAACAGGGATTTATGGAAAAGCCTCACAGGATACACCTTGGGCAGTGCAAGAGCCTGGCCATGGCTGCACCCAAGATGGATGATGGGCCATGTTTTCACACTTTTATCAGTTCTGGTCCGTTTCCATGTGGGGGTTCAGTGTCCAATCCCAGCTCCAGGTGATGCAGTCCCACCCTCCCAGGTTGCTGTACTCAATTCTCTGCTGTTGGCACTTTTTGGGCTGAAGCTGCAGTGGTGTCCTTGGTCYTGGRGSTGGAAAAGGATTGYTCTGTGTGACTGAGCTGTGAGGAGAGCTGCTGACACTYCACAGGGAGTTCAGAMTGCAGAAGGAGAATCTAGATAATATGACAGCTAAAACATAAGGACTCACCTTCAGTCCTGGATAATCTTTAGCCATTGATATCAGGGTGATCCAGACAAAAATGGAGCTTAATATTTAGTTAAGAGAAACCCCTGCCTTCACTATGATTCCATCCTGACTAGTGAAGGGCAGTGTAGTTGGACCAGTTTGTGTGGTGTGTTAGAAATGCTGTAATGGAGCATCCTCTGCTGTGGCTGCTCAGTGTTTGTGACACTGCTCCGTGGAGACAAGGGGCAGCCATTCCTGATGGTGAAAATCCAATTTGTGCTGGAAAGCTGGAGYGTGTCTAGTGTGGAGTAATGAAATGAAGGAAGGGCAGCGTGCCCTTGTGGGGGTGGCAGAGTGGGAGCCAGGAGCTGCTGCCTGTCCCCTGTCGAGGTGGGCTTTGGTCAGCCTGGCCTGCTGGATGTCTCCAGCCAGGCTGCCTCGTGTGTTTGTCTGCAAAAGGCCAGGCCAGGTCAGTGCAAACACGAATAGATGCTGCCCTTCCCACACGTAACAGACAGGGGAGGGCTGGATCTGGCTGCAGAGTGTCA
>JACDOX010000409.1:254669-338727 GCA_014549065.1 Cardinalis cardinalis
GCCAGTCAAAATGAGACAGCCAAAGAGAAATAATTCTTGTATGAGTATGATGCCTTTGTAGCAAGTCCCTCAGGCACCTCATGGTCATTCAGATTCCATGCATGGTGTTATTGCACAGGTAAATCTATGCCTGAAGACCTCTGGAGAAAATTAAAATAAGGGTTTCTTCAGGTAGAGTTTGTGGGGAAGAAATGTTGCAAAATCAGTTTTTCCCACACAGTAAACTAATAGAGATGCTGGACCGCTATTCATTTTCCTTCACACAAAGAAMAACAAAAAAAGGAAGAGACCTAGAGAGGCCCTGTGATACTCTGGCCAGTACATGAATACAGAAGGAGCTGTGGTGGCAAAGTGAGTAAAAAAGTTTGTGGTAAAGTAGGGGAACTATATAGGGTTACTTCTGAGTCAACAGAAGTGTTCCAGCTGACGTCAGCACAGCCAGGATTTGGCCCTGTAACCTTTGCTGAGTGTAGTTCTGCTAAGGACTCGTAATTTTGGTATTGTGGCTTCTTGCGTAACAAATAATTACCTTCTTTTTCCTTTTCTCTGGTTTCTCAGCCTTGATTAGCCACGTTTTTATGTAGTAAATGAGTTTTCTTTGCCTAGTCTGACTGAAGGAGGATTCCTTCATGGCCATGGACCTGTTGGAGTGAGTCCAGAGGAGAAACACCAGAGTTGATTAGAGGGRTGGAGCAGCTCTRCTGGGAGGAAAGCAGGGAGAATTGGGATTGTTCAGCCTTTGGGGTGACCTCATGGTGGCCTTGCAGTGCCTGAAGGGAACCTACAACAGAGGGGGAGAGAGACATTTCACAGGGGCCTGGAGAGACAGGGGGAATGGCTTCCCACTGACAGAGAGTGGCTTTGGATGGGATGTTAGGGAAAATTCTGTACCATGAGGGACGTGAGGTACTGAAACAGACAAGTTCTGCATATCCCATCCCTGGAACTATTTAGGATGAGGCTCTGAGCAACCTGGTCTAGTGGACAGTGTCCCTGCCCATGGCAGTGGGGTTGGAACTCAATAATCTTTAAGGTCCTTCCCAACCCAAACTGTTCTCTGATTCTATGTTATTTTCTGCAACATTCTCTTGAGAGATGATCAGATGCTGCCATGTTCAGGTGTGCATTTACACCAGATTGTTGTYGTGGAGCCGAGGTAGTCCCTCTGTTTTGTGAATTTCATGTCAAATGCCTGTTTGTTTGAGAACAGACCCTCKGAGAGACAAGGAAGTTGTAGAAAAACCCTATCTAGTGATAATTAGCAATGTTGGTTTGCCTCTAAAGTTTGATATGTGCTCCCACTGAGCACTTGTAAGGCTGAGTACTTTTCTGAAACCTGCTGTTATGTGAAGCCTACAAAATAAATAACGTTTCCAAGTAGACCAGAAACTTGCTCTTTGTGCTTTCAAAGGGTCTTTGTTCCTCAGAGGTAAAAAACGTAGAGGCAAAGTTAGAAAGTGTTCAGCATGGGTCTACTCTAATGTAAATTAGATCCTTCTTGCTTGCTTCATTATTAGCATTTTGATCCTGCAAGGAACTCCTCATTCACAGTAATTAGCTATGCAGGATATAGTACCTGGTTTTATTCTTTTAAACATTAGCTTTTGGCCCTTCTTTCCATTTTTCCTGTGCTCTGAAGTTTGATATGCCAGTTACCTCCATGCAATATTACTCTTGCTAACCATGTAAACTTGATTTTCACACTCATTTGGTTTGTAAAATGCATGGTAATAACTATGTCCCTGCTATATTTTCTCTTTTCTTTCCCCTTGGTGTGAGCACTGCTGGCTCCCTGCTTTATGGAACACTGCACCTGATTCTCTCTGCCAGCTGGTTGAGGGTGATATTTGCCCAGGGTAAGGTGACCTGAAAGGCCACTGGGCCTGGCAGGGAGCTCAGAGTGGTGGCTGTGCCCACCCTGCCCTGGTGGCTCTGAGGGGAGCTGCAGTGCAGGGGATGTGCTGGAGCAGCTCTGTCAAGTCACGTCAGGCACAGRTATGTGAGCAAGCATAAATGCTGGCTTTTTATTCAGCAGAGATTCTTCTTTCATACCCCACTTGGTTTTATCTTCCCACTGATGAGCTATATYTGCATTCCTTCAGAGCATCTCCAGCTGCAGAAAAGCAGGCTGGGCTCTAAGTTGCCCTGCTCCTAGATAGTGTCACAAGCTTAATGGGGTTTTTGTCATACATTTGTCAGGGGCTAATGTTCTACACGACTCTGCTACCCTTACTTCTCCATGGAGATGACAATGTAAAAGACAGATCAAAATCAAGCCTGATTTGCCGAGAGACCTCACAGAGAGGTCTTGATTACACAAGTTCTCATAAGAGACACTTTGTTTTTATATCTGCAAGAGCAAAACTCTGGCCTGCCAGYTGGGACAGGATCTTTCAATGCCTGAGCTCAACTTGGAGCTGGTGTCTGACTGAGAGGGGAAAAATTTGTAAAAAAAACCAGTAAATACACCTTTTGTTGATAGCAACAAGGATTTTGGTAGTATAGAAGAAAGGTAAACTAGCATGTACATTCTATTAAAAGTGTATTTGTGGTTAACTCTGTTACAGGTAAGAGGAAATCTGTATTTTTTCAAAACTCTCATTCCAGTGTACTTTTGTGCTGGCTTTTGTCAAAGACATCTGCTACCCTCACTATTCCTTTGGATCATTGTCCCCCATCTTCTCTGGTGGAGAATGATGACAGCTCCCTGGTCTGCTGCTTCAGTTCTTTATCCTTCTTTTCTCACCACACTTTTGTCTCTGTTCCCTCCTGGGTAGCCCCCAGGTGTCCGCACCTGCTGCTGCTCTTCTGCAATCTTTATCAGGATCTCTTTCTCCTGGCCTTTCGCTCACAGGTCAGGGAGCAGCTGACTCCCAGCAGTGCTTTCTGAGCTGCTGTCACGCTGYGTGCGGTCCCTGCAGCTTAGCACACACCTCGGGGCAGAGGCAGTGCAGGCARGGAGCACAGATCCCATTGTGCTCCTGTTTCCCGCAGCGTGATGCTTCTGGCACCTCTGCCTTACCCTGCTGTGGGCACAGGAGTCCTGCACAGAGACAGACTGCCCCCTCCCTTGGGAGCACTGCTCCATTAGTCCAATAGCAGAGTAGTCTGCACGCCTGGAGTGAAATTCACAGGGCTCCAGAAAAGAATCCATTGTCATGGGCAGTTTCTGAACTSTAAAATGATTTGCTCATCGTTGGTGTCAGGCAGGAGCTGCAGCTGCTTTGCTGCTGCCTMTTCTTTTGTTGTGTAGATGGCTTTTTTCTCCCTGTAGTAACACTGTGAATTAACGTTCTCATGTTATTCTGATAGCTTTGTTGTGGCTTTGAAGGTATAGGAACACACATAAAACAAACGTTGTCAGGAGAGGTATTTTTTAAGAAAAGGAAGGTGCTTTTATAAAAAAATATATGCTTTTGATATGCTTGGTTCTTGCAGGACACTCCTCTGCAGATCCCATGAGACAGGTTTCACTTCCCTTCGGTGGTTGGGGCAGCAAGCAGTTACCTGAGGGATGAGCAGAATCTGAGTTTGCTTACTCTGCAGGTTCCCTGGTGACACCAAGCTGGGAGGAGATCCCTAGCCCTTCAGAAGGACCTCGACAGGCTGGAGGGATGGGCAGGCAGCAACTGTCTGAAATTCAGCAAGAGCAAGTGCAGGTCCTGCACCTGGCGAGGAGCAGCCCCAGCACAGGCTGGGGATGGCAGCTGGGGGCAGCTCTGCAGGGAAGGACCTGKGGYCCTGGTGGACCAAAGGCTGTCCAGGAGCCTGGAGAAGAAGGGCAGTGGTGTCCTGGGGTGCATTGCAGGGGCAGTGGCAGCAGGYCAGGGAGTGATGCTGCCCCTCTGCTCAGSCCTGGTGAGGGTCACCTGCAGGGCTGTGTCCAGSTCTGGGCTCCTCTGGACAGGAGACATGGAGCTTCTGRRGAGCAGCAAAGATGATTTGGAGAGKGGAGCATCTCTGTGGTGGGGAGAGGCTGAGGGAGCTGGGGCTGTCCAGCCTGGAGAGGGGACACAGCTGAGAGGGGCCCTCACCCTGTGTGTCCCTGTGTGCAGGGAGGGACAGAGCAGGGCCGGGCTCTGCTCTTGGGGGCCAGCAAATGGGCAGRACCTCATGYCCGGGAATTTCCACCTGAATGTGAAGCTTCTTCCCTGTGCAGTGACCAGGACTGTCCAGAGAGGCTGTGGGGTCCCTCAGTGCTGGTATCCCAGAGCCATTGGGACAGCAGCCTGTGCCGTGGGCTCYGGCATGGCCCTGCTTGAGCAGGGAGGTGGGGCCAGGTGACACTGCAGGSRTTCTCATTCAGCCAGGCTCTGTAACTTAGAGCMAACTCCAGTGGAACTAGGTTATAGGATGGGCATCATTTGTTTGCTTT
This sequence comes from Cardinalis cardinalis, assembly GCA_014549065.1. NCBI lineage: Eukaryota > Metazoa > Chordata > Aves > Passeriformes > Cardinalidae > Cardinalis > Cardinalis cardinalis. Next base: position 259,045 of record JACDOX010000409.1, read on the forward strand.
GCCATGGCTGAAGGAAAAAGTGCACRGTTCTTTGGGGTTTTAAATGCCTCTGTGAGGTTTTGGTATGTGCTGTATTTGCCTGATCTAAGCCACAGCTGCTTCTAGTCTTATCCAGTAAAATTTAGTGGTGAGAGGACCTCAGATGGTGAAGAGCATGGTGGAGTCACAGCCCTGGAGKTGTTCAGGAAACAGCTGGATGTGGCACTCAGTGCCCTGCGTTAGTTGACAAGCTGGTGATGGCTCAAAGGTTGCACTTGATGACCTTGGAGGTCTTTTCCCTCCTAAATTATTCTGTTAYTATGTTTTCCTTTGCTCCCTCCATTTGTTTGTTTGTGCTGTTTTGATCTTTTCTGATCACAGAAATACTCTGGTTCCATTCTCAATCAGCATGTTGGGATGACATTTGTGGAGTCTTCAAGTCGATTTGATGTCATTAAAATATGCTCTGCAGAGCAGGGTTTTRGAACCCTGGAAAATTATTTTGTTCAATATCTCGTTAGCAGGTCAGGTGGGGTTCCTTTTTGAAATCTCCTTAAAGCTTGAGTGAATATGGAAAGCATAAGTTGTGCAGGATTGCTGACTTGGCAGCAGTCCCAGTCAGTCACTTCATAGCCCTTTTCCCTGTACATTTAGGAAGTTTCCCCTGGCAAATATGTTAATACCCTGTTGTGCTTTCAAAGCAGCTAAGTGCAGCACACCTTGTAAAAGTGTGGAAGATCTGCATTTGGCTTTGATGAGTAGCCTTTCCAGCAGAATTCATAGTCTTTCAAGAAGCATTTTCTCTGAAATGGTGCTTTCAGAGTCTTCTTCCTTTCACTAACATATGCCTAACTACCATTTAACTTGCAGCGAGTGCACTCCAAATTCCTGCCAGAAAGAGTAAATTTAAAAACCACAGGTTTTACTGCAAAATTTGTCTTTTGATTGCCATGTCTTTGTTTTGCCTTCAGTGGATGTCTAGCTACTTATTCGAGGGATTAAAAAAGCTGTCTCTGCAAAAATGATGAGCTGAGTGAAAATTATTTTTGTCTTTGCTGGTGTGTTAAGAGCAATTTATGCTGTACTTTAATATTCTTCCCAGTCTTTTGGGACTTGCAGTAGTTTCATTTGGATGGAGGAGAGAAACTTTGATTTGAGGGAAGGAACAGAAAACAAAGCAGATGCAGTCGAGGGTGTCTTGCAGCCTGTAGGTTCTCTGGGGTTTGGAATTCTGTGCTTAGAGTGCCATGGAAAGGCTGCTGGGAGATCAGATCCCAGGCCAAATCCTGGAAAGCTGTGAACTATCAAAACAAATTAAACATACCACACATCCAGATTGCAATCAGAATGCTGGGAAATGCTAGCCCAAGTTATCCTCTATTTGAAATTCATACATAGAAYATCTCTAATTTAAAATTCACTGTAGAAATTACAGATTTTTATGGAGAAAATAATTTTAATTTCTATCCTCACAGCTGCTTGGGCCATTAATTGAATGACTGAGCTTTACCCTTGTGCTTTAGGTTCTTTGAGGCACGGCTGTGGCTGTGAAAATGGATATAAATTACAACAGTGCTTAGAGAAAATGAATTCAGGGTTATCCAATCAGCTGTGTAGGCAATTACCTCATCTGCTGGGTCAGCACTGAGCACTTGCTCTTGTCATAAATCTATTACAAAATCATGGCAGTATTTTTTCATTCATGTTTGGAGTTGATTTTCTCTGTTTATTGCTYATTCCCAGATGTTATGGTGTCTAATTGCATTCTTGTTGCTGTGGCCTCTCTTTGTAGGTCTATGTGTGTGATGCACAGGAATATACAATTACATCATTCAGCACTTTGGAAGTAACTGAAAATACTCCATCTGCCAAGGAATTCTCTGTTGAAAATTCTCCATCTTATGGCTTGATATTTCTTCATATGAACACATGCTTCCCGTTGGGAACTACGGGGGGGTTTATCTGATTGTGTGAGCTTTTGCCTTAGAGGTCTGTCCTTCAGAGCAACCTGTTTTGCCACAGGCAGCCAGACAAAAATCCCTTTCTTTTGTCTGTCTGCYTGTGTGCCTTCATCCTTGGAATAGGTTGTGTGTGTGGCAGCTGGGAGCAAGGGAGAAGTGCTGAGTGCTGGCTGGCATGCCTGAAACCTTGCATGCTCCTATGCAATGCTCTTGGAAAGGGGATTTTTTCACCTTTTATACCTAACTGTGAGGAGCTGTTCCTRGTCCACACCCTGGGATGAGTGGCATTCAGTGTCTGAGGCTGGGGAGGGAAATTGCTGAGGGAGTGTTTAATTTGCACACAGAGTAGAGCTCCTGCTCGGAAACAYGTGGGGTTTGTGCTTGTTCTGTGGAGAGTCCTGGTACACAGGAATTACTGCAAGTTCACTGCAGCTCTTGCTGAGATTGCTTTGCTGTATTGAGTTTGGATGTCTGAATTTTAAGTAGGAGTGGGAGAAGTGATTTAAACAAAACAGTGTAGCCTGTGACCCACCACTTTGCCAAACTCGCTGTGAAAGTCTTGCCCATTTTGAATTCTGATGTAGAATCATTGCTAATTTATCTTTAGCWAAGTGCTGTAAAACAACCTCCTCTTCACTGGAATATTTGGAGTGCGGAGTCTGCCAGTCAGTTGTGTCTACAAGTGTCCTCTTCAGGCTTAATGAAACCTTGAAAATTCTCACTGCTTAAGTGAAGGCTTTGCAACTAAACTATTTCATGAATGAAAAATGCAGGCCATTAGTTTATTAATATATATAAACTTTTCAGGTGAATCTTGATTTGATTTATGAAAGATTAAAAAAAAGCTCAATGTAACTCAGTAGTTCTGGTAAGGTTTTCTTTGGGGTTTAACTGACATGAAGCACCCAAATGTGCCATTGCTTTGCTGACAAAAAGGAGAAGCTGAATGAAAAAGAGGATATGTAGGCTCTGGCAGTCCAAGAGTCACATTTGTTGGTRGTGAAAAGAGTACTGATCTATGTTGAAAGGTAGAAAAATGTAAGTAACACTACAAGGGGGATGCTGTTAAAAGKAATCTGTTTATTCTGCGTATTCTAGAGTCACTAAAATCTTATTTACTGGAGGAAAAAAAAAGGGCATGATATTGTTGCTAACTTGGTTGTTAGCAGTGGGATGGTCTAATATCTGCTGTTTCCAGGTGTCATGAATGGCATTGTCAGAGGACCAAGACAAAAATGGAAGGTCTAGRTGGTCCACTTGTGTAGAATATTTACTAGTGATGCAAAAAAGAAAGAGCCTAATCTTTCTAATTACAGGTCACRTTAAAGAGATTCTGTGCCTAGGGGAGAAACATTTTCTCTAAGTGTGACTTTTTTGGCTGGATATAATTGAGAAAGAATATATTGTACAGCATTCAAAGTCATTTTGCAACCATTTTTACCTGCCCTTTAAAGGCTGTCTAGACATGTGTGGAGAGCTACAACACTTGAATATATCTCTTTAATTGACTTAGAGAGCTCTAAAAAACAAATTAGAGATGCTGTGGGAAGATGAAACCAGAGGGCACAGTTACATGTAGTGACAGACCAGGAGGGAATGGCCTCCAACTAACAGACAGTTGGTTTACATTGGATATTAGGAATAAAGTCTTCACTCTGAGGCTGGTGAGGCCCTGGCAGAGGGTGCCCAGAGCAGCTGTGGCTGCCCCATCCATGGAAGAGTTCAAAGCCAGGTTGGATGGGGCTCTGAGCAACCTGGGAGAGTGGAAGGTGTTGAAACAAGATGACCTTTAGGGTCTCTTCCAGCCCAGGCCATTCTATGACTTTATGCATCTCTTATCAAAAGCCACCAACCAACCTGTGGTGTCTTCCATGAGATCCATCATGTGACTAAAGAACGCTAAARGAAAATTCAGAAGCTGAACTTTGGGGAGTATCAAAGTCAAACTCAGCTTTTGAAAGGTGAAAGATCATGACAATTCTTGTATGACATATCTTGGTAACAGGATGAAAAGTAAAGCAGCAGAGTGAGGRTAAGAGGCAGAATGGAGTAATTTTCTCAGCCACAGAAGTAAGTCTGGCCTAAGGATGTCTTTGGAAATGCTGCATGGGAGCTGCAGCCATCGTGTTTGTTACTGTTGTATGTCAGCAAGTACTGAGAGTGGGTTCAGCATGAGCCTAATAACAGCCTCTCATCCCTGCTGGGGCTCAGGTACTCCTGCTGGTACGCTCCAAGCTGTTTGCTCCTTTACCCCATCCTCTGCCAGGTCACAAGGCTCCAATGTTTGCAGATAGGAAGCTGTCCCTCCTTAGCCTAGCCATTAAGCTGGGGCTGAAGTAGGCCTGAAAAACAAAGTGGAGAGAAAGGCTCTGGGCTTAGATAGCTTGCTGTTGGGTAGTCCTTATTACTCAGGGAGTATTCAATCCATTCCCGTGCTATTAACAGCTTCCTGCTGCTCTGGATGTTCATTAATTTGCCCTGGATTTGCAGCAGGTTTGGGAATTGCTTTAAGCAAAAAATAAAATTGGTTTTAGCTTGATAGGAAGCTCAAAACCTACTTGCTGGGTCTGCCAATACCTTAAAAATAACAAAATAATATGATGTCCTAGCAGCTACTGTGATTTCACAGAACCATAGAATCATTAAGGTTGGAAAAGACTTCCAAAGTCTTTCACCAATCCACCCCCTTGTCAATTAAAGCATAGCACTGGGTCATTTTGGGAACACCTCCAGAGATGGTGACTCCACTGCGTCCCTGGGCAGTCCATTCCAATGCTTAGCCACCTTTCTGTGGAGGAATTCCCWCTGGAACTTCATTCCCATGGCTGTTTGTTCAGCTGGCAGAAGGGAGTTGCAGTTTATTGAAGCTGTTTGTTGTGTTCTCCAGGGTGCAGCCTGGAGCAGAGGGTTTGTTTCAGGCCCTTTGTCCGGGGATGCCGTCACCCCTGGCTGAGGGCCCTTTCCTGAGGGATGTGGTCATCCCTGGCGGAGGTAGTTGCAGTTTATTGAAGCTGTTCGTTGTGTTCTCCAGGGTGCAGAGGCAGGCACACGTTTGTTTCAGGCCCTTTGCTGAGGGATGCCGCCACCATGGCTGAGGGCTCTTTGCTGAGGGATGCCGCCACCGTGGCTGAGGGAGTTGCAGTTTATTGAAGCTGTTCGTTGTGTTCTCCAGGGTGCAGAGGGTTTGTTTCAGGCCCTTTGTTCAGGGATGCGGCCCCGCCTGGCTGAGGGCTCTTTACTGAGGGACGCAATCACCCTGGCCGAGGGCCCTTTGCTGAGGGATGCCGGCACCCCCGCTGAGGGCCGGGCCGGGCCCGCAGGATCCCAGCGCTGTCCAGGGGCAGGTCAGGCCGTGCCCGCAGGATCCCAGCGCTGTCCAGGGTCCTGCACTCACAAACCGCACACGCGGGGAGGCCCGGCTGCAGCAGGAGGTGCACTGGGTTCTCTGAATCATCTGGTGCCGAAAGCAAGGGAAGCACCGAGTCAGTCAGAAGAGGCCTTTCTTTGTGTGAGGTCAGATTTCAGATCCTAATGTTCRATTGAGCTGTCTTGGTTTGGGTTGGGCCCCTCAGGCCTGGCCTCCCTGTCTGGCTGCGCTCTCAGTAGGGGAGTGAGCCCCAGAGCACTTTCACAGAATCAGAGGGTCGTTTATGTTGGACAAGACCTCCAGGAGCATTGATTCCAATCTTTGCATGATTTCCACCTTGTCCAGTAGACCAGAGTACTGAGTGAGTACTGAGGTGTTTCCTGAGCACTCCCAGGGATGGTGATTCCCCCACCTGCCCGGGCAGCCCATTCCAGTGCCTGGCCAACCCTTCAGTGGAGAAATTCATCCTGATGCCCARCCTGAACCTTCCCTGGCACAGCCTGAGGCCACCTCCTCTTGTGCTGTAGCTCATCACCTGGGAGCAGAGCCTGACCTCCACCTGGCTGCATCCTGTGTTCAGGTGCTTGTGGAGAGTGAGAAGGTKCCCCCTGAGCCTCCTTTACTCTTAAACACCCCCAGCTCCCTCAGCTGCTTCTCACAGAACTTGTGCTCCAGACCCTTCCCCAGCTCTGTTGCTCTTCTCTGGACAAGGCTTCATGTAAGCTTGCAAAAAAATTACATTTTCTGATTATTTTTTAGGGAAGCTATATCCTTATGTAATGAAAAGGCACTTTTCCCCACTTCATCTTACGTTGCTAAGTGTTTTATTATTGATGTAGAAGTGACTGCTATTCATTCAAATTAGCCATGATAAGCCATTCATTAATTATTCTCCTGCCCCTATGAGATAACGCATTTTAAGGAGTTCAGTTTTCATTRCCAGAAAGATAAATAGCTAATGGAAACTTCATTGGTTCTGTAATTTCAGTAGTTACTCTCCTTTACCTCCTTGGCCTTCTAAACTTCTGTTTTCATAACCTTTAGACATGACATGACATTACGTGGCACTGCACTTCCCTCTAATTGCTTCCTTATTTGGTAAACATGGCTTTTTAAGCCCATTGGTAGTCACTCATTATGGGTAAATCCTTTGATGCTCTGACCTCCTTTCTGGCTTTCCAGCGAGGGCTTTTAACCTTGGCTCCACTTCTCTGCAGGAAGACTGGCCTGAAGAAAGCGCTGTAAATGCAGACCYGCACCGCTGCCTGATGTGCAGTCCTTGAAGGTGTCTGTGCTGTTATTTGCTTTTCAAGCCTTTGTGCCAGCTTTTCATGTCCTGTTGGTTACGTCAGCCAGGTCATGCGCCATATGATCCTGTGCTTCTGCTAGAAGGGTAGGATAAAGGTCTAAGATGCAGGCTGATACATTGTTAAATAACCTCAGTATCTGTTGTAAAATTTGGAGTTTTCAAGGTCTGAAATTTRTCTTAAAAGTTATGCTTTGCCTCCTTATCAATAATGTAAGTGAAACTTTMGTAAGAGGCTTAATTTTTTTCATTATAGAGGAGGAAAAAATGGAAGTGTGCAAGTACTAACATCAGCATTCTTTCCATGCTGCTGAGAAACCAATCTCTGCTCAAATGTCCTGGACAACTCAATCCTTGCTACTTGTTTTTTAACCAGTGAATCTCAAAAGATGTCAGTGATTTATMTCAACTATTCAGAAGTAACAGACTCGCTTGTTGATGAGAGGATCTTTTCCTTATAGAGGTTCATTGTCTGAGTTTGTGTCAAAATGRAAGTGTGTTCCTACTTTGATACCTCCTGTGATATCTAAGTCCGTATTTTGGTGCCTGTATAAGTTGATTAATTACCTTTGCTATATCTGCTTATTCATAYCAATGGGATGAGGAATTCAGAGATCCATTCCTTTCTGTAAGTGTAATTGTCCTTTCTGCAATTAGGATTGGAAGCCCTTTTTATTTTTTTATGAGCTCAAACTAGCCTTATTTATTGTGTATACTATGTCTTGCTATTAAGATTTTGAGGAACATGAAATTGTTGATAAACCTTTAGTAAAACTGGGAAAAGTAAACAGTACTCCTYCCTGAGCAATAGTTGGTCTTGCAAAATGTGCAGATATCTTCCTTGCTGACTGTGTGCTGTCCCGCACTGCCACAGGAGAACAGTTCAACAATCTTTACTTATTCCTGCACCAGACATAAGTAAGCAGACACCCTGCAGTTTTCCTGTYCTCTTCTGGTTTCTGCTTGCTCCTCAAACTATGCATCTTGAAATCACTGGGGGAGAATGTACAGGCAAGAGTTGGAGGWCTTTGTCATTTGCAGTCACATTATTTGGTTTTATCTTCGTTTCTCTACCTGGAATGTTACAGTTATTTACTTTAACAAAGGCTTTTGTGCACTAGAGTTAGTGTGTGCCTGCAGAGAGTAACTTCCTCAGCCAGGATATTGTGCACTGCGAGGCAGGAGATTTACTGCCTTCAGGTTTATACTGCATTTTCCCAGACCTGCAGGAAAACTCATTAAACTATCATAAGATAACTACTTGTGTTGTTTAATAGATTTACATGACATTTAAAAAGTAGTTTTCTGCCCAGAAGTGATGATTTGTGTTCATTCTTGTTTCCATGCAACACACAGTCACAACTTGRAAAGGTTTGGGTGCACTTTTTTGGCTTAGACTTAGAGCATTTTATTCCTGCAGCCCTGGTGTTTGCAGGTTGATGTGCAGCTTTTTATCTTCTGCTCAGACTTGGAGCAGATTGAGCAGCAGGGGAGCAAGTGCTGGAATAGCTGCTGTGTCTTTGTGCCACCTGGTGCCAGTGGTGCGGGAGGCAGTGCAAGCCTGGGCAGTGCCTGCATCAATCGGAGGGGGCACCCAAGAGTGCAGCAAGGGGGAAAGGGAAGCCAACAGAGCAGTTGTTTATGGGTTCTGGTCATGCTGCTCCTCAAGGGATTTCTGTGCTATTTTTCCTTTTTCTACCATTTACATGGGGCCGGGTGACTCCACAGAACATTTAAATGCAGCTGTTTAGGAGGCAACATAAGTTCTTCTTGCAGCTTCCCGATTGTCTAAATGTTGGAAACTGTAATAAGAGAATAAGAGAAACCCTCACCACCCCCACAATATCACCAAATGATATTTTCTTTTTATAGTTTTTAATACATTTTGGGGTCCTAATACATTCCAGGTTGTCAAGTTTGGATCCAGAAATCTTGCAGATCTTTGGAATTTCTCACCTATTTATTATTTTTGTCTTGTCAGGGAGGATACCCTTGGCATTGCCAGAGCATTCATTATTTAAAATATGCTGTCTATGATGTGCAGTCAGTAGTCTGTTCCCATCTACAGACATGCTTTTTTTGGTTTATTTTTTCCATAATCCCCACACTATGCTGTCCTGGCTGTATGGGGGCTGACTCTATTGAATTAAATGTCACATCAGCAATGTGAAACGTTCTTTTAATTCCAAGCAAGTGCTCCCTTGCAGTGACATCATGCTGGGTAGAAAGCTGTTAAAGTTCACACCATTTTGGAGTTCCTGCTTAAAGTGCAGCTGGAACTAAAAGTGACTGCCAGCTTAGTCACTGCTGCTCCGTGCTTTATGTGAATAATGCTGCAAAGTGTTCTCTCTTGAGCGTGTGGCTGCTCTCAGTTCRTGGATCCTTTTGGGTAGCAGAGCTTCTCCTGCAGCAGCACTGCAACGCATTTAGTCTTCCAAGTGGTCTTTTGTAGCCCTGTGTCCTGTGTAAATAGTTCTGAGCTGCTGATCTTGTGAAAAACAGTACTGCCTAAAGCAGGTATTTGTGGAGAGCACAAAGTTTGCAAAAGCTTGAATGTGAATTCCCCCTGAGGGCTGAATAAAGACACTGTCATGGCTGAGACATGAACACCTACAGGGGAACTTGTCCCACCTGGACAACTTCTCTTTGGTGCAAACCCCAAGCTTCATGTTTCAGCATGTTCCAGCTGGCAGTGCCAAAATCAGCTGAAGAAGGTAGCTGGAGGTCCATGTGGGATCTCTTCTCTATCTTCTTTCAGAGTCACTGCCACCATTTCTTCTTGTAATAATCACATTTTTATCAGAGTCACACGTGTTCCAGTGAGAGAGAGTAGGTTTAGACTAGATATGTGGAATTTGGGATTTATTTCCGTGAGGGTGGTGAGGCAGGGGAACAGGCTGCCCAGAGGAGTGGTGGGTGCTCCATCCCTGGAAGTGCTCAAGGCCAGGGAGGTTTGGATGGGGCTCTGCACAGCCTGGTCTGGTGGAAAGTGTCCCTGCCCGGAGGAGTTGGAGCATGGTGATCTCGAAGGTCCCTCCAAGCCAAACCATTGATGCTGTGCCTGTTCCCTTGCTGTCCCTGGGTCACTCCTTGCTCTGGGCTCCTGTGCCTGGCTGGAGAGGAGGAAAGCAGAGCCCCCATTGCCCTGTTGGGACACGCCTTCCCTGGCACTGATGGGATTTGTGGCYGAGCTGTTGTGTCTCAGCTCTGTGGGTGGCACCACGGGCCACCAGCCCAAATGGGACCTGTAAATAATGGCGGAGGAGCCACTGCCACCCTGCAGCACCTGGCAGCTGAAAAGGCACCGGGGCTCTCGGGGTTCACCTGGCTCCGAAGGGAATCCACCACAGCCTCACCCTCCTCATCATGATGCTGCCTGCTCAAAAGGGACAGCAAAATCACAGCATCTTTCCAATTCAAAAGGCTTATTTAAAAGAKAAATTATTCTAATTTATGTTCTCAGCGTTTTCAATTATTTCTSTATCTTCAGCATTAAAGCAGAGGCTGAGTACTGTAGTTTTTCCTGTTTTTCCAGTAAGAACCTGGTTTCTGATTAAAGTCTTTGGCAGTGAGTGGGCAAAAAATTAGTGCATTAACAACCTAACAATGAAATCAAAGTGATTTAGAGCAGCATTATCTAAAATTATTTTTTGTTACTATGCGTAATGTTCTTTTAACTGATGACAATGATTTATTTCTGCTTAGATGAATGATGAAACTAATCAGTGCTTTGCTTGAGAGATGCTTTGTTAAATTAGTCCCATGTTCAATTGAGAGTCTTTAATCTATTGCTCTGTGTGCTTATTTGTCATTGAATTTACAGGGGGATGTGCAGGTTCTTCTTTTGTTTACATGGATGTGAACTAGAATGCCTTCACTGATTGCCAGTAGAGTTTCATTGTTTAAAAAGGGRAAAATGAGACAATGGGGCCTTCCTGGCTCTGGTTTTGTTGGGAGATACCTTTCAAAAAATGCCTCATGCAATTCATTTAATAAAGTGCTTGACTTATGTTCAGAAGGGAATTCCTCCTGCTTATTTCCAATATGCAAGGTGTTACTACTTAAAAGTATTTGTAAATTCTAATTTAATTAATTGTAATTATTGCTTCATAATGGGGATAAGTTGGTGAGTTTCTGGTACGTTTTCTCTATCATACTAAATAAACTGAGGCTGTTTTTTTCCAGTCCACCCACACGACTGTGGCCATTCATAAAAATTTTATGAATGAAGAAAATAACGTGTTGACAATGAAAATAATAGCGTTTCAGGAAGCTAGTATTAGTGGGAATGCTTTTGTTACAACTCTGCTGCCTAAAGCCTGCATTTGTTAGGCTAGCTTAGAATTCTGAGGAAAAAAACAGCTAAGGTTTTTGTGATCATTTAGCATAAATGACAGCTGGGTCCCTTTAATGTGAGAATTTACACGCTGTCAACTACAAAGTGCTAATTTGCCTAGCAAAGTGTTGTGATGTGGAAGGTAAAGAAGGAAAGCATTAGAAGGTTTTATGGAGATGGGGAAAAAAAGCCATGTATTTCAGAGTTGCTTATGGGCAATGCTTGAGTCTAGGACTTGTGTCAGTTTTGTGTGAGCAGACAGTTTTGTGTTTGCTTGGACAAAGAGCTCCTGGAACGTCCCTGCAGTCTCAGCAATAACACAGGTCTGTGATCTGAATGTCTGAAGCAAAGCCATGTGCAAGAGAACAAATGCAGGGCTCTCCCGGGTCATCCTAAGGAATTGCTCTTCTCTGAGSCCAGAGCACCTGCAATGCCACCAAGCAGCAGGGACAGTTGGTCCTTTGGACTTTGCACCTGCAGCTGTAGTGGCGCTGGAGCCCTGCCTTTGCTCAATGCCGGTAGCGAGTTTAAAAGGGTGGGCTTGTGCAAAACAGGCCACTGATCATTTTAAGCTTAAGGGTGGCGTGTGGGTGTGTGGGCTCTGATGTCTGTGCCATGTCCTGAATCCTCAGGACTCTGCTGGGCATGGTGGCTTTCCACCACGAGCTGTGTCCAGCCTGGTTTTCCTCCTCTGTGCATAGAGCAAGTGGATCTGCACAGGTTAGGCAGAGGGACACCCACCATGATGATATAATCTGCCCTTCTGCTTTCCTTTGGCTTCTTCACATCACCCTGTCAGTCCTGAGCTTGTTCTATTGCCTCTTAGACTCACTGAAGTGMTATGTAGTCCAAGATGTGATCCAAACTTGGGAATTATTTTGTTGTTAATCTGTAGCTATACCTTGGCAAGTGTGATTGAGTAGTTGCATTGTGAAACTTGTGGAAATTCATWGGCTTGGCTAATCCTTTGTTTTAAGGGAAAGGGAGTGCTGTTCTGAAATGAATAGGCTGCTTGGACAAGAGCCACTAGGAGTGAAGTCAACAGGRCTAAGCAGTAAATGGGGGGAAGAAGAATTAGAATGAGAAGCAAGAGATATAGATAGTAAATTAGGGTTTGATTAATGGAAAATKAGTGTAATTTGGAACCAATGTGTGTTGGTGCCGTTGTTTGTTGAAATGTAGAAATTGTGTCTGTTTACACAAAGTGTGGGTTCCCACCAAGCTCCCTACTTTGTACAAACTAAAATAAAAAGCAGAACTACCTCACCTTGGTGTGGGAATTTTCTATACACACCAGGTARCAAGGCTGTGCTCAGGATAAAAAAAAAGGACAAGAGTTTCGAAACTTCATCAGCTTCTGGAAACCCAAGTATGTATGCAAGTGAGAACTGGTATCATCATCTCTGAGCAGAACAGGAAATAAGCCTCCCTTGAAGGACAGCAAGTCATCTCAAGCAATATATTAAAGGCTGTTTGCAACTCACAGAATGTGGAAACATTTAACAGCTGCTAAATGTCTGTTTGGGGGTCTAAAGGCACAGAATTTGTGACAGTGCCCACTACCCTTAAAAGCAAGAGTTAATGTCTGCTGCCTTTGTGGTTTGGCACAGCCTTTGTGTAACCAGCTGTCTTGAAGGGAGCTTTGATGTATCTTTAGGAAAGGTACTGTTATTTATAGAACACATCTAGTCTGCATTTCCTCTGCTTCCCATCCCCATGCCTTTACAGGGAACCTGAGCTCTCATTTGATCAGGGTCATCTCAGACATGAGATGTCCTTGAATCTCAAGTAACTGCTTCAGTAACTGTTAAGTTAAAAAATCTTCTTGAGAAGGCAGATGCAGGACAAGAATGCAGCTGCATATTCAGTATTTCTCTGCTGTGCTATCATGACTGCCTCTCAGGACACTAAAATTTACTTKTCTGCTTAAGCATATCTTAAGCCAGAGTTAGTTTTTTCATTAAAAAGCAAATTGTGACTTTCTGCAAGCTGAACAGAGTCTAGTTTGCAGAGAAAGGTAGACAAAGCAAGTACATCTAGGAAGAAGAGAAATAAGGCAGCGGGAATAAGTTGTAYAAAACGCAGAGCCTGTGCTGTAATCCTGGCTCTGCTTTCTGCACCGTGTCCTGTATTGCAGTGCCTGGTGAATACATGAGCACTGGCAGATGTTGCTCTGTACATGCAAGTGAGGCCGCCCAGAGAGAACTGTTCTGTGCTGCTGCAGCCTCTCTCCCTGCATCCGTCTTCTCTGAGGCCTGTGCCGTAACTCCTGTCTCTGCTGCAAAGTCAGGCTTTGACAGGTGTGATAAATAAAAATCCCTGCACAATTGGTTTTGCTTGAGGAGAATATGAGCTCTTGTATTGTAGACAAATCACATTCTGTAACTAAATCACGCTGTTTTAAATTCACATGTCTCTTCACCACCTTATTTTCACGTGCTGGGCTGCTCTGAAGTGCTGTGTGCTGTTTATGAGGCTGCCCCAAGCTCACAAGAGGCTTGTGGCTGACAGGAACGTGTCCCATCCATAGTYTGAGATCCTCTGGAGTGAGGACTATGCAGATCTAATATCTTACTGTGTTTGGTGCAGGGGATCCCATGACCATTTGACTTTGCGCTTTCATGCCCTCTTCAGCCGCTACAAGAGCTCCTCAGCTAAAATGGTCCCATTCTAATTTTAATTTATGCTGATGCTAATTTGTAATGTGTCTGGGCAACTGGCTGTTTGAGGAGCTGCTGTCAAGCTCCAAGTATCTTTGCCTAAGGCTCTGGATTGATCTGTCCCAGCAACACAGCCGTGGAGAGAGCCAGGGTGACTCCAGGTTCCCAGTACACTTCTGTCATCACAGCATTCTGTTCCCTGTTCCTTCCTTCCTTTGTTCCTCAGAGGTGTCTGTCGGCTCAGGAWGATCACTCTCATGGGTTGTCTTTCCTGTTTTCCTGGTTGTCTTGTTTCCCCTGTGTCCTTGCAGCTTGCCTGGGAGGCTTGTGAGCTGCCTGATTTGGGCCAGTTCTGCATCAGGACCAGGCAGTTTTGGTTTTGCAGAAAATCATCTTCTGTATCATGTTTGTTGCATCCTGGTTTGGGGAGTGGGGATCAGRCTGGTTCTGCATGTGCTTACCAGCTCATTTCTGTGCTTTTTTTTTCTTCACTCCTAAGTCTCCCTTTTCTTTCTGTCCCTTTGAGCCCTAACACCTCCCTGGGCTCCCCAGGAGTGGCTGCTACAAAGATGTTTTTCTCYTTTGTAAAACTGGTCTTATTTTGTGTTGCTAGGCTACTCCCTTCCAGCTGCCACTGAAGAAGTGTTCCGTGGTGGGAAACGGTGGGATCCTGAAGAAGAGTGGCTGCGGCAAACAAATAGATGGAGCAGATTTTGTCATGCGGTAAGACAGRAACCTTCGTGGCACGTTATCCCCCCTTCCACCTGCTCAGCCTCAGCCTTTCCAGAGCTGTTCAGCTGGCGTTAATCCATGATCTCTTGCCTTGGTGCCCTGCCTTTGCAGGATGCTTTACACAAGCAATTKGGGTCAAACTGTGAGGAGAGGCAAAAAAGGAGTTTGGGCTTGGTTCTGCAAGGGGATATGGGGCGAGGGGACAGCGTGCTGCTCAGTAAAGGTGTGGGGGCTTGTGCAGTGTCTCAGGAAGGTGCTGAGGAGCTGCTTTTCTCAGCATTTATGCACTGGTAGCCAGGCTGCTTCCTCCTGCTCTGTCCTCTGAAACTAAATGCCATCTGTGCAACCCATGGAACTCAGAATGWGTAGGGGCTGATTTAGGGGGCAAGGCTTGAGTTGCTGCAAGCCAAAATCTTCCTTTGTTTTTCTTCCCTCAAGACTGARCTGTGGCTGTATGAAGAAAGGCCAAACTTCTTCCCTCGAGTATTTTGTGATTCTTTACGTTTCCTTTCCCTCCAGCCTTCCTCAGTTTACAAGAACCTGTCAGGAGGGATGTTGAACCAGCTACTGCTTTTGTGATTMAATTTGGCACTTTCTAGGTCTGTGATCCTTAAGGAAGAAAGACAGAAATTAGTTCCTCCCTGATAAATGTGAACAAGAGAAATGTTCTGGGGGAGAAACTGGAGGAATGCTCCAAAAGAGATGGGAACTGGAGTTTCTTTGGGTTTCTGATGGATGCATAATGAACACCAACTAGAACAAGTCTCCTTATTACATCCTGATGGCTTATTATAAAACTATACAAATTTGCTCTAAACCATTCCTGTAATTTCTAGTTTGCAAAGACCAAAAATGCCTTCATTATTAAATGCCTGTTAATGCMAAGAAACAGAACGTATTAAAGGCAAACATATACTTGGAGCACTTAGGGAAGAGAAGATGTAAAGCACAGGGGGAGAGCAGCACTCTGATTGCCATTACTGCAGAGCTCTTGAGGTGTTCCACAGACTAAATACCAGAGACTGCAGTGTGTATGCAGTTTCTTGCATTCTATATTTTCTAGAAATTAAAATGCTGTAGGAGCAACCAGTTACAAAAACAACAGAAGTTTAAAAAAAAGCCAACAAAACAGCAGCTATTTTAGCTTGATCATAAAACCCTCTTTCTCTGCAGGTAGGGTAAAGCAACCATTATTTGTGCAGAGCTTGTTTTGATTTAGAAATAAGTGATAGGGAGAATCCTGCTAGAATCCCATTTGCTGTCTGCAGGCTCTGTTTTATTTGTGATGTGAAATCATTTTTATGGAAAATTTACTTGATCTTTTCTAAATCTCATTTCTATAATCTGAGAACTGAGAGCTCAATAGTGACTTCCATAACACTTGTCATTTTTTTAAAAGAAATTTGTGCAGTGTCTTCAAAGAGTTTCTGCAGTGTGAAATGTCCTGCCAAGTTTTGCCCTTGTTTGTTAATTCATGTGAATTTTTATTTCACTTATATATATTTCTATAGGCTTTGTCCTGTGAGAGAAGATGGCTGCAGTCATATGTTGTAATTGCTAAGGTTATTTAATGAGTTTAGACTCATCTGGTTGCTGAGCATCTTCTACCAACACAGTTGTTCCAACACAGAGATGAAAAGAGCAGCAGTTTTCAGCCCCTAAGGCATAGCAAGCTGCACGTGCAATGACAAAGGTGCACATGGTCTCCATGGTTAGGTATTGTGGTTGTAATGGGCTCTTCTTCTGATTTTCAAATTTCTAATTCTTACTTCTACGGGGAAAAAAATAAAGTATTTCCCCACTCCCTACCTGCTAATGCTAATTTTAAGAGAAAAGTGTTGGTTAGTAGTCCCAGGCATGTCTTTAATTCTCTTTTCCATGTACTTACTTCTCAGTACCAGATATACCAGTAAGAGAAATAAAAATAAAATTTCTTAGTATGAGTTCTGTGCTTCAGCGTGTTCCTCACCTGCAGAACACTCAGCACTCTGCTGACCAGTCCAAGGAAATTATTGGGAAGGTCAGGTAACAGATTTCCTGCAGTTTCCTGTTGATACTCAGCCCATTGCTCAATGTTTCCTGCACTGTAAGGTGGGAATCACACTTACAGATGATGTGCTGTAATAATGCATCTGTGACTGGCTTATGAAAGAATTGTCATTATCTAGATGCTGAGATGAGAAAAACTKGGGTGAGGTCTTAGTCCTTCATAGTGCTCTTAAATCAACTTAAACCAAAAATGGTTTTTGAAAAGCGTGCCCTATGAGCTTCTGTTTATTCAAAGCACAGAGCATTAAATTGTGATCTTCCAGAGATATTATGCCACCTCTCTACCCTAGGGCAAATCAGCTATAAATCTTCCTTCACAAATATTCGTTTGACTTTTATTTTACTTTATTTTAAGGAACTTTTTCTTGTTAAGATTTTATAATTTGTCTGAGAATTAAAATTTCCCTATGCTTCTGGCCTTTCCCTTTCCCATTCCCCTTCTCATCAGTGACTGCAGTTTCTGAAACCTCTCATTTTGATTTTTTTTTAGTCTTCTTTTGAATTTCTCTAGAGTCTCCTAATTTGTGGCACAGTGAACTAGAGGCTGTTTCCTGACTGAAATCTCAATACATTGTACACATCTTAACAAGTACAGTCATGAAAATGAGAAAATGTTCCTGGATATTCTGTATTTCTGGGTGGATGTGATTTAATTCATTGTTTCATGTAGTTAGGACATTGCTGTCCTTTTCCTTGGCATTGCTTGATGATGAGAATTTAAAGGTTTGAGAGCTGGTATTTRTATGCAGATAGAGGCTGATATAGCACCACTGTGGTTTTGGTTGGGGTTGTTTTGTTGTTCTTGTTGTTGGTCAGCTGGTTTTGGGTTGGTTGGGGTTTTTTTTGACTTAACAAAAACTGCAGAGAGAAAACCCCAATAACATAAACACCTWAAAGCCTTTCTCTGAAAAAAATTCCAAATTCTGCTTGTCTTTGAGAGTCATGATTTCATTTTTGCATTTTAAGCATTCCAAATACTCTTTGTCTTTGTTTTAAAGGAGAAATCTGAAATTAATAATGTTTGGAAACCAGTTTTTAGTACAATTTTTATGTATTGAGTAGATTTCTCCTGAGTAATTTTTGGGGCAGTGCACAGGCTTGGATACTCTTTGAATGTATCTTCATCTTTATCTCCTGCACCTTCCTCCTTCTCCTAGATCTTTACAAAGGAGTTTCTAGGACTGTTCACTGTGTGGATGTTTCCCTCTACTTCTGGTTTACTGAATCTTGATTCTCTGCTTCCCAAAGTGAATTTGCTCACTTGCTTTGGCTTTATTCCATCACCACCCTGCCCACCAGAACAAGATTGTGAGCAGAACTGAGATACACATGTCTAAAAAGCCACCTGATTTTTTTCTTCTGTGTTTTCTCAGTAAATTCTATAAGATGATGGTACCCCAGAGTGCAATATTAAAAATGCTAGTTTTAATGGCTGTAGTACCATCAAGTGCTATTATCCAGTTGAAGCCTGATACTGGTAAACAGAACAAAACAGAGTGAAAAACAGAACTTTYAAAGAGTTTGGATTTTTAAATAAAATTCTTCTATAGGTAGTAACAGGCTCTTCCACAGCCTTTCAGCCTGTCAGAAATGTCAAGTGCATGCCTATGGTTTTCCTTAGCAACTACACAGATCTCATCTCTGCAGAAGGTTTTATATCTCTATTTCCCCACAATCGGGTACAAAAATGCTYGTAGGTGTGGTACAGTAGGGAGCAATTGTAGCCTGGTCCAGTAATACATCGTTTTTACATTTTCTGAAGCCTATCAGTCCTGAATGTCATCTAAAATCTTGGCTGTCTTTGTGTGCAGGTGCAACCTTCCTCCTCTATCCAGTGAATACAGCAGGGACGTTGGATCCAAAACCCAACTGGTGACTGCAAACCCCAGCATCATTCAAAAAAGGTAGAGAGCAGATTTTTCCTTTTCTGGTTGGGGGCAGGCAAAAAGAAAAATGCTTCATCAGTGTTATAGAAATTGGTGCATCTGAGTTGTGTTCCTAATAGTCTGATCCTGGAAGGGGATCTGGAAAAGGTGCAGCAGGCAATGGTTTGGTGTTAGGTGAAATAATTAAAGCTGAGCCCKGGATGCTTTCAGTGTAAGCAGGGAGCTAAGGGAGGGGTGTGTTGATGGGTGCCCCACACTGCTCTGCTGGCCAGGCCAGCTCCTGCTGCATCCCACAGTCCGTGGAATGCTGGTTTGGGTTGCTCTGTTTCACCCACGTAACCTCTGAGTCTCACTGCCTTGGCATTATTTGTTTGATACTGACTGACAGATCTTAAAAGGGGTTAGGATGGAACTGCTTGGCAGGGTGTGATCACACAAGCTTTGCTTTCTTAGCAAACTGGGWCAAATTTGTGTTGTTCATTAGAATTGGTTGAAATTTTCCAAATGTCAGTCGCTGATGAGAGTGGGGAAAAAATGTCAGTGCTCTCTCTCTGATTTTGTCTTCCTGAATTTTAATTGCCATGTTCTTTGTTTATCCTCTGGAATGMGGTAGGTTGTTCTCAGGCAGAACAAGATCTGGTAGTAACCTGCCATGTTCACTGAAAAACACAAGAGAAAAAATATGAGCCAAGGGGATGAGCAGGAAATGATTAAGCACAAAGAAATGTATAATGTGAGTACTGGCAGGTGAAGGATTGTGAAAGGAAGCAAAGCAAGGAAATTAAATGCATGGTAGAGAGCCAAGTGTTTTAAAAAGAAAGGCACTGGCTTGGAAGTGGATGTTTGRTGGTATTTACCTGTAATATTTTCCCTCTCTTTCAGGCATTGAAGGGTTCTGTAGTTGAGTGTGTGGAAGAGATGACAGTCTTTGACAGAGTAGAACAGAGAGGACAAGCAAGAGGGAAGTGGAGTAATAATAATAACAATGAGCTTCAAGAGCTGATTGCAGGCAGAGAGTGCTTGAGCAGGGGAAGGCACAGAAATGCTTGTGGGATGAGATCAAAGCAAAGCAAGCAGAGCTGGCAGGGGATGGCACCAGGTGCCAGGCAAAACCAGGGAGTTACCCAGGGCAGGAGATTTGAAGACAGGGAATCTGAAAATGCTGTGGTATGTAGAAGGTTAAGTGATTTAAGAAGTGGAATGAAATGGCCAGAAGATCTCATCAAGGAAAGATCAGTTTGGCCGTGGCATTTGGGATGAAATGAAGAGGAGCAGCGTGGAACACAACCTTTCAGAGGGTTTTACAGTTTGCAAGACAGAGGATTATTTAAYTCAGGCGTGTGTTTGACACCCTCCTCTCTATCAGGGTCTGGAGGAGGAAGCTGACTGTAGTTACTGCTTTTGAACAGAAAAGGGAAAGAGTTTGAGTGATGCTTGGAGGAGACTGTGGAGCCACCCTGGAGAGACCATGGAGTGTTCCAGCAGGAGGGAAGGATGGAATGAGGAGRGGCTGGAAGATGGAGAGAGTGAGATGCTGCTTTGTGAGGGGTGGATAGCTCAAGGAGGAGTGGAGGGGGGTGGGAAATGGGAACAAAGAGAGAAAGGAAACAAGATTGTGATTAATGTCAGTTTTCAAAGTGAGTGGTCAGTTAYTGTGATGCAAGACCTTGGATGAGAGAGTATTGTGGAATGTATGTGCATGTGTATTGATTAGGGGGAGATACACACCCAGTAACTGAGATTAACACAGGGAACAAATTCATAGCACTGAAAATTGGCAGAAGCCTCCTTTGAGGCTTTGCTTCCTCTGCCTGGTCAGGAAGAAACATTTTAATTTTTTTAAAATAATTGACTCATGTTTCCTGTGTGCTGCCCAAATTAATTATTTTATCTCCTGTGTGTTAAGTTAGGATGGGGAATAAAGGTTATCTTGAAAGTTAAAATGGGAAAAAAATACTACAACTCTGTTGTCACTCCTWTGGAAAGAAGCTTTTTTAGGAATTAAGGTTACTTATACTTTTGATGAAATTCAAAGACATTAATATTTGTGACTGATATATCTGTTTCTAAGCTGAGTATTATCTAGCATCACATAATGGGATTATTCATTGCCATTCTTCCCCTCTCCTCCTGTCCTTACTTGAAGTATGTTGATATTGATGAGGCTTGACATCCCAGTTATCTCTCAGGCGTCTTATGGCAGGTTTAGTGAATTGGTCCTGCAACACCATTCATGGTTTCTAAAAAATTTACCCTTACCAGATAATTTATGATGATGAATGTTGAGTAGGGCAAAGTTTTCATACCAGGGATGTGGAAGCAATTTTCTGTGCGGTTCTAAAACCAGAATTAGTGCCTTCAAAAAATAATTGTTGGCCAGCAGTTATTTCCCTGACCACCATTTCCCTGTCGATTTAGCACCTTAGGATGGAAGAGTCACAATTTTAATTTGACTCTTGACTTGAAAAATAACTTCTAAACATTGCTTTTTGCAAAACTTAGAGATCAAGCTCCTTGTCTGTTTTCAGCAGGAAATGAGGCTCTGCAGGTAGTGTAGGCACCCAGTCAGTGGTTATTGGGGAGAGGCTGTGCCCAAGCATCCCCARCTGGCYCCAGCTGTGCAGCACAGSTGWGCAGCATTGAAGGGAGCGAGCCATGGAGTGCCCAGGGGCACAGAGGGCACACAGGGGCACTGCAGCAGCAGGGGATAAAAGGCTGGGCTGAGGGACAGCACAGAGCTGGTGCTTGGAGCCTTCTGGGGTGCTGGTTGTGGCTCYGCTGTCCTTCTGAAAGGTAGTGCAGTTCTCAGCTGTGAATTACTTTGCTCTGTTCTCATTTGGGTTTGGATGTCCTACCCATTTGGGTTTTGGGAATGTCCTACCCTAACTTCAATTAGTGTAATACAGGAGAACTGACAACAGATGTACTGTGGTAGAAATTTTCCAGTGTAAGAGGGTGTGTGTTGACTGTCCCAGTTTCTTTTTTTTGTCTAGAACTTTTTGCAGATGTCTCTCTTCAGTTAATACTGGAACTCACAGTCCTTCMCTCCTGTGTGAGACTTTTTCCCACTTTTCATTCAAAGCATAACTTTTCTGTCAAAGCCTATSTTAGGGTTGAAGTGTTGCACAAAGGTGCTCCTGGGGCCAAGGTGACCTCTCCCACTCTCTAGCCTTGAGTATTGTTGTGGGCCTGCAATCCCCCATCTTTGTTTCCAGTTCATTCCCCTACCATCCTACCCAGCTTGGCTTCCCCTTTGTAGGCGGAGGATTATTTTGTATTTGTCCTGGGTTTTATTTTCTTTCCAAGTCTGGCTGCTCTAAGTCCCTCCTAGGGAAGAGGCAGTGCAGTAGCAGTACCTGTGATGTGCCTACAGCCATTCTTAAGACTCTGGGAAAATCAGCAAGGTTATATCACTTAGAGAGGTTGTTTCCATATTCTGAACCCTTGTCTACAGCTGTGGAGAGGGACGAGTCAGGGAACATAAAATGCTTAAGAGGCAGTGCTGATTTCTGATCAATGGCATAAGAATTTTAACTAGGAAATGCAAAGAGTTTGTGGGTGTGGATTATTATCTGTTTCTAAAGTCACTGGATCTGGGCTGTTTAGGAGAAGCCAATTTTATGATTTTCTTATCTTCAACAACTCTTGYAAATGTCATACAGTAATAATTTTTCTGAGCTCCTAATTAAATCTGCAGTCAGATGCTGTTTGCAGCAGTGTTCTTTCTAGTGCCATGTCTGTTTATCTGTCTAACGTATGCACACTTATATCATCAATAGTGTGGATATAATACTCCAAATAGATGTTTCCCAGCATTCAGGGAGTTTTAGACCAGCTGGTGATTTTTAAGGAATATTTTATCCATGAGCTGTGTGTCCATGGCCTGTGTGGAAGTTTGAACTTCCACCACTGAATGGGACCGTTTTCCTTTCAGTAAATTAATTCACCTTTTTGATCTCTGTGATATTTGACAAGTTTTTGCTGCCTCCAGTGTCTTGCACCTAAACCATGATGGAGTGAGAYCAAAGACTAACAAATGCAATGATTCTGCCTCTCAGCTTGGAAATGCCAGTTAAATATCACTGCTGTTTATTAGGTTCCCATGGATTTTGAGTGGGCTTAAATTTGCTTTCCAGTGTCCCCTACATTTTAGAGGCAGCTAATAATCTTTCCTGGATTTAGTCCTGAAGACATCTCTGAATCCAACTGACTTAGACTATTAGGAAAAAAAAAGCTGGAATTGAAGCAATAATTTAGTTTGATAAAAGCTTCCTTCACCTTTGATCAAACAAAAGTACARTATTATGCCTGTTGCTTACACTCATGAAAATGTTTCATGAGAGTTCCTCTTCAGTGTGTCTCCATGTAAARATGACATATTCTGTTCCTAGGTAGTTATGTTATTTTTTGGTAATTGCAAAAGATAGAAAAAKAAATGTAGAAACCACCCATAAAATATGTTTTTGAAGGAAAACCCTTTGTGCTTATCTTGTCCTTTCTATACAAGTCAAGTGATGGGAAGATAAAGTCAATTAGTCACCAGATTTTARACACTTCACATAGAGGTCCTTTTTTCGTTCCTGGTATTTAAATATATCTCAGATTATTTCATTGATGAGAAGTCCAAAGTTATCTACAAGAGTCTCTGAACATCTGTGCCAACAGCAAGGGGATTATATTTCAGGGAAGTACTTCTTAGGAAGCAAGACTGTGATAAACTCTTCCATACATGGAGGTTGCTTGAAGCCCCATTTGGTGATAATCAGTTTTTTCCCTCCTCTAATACAAAATTTCTTTAAAAACCTTTACATTTATAAAWTTTGCCTTATTTTCTCTTTGTGTGKAACATCTGGTTTTGTCCTTGTTTGAACAAAAAAGGAAGCAAAGCTCTGGGGATGGAGGGGACTGGCCCAGTGCTACCACCAGGCCAAAGGCAGAGCCAGGAAAGAAAAATTCCAGAATTTCTGATTTGCTTCTGAGTTTCTTAGCCGATGAGCAGAAATAGTTGGAAAAAAGTCTTGTTGTGATTGGAACAGTTTGTTGCTGTTACAGCCATGCTTTGACCCCACTTAAATCAGGGGCTTTCACTCTCTTAACCGYGAGATACAGCAACGAGCAGGAAGGGGATCCAGGAGCCCTCAGCCCAAGGAAAGGACTGGTGGGTCCAGAGGTGCCTCAAAATGCACCTTTGGCTCCAGAGAGAAAGGTCAGGTGCTCTTGCAGTGGGGTGAAATTTTGGGTTAGGGAAATGGAAACTTGGAGGGAAAGTTGTATAATGTGGGAGAGGAAAGACTGAGGAGAACAGGGAGAGTTTTCTGTGATACACTTAGGGATGGTACCTCATAGCGAAAGCAAGTGCCAGGTGCTAGGAAGAACCTCCCAGAGAACCTACAGATGTCTCCATCTTACAGTAATTTAAAGGGCAAATTGATGTGGAGATGAAATGGGAAATTATCAATGAGATCTCATTAAATCATGGTTTTAGGCTTTTTCTTGAAAATAAATGTTTTATTAGTAGTTGTCATAAAGTAGAGATAGACGATACCAGGATTAAAAGAATGCATTAGGATTTGTGATTGAAATAGCCTCAAATTTCAATTCTACTGTGTGTTTATTGTAGAATTGGAGAGGAATAGGAGGCATTACTTTACACATGCATTTGGAAGTTTCTTGTCTAGGATTTTGATGATWATCATTGTTATCTCCATTGTGAATGACATTTTAATTGCAAAATCTTTGCCTTACCAAAATCACCAGTGCTTGCTCATCTGTGGGGATATTCATTAACACATTGTCTCACACATTTTTATTTTCTTGGCAAGCTGTGGCAGGAAGACTGTTCCTTTTCATTCCTCCCCCCTCTCCCACCTCCTGGTGTCTTCTTCAGACCACTGTATCCAAGAGTCTGCCAGCACTACCAAACAGAGACAGCCAGCTGTCTGATTTTCCATTATTAGGCCTGTGAAATRGGAAAGCTATATATGTCCCTGAGCAAATCATGCTTTTAATTAACATGGGGATTTTCTCATCCTTATATTCCTGCAGTAGGACTTGATGTGACAGGTTCTAAATCCTACTAGCAGTATGTGGAATAGTTAATCAAGTGCCTTATACTTAAATTTGTGACTAGTTCAAAGCCATTGGAATACTTTAGTGTCTTGTRTGGACAACCCAGGTTTGTTCAGAGTAACTTCTCCAAAGATTTTTAAGTGCCTAATCCATATTTAGGTAACCAGGCTTTCTTTAGTCTTTAATGATAACCTAGCTTTTTTTAGCATTATTGCATCTTTTTTTTTCTTTTAAATGGAAGTACAAGGCATCCTGCGATCTGAATGAGTGCGGATAATGAGAACACAGAAAATGGCTACTTCTCTATAATCTGCCAGGTTGTGACAGTCCCACTTTTTCTTTTGTTCCTGTCTCTAAATAACTTCCATAGTTTGCAGCATCTGCAGCCATGTGATCCTGTAAACTTCCAAGAAAAGCTGCAAATTCGGGAGATGGGCRCAGGAGTGTAGAAATTATCCTTATGGATAGCAGGCCAAACGCTTTAGGTTAAAGCATAGATGTCAGAGTCAGAGGGATTAATTAGGGTCTGTTTTCTCATTAAACAGCTGGGCATGGCTGAGAATGAGATCAGCACCTGAGAAGGCTGAATTAATTTGAAGTAGCACTTGGAATAGATGCTGAAGGAAAGGATGAATGGAGAGAGRAACCCTCGTGTGGAGTCCTTTGGGGGAATAGACTGCAGCGTAAATCACCACAGTGCTTCACAAACTGCAGGGATTCTTAGGTAAACCAGAAGGCACATGGATCTTGAGCAATGTTTTTTCAGGAGTTTATAAGTAAACGGCCAGAGCACTATCAGAACCACTAAGGAAGAATTTCTGGATCTTTTTTCCACATGTTCTTAGGAGATGGCAAAAAAAGAAARCAAAGTAGTGCCTTAGGGGAGAGGCTTAAATTAGACACTARGAAAGATTTTTTTCACTGAAAGGGTTTTAAAACATTGGAACAGATAGCTATGGTGAGTCACCATCCCTGAAAGTGTCAACAAATGYCAGGCTATGGCACTTGAGGACATGGTYTAATGGTGGAAATGGTGGTGGGTGATGGCTGGGTTTGATTATCTGAGAGGTCTTTCCAAGCCTTAAGGATTTGATGATTCTGTCAGGGGGTGGGGGAATCAAGGGCAGAAGAAATCAGTTCTTCTGACTTAGTTTAGTCCACAGAAAGAGAGTAGAAATGGTTAAACATGGAAGAAAYATCTCCATGCTCAGAAGGCTCCTCCTAGGAGGTAACAAAGAAGTTGAATGGCGCCATCATTGAGGGAGAGATTGTCAGGGATTAAAACCTATTTTCAATGCCAAGGTGTGCAAGAAATGAAAGCCAGATTTCCAAGTCTGTCTCAGAAAGTTGTGAGTTGCTGATCCTGATTGATTTGTGTTCCGTAAGAATCCTTGTAAACAGCTTCGTTCTGACCATTCCAGAATGTGCTTTTAAACTTAGAGGCAGGCAAGTGGGAGAAGAGAGTGCTGAGCAGCTCTGCCCACAGGCTCATTACTGCTCATTAAGAGGTCTCTGGAGRAAATGTTCTCATTTTATTGTCTAGATGTCTGTTTCACTTGCATGCAGGCTGACAGAATGAACAATTAGGTAGCTGTGTAAATGCAAAATGGGTGGAATATTTATGGGAGCCAACATTTCAAAATGGCACAACAGGGAGAAAAAGATAAATAAGTTTTGGAGGTTTTTTACCCAAAATCTTTGCTTTTCTCTTCTGAGTTAGTTGAATTTCTGAAGGTGGTCTCCGAGCAGCCAAGACAGTGAGTTGTGATTGCAGGATGGTGCTCTCATGGTTTCCCTGGGGCTCAGGGGGGATTTTGGAGGCTGTTGGGATTATTTGTAAACAAGGAAGACTCTTATTTCAATTTCTGGTTCTGTTTTCTGACTAAGAATAACCACAAAGACTTCTCATGAATTCCACACAGGACATTTCMGGGGATGGTGTGTTGATTTGAGCTTTACCTCCTGTCAGTTTTGTCATTCTTGTGAGACTGAAAGTTTTCAGTGCATTTACTTGCATTAATTAAAGCCTGAATATCCGGGTAATATCCATAAAATAAGGTCAGGTTTCCACGAGTTGAAATTTGAAAAATTAGAATGCAACTCTAGATCAGAGTGTGTAGACAGCTTGCAATGTTTAAGTGTGTTATTAACAGCTAATAAAGGATGGAGCTGTAAAGTGGGACTAGGAAATATCTCCAACAGAGTAATTTTAACACTGTCCCTTGGGTGTGTGGAGATGGAGTTGTAAGATTTGGCATTGCTGGTTTTGGCAGCTGTCTGTGCTTTTGATCACTTGTGCACTTCTCACTGAGGCAGGATGGGTGCTAAAATCAGACCCTTAAGGTTCTGACTCTCTAAGTCAAATTGCACACTAAAATTAAGGGTATATTTCACATCAGTTTTGAAGCAATACATAAAAGATTTCTCAAGTGTCTTAAAATAAGAAATTTTAGCTACTTTAGGAGACTTTTGTACGGGAAATCTTACTGTTGTTTTTAACTCCATTTGTGCCAGCCCCTATAACTGGCTTGCCTAAGGGGGTATGGATACTTTGTATTTAGAAGGAAAAAGAAATTTTTCAGACTAGAATGTTCCACTGTGACTGTCCTACCTTTTTTTGCCTTTTTTACAAGGATAGCAAACAATGTGCAAAATGCCAGCCTGSCCTAGTGGAAGGTATCCCTGCCCATTGCAGTGGGGCTGGAAACAGATGGCCCTCAAGGTCCCTTCCAACCCAAACCATTYTATGATTCTCTAAAAATACATGTATTATTACATTTCTAATTAATTTATTCTGTTATGTTGTGGGAGGGTGTTGATTCTTGTGTGGTAATTACTACTTCTGCTACTATTGGCAGGCCTTCCTCACAAACAAGAGAGTTTCTGCCTGGGTTTATGCCCAGAGCAGCATTTCTAATTAGTAGCAGCGCTGAATTTGTACTCAGAATAGTCTGAGCTGAGTTTTTCAGTGCCCTGCCCATTTCATACAGCAGGCTGGCACTGGGTAACACTGATATGAGGCACAGTGTAGAACAGAGCTGAGCCTGTCACTGTTTCCATGGCAAAAGTTCATCCTGTGGTTTAAAAGATCGTGGCTCATTAAAACTTCAGTCAAGGTTTCCTTCCTCATTCAGATCTCTTACCAGCCTCAGTCTCTGCTCTCCTGTACTATCCAGTAATGAAGTACTGCAAGTCAGTAATGTAGGCTTRCACCAGATGGTTGTATTTACTATCCAACCAAGAGGGACTCATCTAATGTCACCTTTTCCAACCCCATTCCAGGCAGGGACTGGCTAAACACTGTGGGTAGACTTGTAAATCCCCACATCTAAGCATGTAATTTGTAAAATTCATCTTATTCTCTGGAGACTTGCATTGCTGAGATGATTTGCCCAAGTCTYGGCAGTGCTGCAGGTACACAATGAAAGCAGCTGCCACCTTGGCAGATTTGGGTTGAAATCTTTGTGTAAAGCTAAGCTTGAGGAGGATTCAAAAAATCATGGAATGGCATAAATTGTGAGGGACCCCTGGAGAGGAGCCTCTGCTCAAGCAAGGCCACCCACTCCTGGCAGCCCCTGTATTGCTTCAACAGTTTTTAGAGAAAACTTGAAATCTGGTCTGTAGACATACTCACAGCACTTCTCTATTCAAAAAGAATAAAAGACAAAATGGAGTAATYGGATAAAATCATGAAACATGACTCAGTTATCTTTTCTTTTTATAAAGGTGAGCTCAGTAACTGAAAGGTGTACTTACACTCTGAGGTAAAAGGGTGTGATTCTTAGATTCATTAGGCTAATTAAACTTGCTCCTGATATGGTAGAGAGTTGCTTTTCAGATATTTCTGACCAATCTGTCCTATCTTTCATTTTGGTTATGCCAGACTGTTTGGGCAAGAAGGCAATCTAAGAAGTAGCCAGATATGTATCCTGACAGGGGGCTTGTTGTGCGGTAGCAATGGGAAGCAAACAATAAGAGTTAAGCTTCATTTGTTAAGAAAGCAACTGACTTACAAAAGAAATTTTTAAAAGGCCCTGCAACCAAACACACCATTCTTGTATAGCAGTTGCAGTGATCAATTTTGTGAGACCTGGGTTTTGTAACACAAGACACAAACTTACTCAGATGGATATCAGAGGCTGCCAATTAAATACAGTGAAGAGCTGGCATCAGTGCTCCCATTATTTGTGGCAGGTGGGAAGGATGCACAGCCAGGGGAAAGCCTTGTAAATCTGAGTCAAAGGTGGAGCTTCTGTGCTGATCAGAATGTGAACGTGCTGCACGTACAGATCTGAGTGCTCTCATGGATGTGAAGCACAGCTGTGTTAGCCGGCAGAGCTCATTGGGCTCTGGAGGGCTCRTTCCAGGGGAGGGGCACTTTGTCCTCTGCTCAGGCTCTTCCCAGCAGCCCTGCAAGGGTCAGGGGAGCTCAGTTTWCCCTGGGGTGCCCAGCTGGAGCTCTAGCAGATGGCTGTCCCAGGAGTCCCAGCTGTGTGCTGTTCCCAGGTCATCCCTGTGGGACGCAGGCGTGGGCCAGCAGGTGCTTGGAGGCAGAACAGCTCTGAATCCAGGTGTTCCTGTTGGCACAAAGGGGCCCGGGTACTGCTGAGAAAAACCAGAGGCACCTCAGAAATGCAGCTCCTTCCCAGCTGTCCCCTCCTGCCCTATCCCAGCCAGCCCCCCAGGGAATGAGGGCTGAATCTCACCCTTCTGCTTCCTGCCTGACACAAYCTTCAGCAAAGATGTGGAGCTTTGGGGATGAAGGCATGTGTGACAGCAAGGGGCAAGGTTTGAGTTGACCTGTGGGAAGGGCTTCTGGCTGCTGGTTCTGTAGTGGAGAGCAGGCAGCAAAAGGTTTATTTGTGGGGTGCGATTTAAAAGATGTGCTCTCCCGCTTCAGAAGGTGCATTTTCTGTAAGTTGTAAGTCAAGCTGCTGTTTGCAGTCTGGTGCAGAGATGCRTTGAGGAAGGTGGATGAAATACTCCTGTCCCTCATTTCAGACAGCATAACAGAACCACGAGGGAGCTGTCTCAGTCCAGCAGTGAGSCAGTGAAGCCCAGAGCAGTGTATCCTTGGTTTTTTGCCCAGTCTTTGATCAGAAGTGTTTGCTGAGTTACCTCATGTGAAGGAGACTTCATGTTCTTGGCCACTCACACAGTTTCTTTCATGAGTATTAAATCWGCATAAAGAGATTAATGAGACCTGCCAGAAAATCTGTTTCTGTCCACAGAGTTGCTAATTGCTGTTCACACACTGTCAGGATATTGCAGTGTTTGGCTCTCAYCTCTGATGCTTCTGCCTCAGGTGCAGAAGTGCACATCAAGTGACAAACTTATTGTCCAAGACATTTTTCTCTGGCRTGGGGTGGCAGGACCCTGAGCACCCTACCTTCCTAGGAGCCAGTGATGCCATCAGGGATGTGTCTCTTTCTGTTAGTTTTCCACRGTCACTGAGGAGCCACAGCAGAGAAGCACCTCCACCGTCCTCCTTTTGTGTTTGTCAGTGCTCCTGGATGTTGCTGGGTCAGCTAAGTTCCACAGTACTGTTTGCCCTTCCTCTCAKTCTGCCCTTTGCAACCTTGCATGAAAATAGGTCTGTGACGTGAAGCCTTAAATAACCACCATTAGCAACAGCCCTGGGATACCAAGGAAAGAAGAAAGTAAATTAATAGTGATGGTGATGAATTATTTAAAATTATTTACTTGGAATAAAGTGGGTGTGAGACATCAATGGGTTTTTTTTCCCTGTGTATGCTTAGCAGTTGCAAAGGAAGATTTTGTCCTGTAGAGTGAACTGCCTTTTAAGGGACTGATCCCCACACACAAAGGGAATTCGTGCTTGAGAGGTTCCAAATTGTCTTTTGCTGTCTTCAGGTGGCTCTACTGAGGCTCTGCTGGCAATGTTTAGATAACAGAGGTGTGAGAGCTGAAGCCCTGAACCAGAATTTGCCATATAAATTTTATTTATCTTGCAGTATTCATATAGGCTTCCCATTCCCTGAAGGAYGGTCAGTGTTCGTAGTGGCAGCAGCATTCCAGTGGTCAAGAGCAGAAACTGGGCAGCAAAGTTTATGTTGTGTGCTAGTGTTCAGATGTCAGTGAAGATCTTTTGCTTTAGATCACTTGTTTGAGAAATTGGTGGTAMTGCTACTGGCAAAGAAGGGGTTGGTTCTTAGAGTAGGTGTGGAGCTCCTGATGACCTTAGAACTCAAATTACATCTTCTGCTTAGAACTGAAGTGAGACTGTTTTTGCCCTTGTAAACAGGGTGAGTTCCTGAGCTGAGCTGGAATATTAGGCAATCCGTCCCATTTTGTGGTTTATGCTTTATTCAGCCATTTATTCCRGCTTTCAGTGTACAGTAACCTTGTCTGACTGAGGGTGTGCGGGGGGCTGAATCCAGCCTGTGGTGGTGCTTTGCCCTTCCTGCAGCGCAGCGTGCCAGCAGTTGTGAGCCGTGCAGTGACACAGGGGCTGCGTGCGTCGGCTGTGATCAGTAAATGCTGCTCAGGCAGCAGCAGCCTCAGGAAAGRGGACAGCATGGAGGGACAGCTTTCAGAAGGGTGCCTCCCTAACAGAGCCAGATGTGTCTTGTCACTGGTTTTCTGTGCATATCCTTCCACTTGGTGAGAAAAGCTGGTTCCAACCTAGATTTTCCCTCCCTTTGTACACTTGCTCACAAGAAATTAGAAGATTTCTTTTTAAAATATTTGCTGTAAATTTGCCATGAATTTTAGGGTAAATTAAGGAGGGGGGGAAGGGTGGCTGAATAAAGGATTTTAAGAGTAAACTGTTTATAAAGATAGGAATTCACAAACTATCTCCCATCTTGCAGCAGCTGTGGACTTTGAATGAGAACAGCTTGAATATGGAGTGCTCAGTGCTCAGAACAAACTGCTTTCAAATTGCACAACATGGGTCATTTCAACAATTAAATAATTCCAATGACTTTTTGATGTGCACATGGATCACTCAGTGGGCTTTGGATCACTTAGTAGCCCTCCTAATAACTCTGATCTTGTTTATTTGCTCTGCCATATTCACTTAGCTCTGAGCTGAGAGCTGATGCAGAAATTATCCAGGGGTCTCTTCTTGATAAATGGTATTATATTAAGCAGCATGCTTCATGCCATGTAAGCCTTGCCTCAGAGGTCTGGCTGGATTAGCCATGCAGGCACAGCTGGAGTTGCAGATAATGGATAACATCCTCAGCTGCTGCATTATAGCCATGTCACTCTAGGGAAGCCAAGGGAGCTGCACTAATTCTCACCATGTGARCAGCGCAGTTCCTGCAGTTGCTCTCAGTCCCTCTCAGCTGCCACAGCTCAGTTTGTGCCTGTGTGCTTCCCCAGCAGAGCTCAATGAAATCCCCTGTGCCCGAGTGGGACAGAGTGCCCCACAAGCAACAGGCTTGCTTGGRATGATGAGTGCCGTGTTGGGAGCTGCCTTTGCTCCTCCTCAAAGCTGAGGCACTGCAGCACTTCTGCAGGACCAGATTCACCTCRCTTGGCAGCTGCTTGTGCCTTTTACTGCGCCCTTCATTTGTGATGGAGGTAGCACTGAACTAAGGYTGGGTATTTAAATTAGCAGTTCATAAGCCCATTTCATACCAGAGCCCTTAATTAGAGACAGATTCCCCATTTCCTTTGCCATTTAAATTATCTGCACTTGTGTCTGCTTTCCAGCTGTCCACAGTCAAATATAGCCAAATACAAATTATTRCAGAAATCTATTACATAAACAAGCCTGTACTTCTTACAAATGCAGGTCAATAATTTCTAAGTATTTTCCAGAAAAGTAGGTGTCCTTGGGAAAATTTTTATTACTAAAATCTTACACTCCATCATTATTTGTGGTTTTGGCCAAATGTATTAAAAGGAGTAGTTTGAATTGTCTTAGCCCTCCTCCAAAACRAATCCTCTCCAGTCTCTCAAAGGCAGGAGAAGCTGCTTTACCTGGTGARCAATGTTTGCAGCTGCTGTATTGCACTTCAGAGAGCATCTTTGCTAACTACACATGCAGCTCAAGATTTAGAATGGAAGGGCCCATGAAAAATGTTGCCTGATTCCCATCAGTTAAGGTCAGCAAGCAGAAAAAGTCTGAATCAAACTCTTAGTAGCCTTTTATTCTCATTGCAGTGTTCTGTCTCCCAAATAAGTTACTCTGGATTTGCAATTAYGTAATTAAAGCAGAATTTGGGTTTGTTTTGTAGGAAAACTGAACTTATTAGGAACCTGAAGCTAYTGCTTATTACCTGAAATTGTAATTTCTTKGTTTTATTCAATGATGRACTACAGAATGACCAAGGCAGCCCTTCTGGCAGTGATTAACATTTGTAGAAACCTTGATGTTTCCAAAAGCCTCTCACTTGCTGCATRTTTTCCAATGCCTATGCCTTTAAATTCTTGTGATTTCTTTAGAGTGTGATGGAATATTTTTAGGGTGGATAGCAGGGAGGGCTGCCTCATATTTTGTAACTGGACATGATGAGACTCCCCATAAACCAGCAATGTGCTTTTGGCCACCAGAGCACCAACATTGCTTTCTTGAGGAATCAGCTGGTCAGTAACAYGTGTGGCAGCGCAGTGTAGGACAAAAAAAAGGACTCTTATCTCTGTTAGCCCAATTTTGATTTCCTGCTGCTTCCTTTTGCCCWTGCCAGGGGACACTTGGAGCAGTCTGAGTGTGGGGAAAAGCTTCGTGACCTTTCCTTGGATGTAAATGTCCAGCATGGGTGCAGTCTCACAGCTTCACTGTTAGTGAGAACAGTTTAACCTGGTCAAAATGGGAGGGGAAAATASAAATCTTAGCTGAGCACTGAGAACTGAAAGTAGCACCTGGCAATTGTTGGTCAGACAGAGCAATGTGTGAAGCCCAAGAGCTGGTGGCTGAGCTGGACAGACAGACAGCTCATGTGTGGCAGCAGTGCCCACCTCCTCTTTCACCCCGTTCTAGCAGAAGTGCAACAAGAATTTATATCCTCCCTGTAGGACATCCGGAGATCCTAATCTCCACCAGCTGGTTACTCAGTTCTGCTCTGAAAGAAGGAAATACTTTTTCCTCTTTATTTACTGTTCTAATGATTGAAAATTGAGCTAATGAGTAAAGTTTTACATCTTTAACTTTTGATGTTGTAAAAAAAATCTGATTAAAAGATAATTAATTTGGGGATGATTAATCATTTTCTGAGGAAAAGTACTTTTATACTAGCTGATGAAATCTCTCAGAATGATTACTCTTCAGGCAGCCTTTGGATTTCTGGCCCTTTTCCATAGACACACTAGTGCCTTATGCCTTACATGTGTATTTATTTACCCAGTGCTGTACAGGGATTGAGGTGCCTCATTGCTAGCTGCTTGYTACTGATTTGAGATAGAATTTGTGGAGTTTGGTGCATGTTCCATAGCTCAATTCATCTCCAAGTGTGGCTTTAGCAAAGTTGCGGAGCTTTGGGTTGAACCAGCCTTCCCAAGTTTCATTTTCCTGGTTTTCCTTGGAGTTTGTAACCCCTAGCATGAGGTGAGAACAGACACTTGGGAGAGCAAGTCATTACRTTTTGAATCATCTCACAATGAGGGTGAGTCAGAGCCTCTAGCCATTCTGAAAATCCCTGCAGCTGTTCCTGTTCAGCTTCCCACTGTGAACTGCAGCCTCTTTTGGAGGAACACCCTTTGGTCTTGTCCTTGCATCACACATCAGCCCTGGCARGGTTGTTCCTGTGGAGCTCTGGTGTCTGCAGCATCATCACCCCTGGGTTTTGAAAGGAATCACCCTGGAGTGCATTTAAAGGTGAGCAGTCAAGGGTGATTTGTGGGCAAAAGCCCCAGAGGTGCAGGGGATTTGGAGTTGTTCAGGGAGGGACAGAAGGACASATGGACTGGGCCCCACTGTGACATCTGGAGGGAGCATTGAAGCCCACAGTTCTAAATGCTGCACAGAGAGGATGAGGCTTCCACTCAAGTGGCATCAGCCTGTTTGCCTCAGCACTGCAAAAGCTCAGATGATCTTTGTGAGAGTTCCCTGGCACGGAATGAGAGGGAGAGCTTACAGTAAAGCTTTTTTTAAATCAGCAAAAGGGGGAACTTGATCCCTGAATTACACAACAGCCATGCCAGCTAAAAATGGATCGGAAAAAGCTGGTTTCAATTCCAAGAGCTTTCTCTCCAAAAATGTTCTCTCATTCACAAAAAAAAAGAAAATGTAATTTTTTTATTGCCCTGATAACTGAGACAAACACCTGGTTCAGTGTGCTCCAGGACTGAAACAGGGCACAAGATCCTTGTTTATCTCCCTCTCTGTTACCAGCAGCCCTTTCTTCCCCCAGCCCTAGGCCAGAGTAAGAACTCTGGTACATTTAGCAGTCACACAGAAAAGGGATGGTGTGTCTGCCTTGCTTCTGGTGTAGATCTACATCCAGGAAAGAAATATTTTCTGTGACATTTCAATGATGATAGAACTGCTTGGCCTTTAYATGCTGTTCTGCACTCACTGCTCCTTGGTCTCTGTGAGGATTAAATGAAAGAAGGTCAATAAGTGAGTGCTCGAGAGATCTGAGAGTGAAAGCTATGGTTTGAAATCCCAAAGATGCTCAAGGCTTATTTCCTCATGGAAAGCAGCAAGCTTCAGTTCCTGCCAGGCATGGCTTCCTGGGAAGCAAAGGTAGGAATACCTTGGCTCCACAGGGAATGAGGCAGCTCCTTGTTGTTCATTGARCTCTTGTTTCCAGCCAGGCAGCAAAATCACTTGATGCAAACACTGTGCATGTTGCTGTGCATCATTTTTGTGGTGAAAGCCACCTGTGCATTACTCTGCTGTGGAGGATGTCAAAAAATAAAAAAAGGAAGTCTTGGAAAACAGTCTTGTGGTGACATCTGAGAGTTCATGTGACTGCTGGGAAGTGAGGAGGGAAGGCGGTAGAAATGAGGAGGGAGGGAGGAGTGCTGTGCAGTGCAATTTCTTGTGTTGTAGTTTGACATGCCCAGGGCCAGGCACCCACGGAAGTCTCTTGCTCACCTTCCCCTCACACAGCTGGGCAGAGCAGAGAAAGATTGAATGAAGGGGTCATGAGCTGAGCTAAGGACTGGGAGCACCTCCTGCCCCTCCCTCTCCACTGACCTTTTGTGTCTCCAGGTTGTTTCCTTCATGTGCTCTCACCTCCTCCTCTTCTTTGGTGGGAAAAAAAGCTGTGGCCCACTTGATTTTCTTCTTCAGTCTGTTAGCACAGAGGTGTTACCATCATCCCTGACTGGCCCAGCGTTGGCCAGCAGCAGGTCTGTGCTCAGAGCCACGAGGAACTGGCTCTGCTGGATGTGGTGGAAGCTTCCAGCAGCTTSTCACCTAAGCCACCTCCGTGCCCCCCTGCTACCAAAAACCRGGCTCTGCAAAGCCAACGCAACTTGCTACAAAATAATTTATCAGGAAACACTGAGATTTTACTTTCTGCTGTAAGTCAATTGACAAGGGTACTTTGGAGAGGTTTGTGGGGAAGGAAGCACGTTACTGAGCTGCCTCCATTTAATTACTGCTTTGCTAGTGTTCCCATAAGCAAAATAAATGCTCTTGCTGTCATGGTTGCAACTTCCATTTACCACTGAATGAAATGTGAGAAATTAAATCAGAGTATGCATTTATGTATTTATAAATCTGAGTCTTGCAGAATTAGGCACCCGAGGTAACAGCTAGGCTTGCCTTTTCTTCCCTAGAGCTTTCCTCTGCAATGGATGCGCCAGAATTTTAAACCTCCACAAGCCCCATCATCTGTTTGAACATGGATGCAGGTGTGACTTTGAGCACTCTGCAGATTAATCTAAAAGATTTGAAAGGGGAAATGGGAGCAGCCTGTGTGGGTTCACCGCTGCTCACTCATCAAAACCTGAAACTTGTAGCAAACTCCCGAAAATGAGTATGTCCTCATCAACCTAGCACAAAGATGTTTTCCTCATCAGCCTAGTGGCAGAGGATGTCCTGAGCCTGCCTGGCCTTTGCTGAGGGAAGCCCTTGTAGTCAGTCACAGTGGAGGTTTTGTGGTGTGGAGAGAGACTGGACCAGAGGGGTGATGAATTGTTACTATCCTGTTAAAACTGTGCAGGAAAGCTCTGCAGGACAGGCCTGATGGGAGATTCTCTCTCTCAAGTTTTGGTTAGCTTGGTTTCCCCCAGTGTCAGGGGGCAGGCCAGGCAGGTACTCTGCACTTGCAGCTGTAGCTGTCCCACCGATGGGGCAAAGGGAATTCAGGTCCTGCAAAGGATGCTGGTTTGTTTTCTCTCCTTGCTGAACTCTGCTCTTAGCAGGAACCCCGTGGCTCTGTGGAGAGCAGCGTGGATTTTGGGTGACAGAGTGTGTTTAAGTGGCAGGGAGTCCCACTCATTGCCTATAACAAGCAGACTGATTTTTTTTTCCTTGTGTCTGCCCTTCAGATGACTTAACAACAATGCACTGAGCCTGTGAGCTCTGCTGCTCCTTTTGTTTACTGTTCCAGTAGCCTTGTTCTTGTCTTTG
The DNA here is from genome assembly GCA_014549065.1 of Cardinalis cardinalis. Lineage (NCBI taxonomy): Eukaryota > Metazoa > Chordata > Aves > Passeriformes > Cardinalidae > Cardinalis > Cardinalis cardinalis. Next base: position 295,886 of record JACDOX010000409.1, read on the forward strand.
GTGATGGCCTGTCAGTCCCTGATGGCCTCCTCCTGGTTGATGCTCTCCCTTTGCACGTGCAGTGTTTAAGCACAGAGCCTTTCCTTCCCCCAGGCTTCACTCCTGCAGCTCCTGTGGCATCCCTTCCTTGTGACTGTATGGGCCCTTCCTCTGGGGAGCTGAGCACATCCCACAACCAGCCATGCATTTCCTTCCTCCTCATCTGTCTTTTTGCTTCTGGCCACCCATGCAGCAATTTCCAAGAGATTATTGGGAGTGGAGAATGTATGAGGACACAGGCTGGGCCAGGTCCCCATCTGTAATCATTAAACATTATCACAGCAGGTACACCAGCACAGCAGATGCACACTTGAGCTAAAGCTAAAGCTGCTACACACCTGACCTGCTGGAGAAACTCTCGGATGAAAAGTTCTTTGCAAAGTCTCCTAAAAATGTGGTTTTTCACATGTCTCTGCAGTTGCAGTATTTTAGAGGGTTTAGCGTATAGCCACCTCCTTGGCTTTTGTTTTTGCTGAGTGATAAAAGAGCATAGAAACCCCTGAGCTGCCTCATGTTCTCTGAGGCTGTAGTTAGTGTGTGGGTATGTTTCTTTGATATTATTTGGTGTCTCAACAGTGTTAATCAGTTGGCTTTGTTCTCCTTCCTGAACTGTACCTTTTTCCTTGCAGAGCCTGTATTGGGGCCATACCATGCCAACCATTTCAAACACCTTTGTTGAGCATGGTAATAGTGATAAAACTGTAAAACAAGGAATGTCGTCATTTGCCATGAACAATTTCATAGAAATACAGGCACCAGCAGATCTTTCCTTAAGTGAAGCTCTCAGCTGAGTGGCCCTGAGATCCTGGAAATAGGAGATGGATGGATGGATGGATGGATGGATGGATGGATGGAGCTGACTGTGCCATGTTGGGTCAGCAGGGGGCTGGCAGGGACAGTGGTGACCTCTGGGGTCTAGGTTAATGTTCATTAAGAAAAGAGAGAAAGGATTTTGCTAACAAATGTTAGAAAAGCATGAAAACCCTGTTCCTTTGGGAAGGAATCGTGGCCTGGGGAAGGGAATGGAGAGATTTTTGRAAGGTATTTATATTTCTATATAAACCTGTGTCACTTTAGGTCACCTTTGTCTTTCTCACCSTCTCATAAACTAAACTCAGTCTGACTCCTTTGTGGTTTGCACAGTGCTACCTTTAAACACTTCTTTCCACATAATTGTTTTTAAATGTTTTATTGGGAGTTTTCTCCCTCTGTTTTCAGGCTGCACCTCTCAAAGCATCCTTTTATGGCTGTGACCTCAGCCTGTTCCTGGTTGATCTACCAGCCTTTGCATCATTTTTGTCTCTGCCTTTTGTTTGTCTTGTCACGCCAGCTTTGCAAGGAGGGCATGATGAACGTGTGAGTAGTTACCATCTGCTGGCTGATGTCAGTCCATGCAGCCACCTCATTGCAGAACTTTCTTAAAGTACTCCAAGGTAAAGGTTTTGCACAGTGCCATTTTCTTGCAGAGCAAGGGAAGCTAAACATGTCAAGAAATGTGTTAGCTATGAAAAGGCCAAAGGCTGGGGCCATCTGCTAGGCAAGACATTGCCTTGGGTGTTAAAAATGGCCAGACACTCCTACATCTGGTCTTCAGCCACCTGCACTTGTGCTGCACAAGCAGACTTTGTGGCTGTGCTGATGGGGCTTTGTTTTTATCCACAATTGCAGCTGCAGTGTTTTCCCTGAACCGTGGGGAAATTGTTTTCGTCATTCCATTTTCTTCATGCATGACAGACATCTCCACACGTCCTTTCATTATTTATTTACAGGCCAGAGCATTTAAAGGCCAAGGAAGTGTTTTGAGTGGTCATCCTTCAGGGACTGTGGCTCATTTCTTGCACAGGGTTTAGCTGAGGCTGCTGCACTGTTGTTGACTCCAAAAGGCTTGAAAAAAGTCCCTCTTCCTTTCCTTTSCTTTCCTCCTTCCCATGCAYGTTTCCTAATGCTGCTGCTGGGGTAATTGTGCCCTAATTGAGGGAGTGACTCCACTGGAGTCAGACACGACATCAGCAGCRTTGCCCAGGCAGCAGCTCCATCCTTTGTCCCTGTGCCACACACACGTCCCCAGCCCCAGATGGGCTGTGTAACCACACCCAGTGAGCACCATCCTACAGCAGGAGGAGCAGCCTCAGCACTTGGGGCACTGCACAGGGATGGGGATGTGGTCAGGGTTTGCACTTGCAGAAAAAAAGCAGGCTTCTTCGTTATCAATGATTTTGTTGTCCAAGCAGCACGTTCAGTGTAAGATCCTGGCATTAGAGAAGGGATTATTCCTTGCTTGTAAGCAGATTACTTGTCATAACATGTTCAGGGTGCACTGCTGGTGCCTAGCAGACCCATCTGTCATCCCTGAATTTACAAGGATAAATGCAATGCCTCAGGCTAAGGTGATATACATCATCTCAAAAGTGCATCTGGGATCTCTACAGGGTGATACTGAATTCATCTTTGTTAGRTTTAGATAGCTTCGTCCCAGTGAGTTTCTTGCTATGGTAATGATGCAGCTGGATTGCAAGTGCTCTTTCACCAAAGAACAGCTTCCCTTGCAGAAAATCCGTGTCCTGTTTGGTTTGTGCTGTGTGTTGCTGCATGCTGAAGCCAACGGGAGTTTCTTTTGTTGCTCTGTGTGGGATCAGACCGTTTTGTGTGGAAGAAGTCTCTTCTCTTTGATGGCATCTGTTCCTAGACTACTTTGGCATTTTCCACGTTTCACCATCTCTSAGCTGTTTATTTCTGCTTGCAGCTTAATGACTGCTTCTGGCTGTTTTCCCTTGCTCCCATTAGAGCTTTTTTGGGTCTCCAGTTGAGCTGATGAGACGTGGAGTTTAGGCATTGTTTTCTCACTCTGTCTCATTGACAATACAGCATACCTGGAGRATGTATCTGGCTGTGTGTGCCCTGCCAGAGTCAGCACGGGTGGGCTCCATCTGGGCTCAGCAGTGCAAGGGTTACCAGGACTGTGTGCTCATTAGCATTCCCTGTTTGTACACTGAGCATCACAGATGTGCCTGCAGTTTGCCCCAGTATTAGTACAGCAAAATCCACTTTTAAAGGTGGTTTGAGTTTTGGGGTCCCTTTTTCAGRAGAATAATTTGTGCATTGAAAAATAAAATTTACAATTTTTGTGTTTTCAAAAGGAAGTTCTTCTCAGGATAGTATTTTTTTTCAATTGAAAAATTTAGTTGATTTTCACTTTTTCTAAATGGTCTGCAGTGGTGATAACTGAAAGTCTAGAAGCAAAYATAAAATAGGTCCAAGTATAAACACAAAAATAAGTATGCCAGATCCCAGGTCAGCAAGTGATTTCATGTTTTATTGCAGACCATGATAAGAGCCCTCTCTGGGATGTAGTTTTTGGTGAAAAGTTCAATGACTGAATTTAGTTCTGGCTGGTTTATTTGGGTATCATAGTAAATGGCACAGACCTCTTTCCTGTTAGTTTCAGCCACTCTCTTTTTAAGGAAGTTTGTTTTAATCASTTTTTCATGGCAGTTTTCTGCCATCAGGTCTGGAATATACTGCAGGCAAGAATTAGTTAATTAAATTATAAATATGCCCCTTTAATACTTAATTTCTACTCCCTGTCTCTTTTTTTKGGGGTTGCCTCTGGCAATGATGCTTTTCCAGTTTCTGATTTGGAAGAGTAAGTGGTGAAAGGACAGTGGTTTTCAAGATGTGAGGAGCAATTTAGTAGGTTAAAGCTGATCCACTGGAATTCTTCATCTCAGTTTAATCCTTAYCCCACAATAGCTTGTTTGTTGGGAGAGGAAACAGAAAGCTGCCAAAAGCTGTCATTGTGCTGAACGAGACCCAAATGGTGCTGCTGASAGATAAAGCAGGATGGGGCAAACCAAGCTGCCAGGAGTGCAACGCAGCAGGGCAGACAGTAACGTGGCTCTTGTGGCAGAAAAATTGCCCAAAATGAGTRACAAGTAGGACCTGAATCTCTGCATCTTCTTTTAGTCGCAATTTAAAAATTATAACTGTTTCAAGGAATTTGAGATGAAGATGGAAAAATAGATTGGAGAGATTTTATTTACTTCTGTAGCCAGTTCCTGGCATGTGGGTCACACAGAGAATTTCCCTAGGAGAAAAACCCTTWGCAAAATCCTCTCTTCAGCTTTTGTTATTTTTTAGCTAACGTGCACTTCAGTAAGGACAGTCACCAATTTGTCATCAAACATGCAAACAGCAGTAAACATGCTTACAAGTTTCAGGGCACTGAAATAGGAGGATTTGTGGAAGGCAATGAGGAAGTAACTTCCATTATGGGTGTAATAAGCTGTTCTTGCATACTTGGATGCTCAGGGATAATGTTAAAGAAATGTAAATAGGGAGCTTTTTATTGCAAATTGGTTTTTCACTTATTTGGGAGCTTTTTTAACAATATTGCTGTATAAATAGAAATGTTGAACTGGTAACATAACTTTTTTTAATGTGGGTTTGAATATTGTGATCCTAGAATTTTATTCTTTATCATTGGTTTTCAAACATGGCAATGATGTTTTTTAATGGGGTATTTCTGTGGAGGGAATGGGCTGCTAATTATATCTGAAAATATAACAGGCTCTCAAGTGTCAGAATGTTGCAGAAGAAAGTTGAGGGCTTTTTTCCCCATTCGGGACAGTAAATCAGAAGGTGGCTGCTTGAATCTTGGAGCTTTCCCAAGGAAATAAAACCTGGGAAGATGACAAGCAGGATATTGTGAGTGGGARGTTGAAAGCATGTGAAAGCCTATAGCACTAGAGTCAGCACAAATGTAAARAAAAAAGTAGAAAACTGTGGGCAGTGCACAGATTGTGCTGTAAGAAGTATTATAGGATATAAGAGTCCATTGCCTCCTGTGAGYGTGAGGAGTGCATTGCTGTGACCCTTCGAGGGGGGCACGGGGTTCCTGCCCTGCCTGGGCTGGCAGCTCAGCCCTGCTCTGCCCGGTCCCCAGCCTGGGCTGGCCCCCTCCTGCCCTTTTCCTGCAGGCACGATCTGGAATCCAGCTGGGAATGCAGCTCTTCTGCTGGCTTTGAGGTCATTCTGAATGGAAGGGGAGCTCTCGGTGTCTCGCAGTACCACAGCACTGTCCCCAGCTGTTACACGGGAGGGCTGAACAAAACCATTGTCCTGAAAAGGGGAACTTGCTCAACTTCTTGCTGCTCTCTCAGGAAGACTTCTTAGAACAAGGTTTAGAGTGAAGATGGTGTGGCTGCACTCGSTTGTCTGTACACTTGACTTTGAAAGAGAAATGCTGTCTGCCTCAGGGCTGAGCAAGAAGTTTTTCTCCATGTCAAGAGTGTGAATTATGAGTCTACTCAGAGATTTTGCCATATAGTCAGAGACAGCTGCTTATCATCTGTGAGCTTTTTATATAGCAAATATCATCATAGTTCAGAGGCAAGAGGACACTGGTGATATCCCTGATTTCTTAAACTCATTTTATTTTTTTTTTCAGCATCTGACAGTCTAGCATTTGATTTTTTTATCCCAGATTTTGTGGTAGGTACAGGACATCAGGAAGCATTTCAGGACTGCTGGAAKCTCATTAAGAGCCTTCTGAAGTCAGCATCTCTTACAGTGCTGACACTGCAGGATTTCCAAGGAGCTTTTTGCATCTTCTCTGTTCTTCCTTGGGTTCCCTTGCAGCRCCTCAGCTCTGCCAGAGCATCTGTCCCTGTCCCAGCCCTAGCAGAACCCCCAAACCCGGGTGATCCTTTGTTCCCTGACTGGTGGGGAGATCTGTAGGTGGYGCTACCTGCAAACAAGCTGTGCTGTTCCCAAACAGTTGGAGTTAGATTGTGCTGGAGAAGGCCCAGCTGCTGGGCTTACCCAGGGCTTTCCCTCGGGTTTGTGCCGCTGAACCGGGTCACCCCCTGTCCCTGCCTGCTTGGAGTGCAGAGGTGGCACTGGGCAGATCCAGCCAGGAACGGGATGGTGTGTGTTGGCTGATGGTGTGGAGTGCTTCGGCAGCCTGCCTTTGGGAAAGGAAATCCCTGAGGCGCACCAGCAGGCTCTCCTGCGAATTGTTGTGCTTTTCAGGGCGTGCTCCTAGGCCCATTAAGCTGGAAATGGGACCGGGAATGGCTTCTGGAAGCAGCACACAGGGCTGATATTGCCAGAGATCCGTGCTCTGTTTATTTTCCTCACTTCATGCTCCAGCACAGTCGCTGCCATCCCTCATTTTCCCCGGTACATTAAACGCRGTTCAGGAATGCAAATGATTGTGCTGGGTGAATCATCCCCATGGCCTTGTGCATCCAGATGATGTCATTGTCTTTGCTTGTGTGTTCACAGCGTGCCTCTTGAATAATGCAGTGTGCTGGTGCTCCCTGCAACTTTCAGTATCTGGCATATGAGAGCATCAAGACTGAGCTATATCCTAATTTGATGGAAGTTGGTGTAAATCCACTGATACTGGGGAAATTGTGTCAATGTAAAAACTCTAGGCAGAATCTTCATGATTGCRTTTTTACTCCATGTCTAAGTATATTCAAAGTAAAGGATTGTCATATTTGACGGCGCTCCTTAGCGTGGTCATTTTTAACATAAAAATGCAGATATGGGGGAAAGTAGAAAAAGTTGTCTGGTCTTTAGAACAAGTAAGACTAGTTACTACGAGTAAATAGTTMAGACTGGTTACTGCTACTGAAGAGTAGTTGGTATTCAAGCAAAGTGCTGGATTTACTGCCGAGCCTGGTGGAGCAGAGCAGGGCTGTGCACTGGGGCTTGATCTGCTGCAGGGGCAGCCTAAGGAAGGGAAATTCCGGCCCTGAGACAAATCCAGATAAAGATATGTCACTTGTTAAAAGCTGTATTTGTTTTCCAAATCATTATCTGGGTAAAGCGTGTGGATATAAACCTCAGCAAGAGCTTCCCAGGGTTGCACATCACCAGACAAATTATTCTGGCCCTGGTCTGTGAAACCATGGGGCTGGATTTCACCACCTGTGCTGTTTGAGTTGCTGCTTTAGGAATATGTGTGGTGACCTACTGGGATATAAAGGTCTGTCAGGCATCATCCCTGAATGATCATTCCAGTGTCTGGAAGTCTTCTGGGGCTGATTCCTCAAGGAGGAGTTTATGGCTGTGACTGTTCCAGTGATTCATGGCCAAGCTTACGGTCTTTGGAGCTGCTGACAGACAGCTGCTGACATTTATAGCTACTTTCAAACCTACAGTTTGGTGTCATCTGAAAAATACTTTGGCCTTCTCTAACAGGYGCCCTTAAGGTATTCTCTTTTCCATTGTGCTGTGGACACCAGGCCATGCCTCCCTSCTCCCTCAAAAAGCCTGGCTTTTAGGTCCGCATCCCCATTTTTTTTAAGGTAAAATGTTACTGCTGCTTCAGGGAGCCAAGGTACTAATGGTAGCTTTAGTTCCTGTTTGATTAGCCAGTAATACTTGAAAATAGTGTTTGTATCTTTGGTGTTTATTGTAATCACATAAAGCACGTGGGACTTATTTAGTATTAATGTGGTTGTCTGAAGTCCTTTGATAGCATTTCTGCTGTAATTCAGGATTAAATGCCCTGAGCATTAAAGAAAAGGAGCTTATTTTTGTGCTGCCTGAATCTGGAAGAAGTGCCAGTCCAGTTCAGACAATTCATTGGGATTGACCATTCCCTGAGGCAGGGAGCAGAAGGGAGAAAGGTATTTTTGCATGGTATTTCAGATTGTGAGGAGGTAGGGCCACGTCTGAGTTATGACACATTATATAAAAAAGAAGAGCTATAGCATCTTTAGATGTGTGACAGGGGAAACCACCAACCGCAATTATCAAGTTGCTCCTAAATAATATAAATATTTCTGCTATTGAATCTTCACTGGCATTTGGAAACTAAGAGAAATGGGGAATTAACTGTTGTGCTCCCCTTTCCTCAGGCCATGCATASAGGGCTCTGTAGTACTCAATGGCTTTCAAAAGCATCATTTTGTCCTAGCAAATAGCAGTTCTTTCCTGCTACCTTAGAAAAAGAGTTTGCTTCTTACTTCTTTTATACTGTGTCTCCTTTAAATGAAGTTAGTGAAGGGCAAAAAGGCATAGGAACTAGAACTTGCACAGATATCAAAACAGTTGAAGATATTGGAAGAAGCTCCAGCATATTTCAACTGTCTGTACTTTGATTCTGTTCTATTATTTTGGTCAAAATTGTTGTAGCTACAGCAATTTAAATTGAATACAGGCTGCACTAAGAGTTGYGGGGAAACCTTGGCTGTTTGATTGTGTTGAAAAGAAGTTTAAGTGGCATTCTCAGCCTTAAGCACCAAGAAGCATCTTAGAAAATTCATCTGGATGACCTACCCAAAATAATGGACTCTCCGAAGGGTATCATACTGGACAAAGTTCCAGAAGCATCTGTTAAGCCTTGAGAAAAGACAACAAGAAGTTACTRAAGACATCACTAAAGGACAGACAAAAAGGAGATTAACGGAAACAGAGAAACATCCTACCAAAAGCTGGAGTTKTTTCCAAAGGAAATTGCATCTGTAATGAACTCTGGCTGATTAAACATTTTACCTATGTGGCAGGTAGCAAAAGTTTCCCAGAGCAATCAGAGGGATGAAAGCCCAGTGCTACAGCCTCTTTGCAGCAGCCACACAAGCCAAAAAGCAGCAGAAAACACCCACMCCCACCTGCTGTGTCTGTGTATGGTTACTTGTTGGCCAGCTATAAAAAAYAGGTATAAAAGGGAAGCTGTAGGAATTATTTGCATCTTTCCTCACTGTGGAGGACACGGAGATCATCCCCTGTGCCCATGGRGAGGCTCATCAGGCTGAGACTGAGATAATTGTAGGTGAATTTAAGGTATAGATCAGAGTGGATGTGAGTTTGTAGGCAGAGCTGGGCTCATCCAGGAAAGAAGAGCAGTGTGAAAACCTCCCCACTGAAAGCTGCCTTGGTACSTGAAGACTGGAGGATGTTAGAAATGGGATCAGTGCTTAAAAACAGCTCAAGTGTATCTGCAAGCCTGACATSTCTTCCAGCTCATTTGGTGGAGACTACAGTAAAAGGTAGGATTAGTGAACACCTGGATAAATGTATGTGCTCCTGCAAAACTCTGGGGGCTCTTTGAATAGGTGCATGYGGATAGCCAGTAGATAGAGTATATTTGAATTTTTAAAAGGCTTTCCACAAAGGCATTGAGGCAATCATGAAGTAAAAGAAGTATTGGTAAACTAATTGGTTAGGAGGATGCAGAGGATAACAGATCAGGCAAATATTTGGAASTAAGATTTACTGGGGTTGCTTCATTGACAAACTACAGCAGTATCAGGGAATCTGAGCTGAAAATACTTGAATGTGCAGTTGAAAATATACTGGATTTGTTTCTAGTCTTCCTTAAGGGTCTGTGTGTGAGTTGCAGAAGGGAAAGAAAGCTCTTTCAAAGATCCAATGTGCAGCAATCAACACACCTTGGACCCTGCTGGCAGCCTGGAGGAGCACCTGATGCTTCCAGCACGACTGGACAGCACCAGGGTGGCTGTAAATGGGCATTAGATGGCAGGAAAGCCTTTTGGTCTGCAGCTGCAGTCCTTGGGCTGGTTTGAATTCCCCTGGCTTGTTTCCAGGAATCTTACAAATGGCCTGAGCTTTTGTGTGCCAAGGACTGGAAGGGACTTCCTTGTCTGTCAGACAGCTGTTTGTTTCTTTTTTTTTCTATAATTTCAGCCTCGTGTTTGGATCCAGAGCAGTTTGTCACCTCCTCTGTTCATACTCAGGTGGCCACCAGTTGGTTGCTCAGTTGCAATGTTTGTCCCCTTAGGAGTGCAGGGGAGGTTGCCCAGTAGGAGCAGCTAACAAAAGAAAATCGGAGATCTTCTTTTATGTATTTTACAGTTGTGTGAATTTATTTTACCCCATTTCAAGTATTTTAGATTCACCACATATTCCTTCGGGCTCTGAACGTCGATTTTCTCACCAAGCTTCTAGTTGACAGTTTTTGAGAGAGATTTGTGCTGCAGCTGTGGCATGGTCTCAGAGAGCAGCACTAAAGTTTAAAAAGGGTGCTTACATACTCAAAAGAGAGCACATCCTAGTTACAGGTCTTGCCATAAACCCTGTTGAAGCATTTACTGTTTTAAATAACTTCCTTCAGTCTRTAATTTTTATAGCAGAGAGCACTTTTAAGAAGAATACTCATTCAAACATCGCTGTTTTCCTCTCTTTCCAGTTTTTTGGGGTTTTTTTGAGAGAGAGCTCCAGGAGTCTGAAGAGAGGATGTAGCTGAATGTCACCTTCACTGACACTTGCAAATTATTAATGTGTGAAGGATGTCATGACGTTCAAGAGAGAACTCAAAGACTCAGCAAAAGTGTTCTCAGCTATGAATAGTTCTTTCACAGCTGCAGTAATTTGSTAGGTTTTATGTTTGGGTGACAAAGCGCGGGAGGCCAGCACAGTCAGGAAGGTGTGGTGTTCTTAGCCTTGTGTTTCTGCAGTGACCCACAGGGGCCTGGGTCTGGAATGGATTTGAGTGGGAGATCCAGGYGATGATTCTCTGTTTTGTTGCTGTCCCAAAGGCACAGCAGTCTTAGGGACACTGGCTTAATCCAAAGCAAATCTCCCAAAGTCTCTGTCTGGGCTTTGTTGGGATTCCTTTTCCATTAAAACCTGAGGAAATGTGTGATCTGGTTATGTTTCTGCCCAGCTCTTTCTGGCGTGCAGTCCAGTGAAATTCAATGCCAAAGATATCAGACTTAGTCTTGTGCTGTTTGGGGGTTTTCCTAGCTGATTTCATTGCTTCTCCTACTTTCCCACCTTCCTGACTTCCAGCTGCAAGAGTTTGGAAGTGTTCAGGAGACTTAGAAACACCAGGCAGCAGCGATTTTAACRATACAAGTAATTTACATCCCTGCTGTTCTGCCTGTCCTTTTTTATTATTTCCACTTGTGTGTGACAACAGCAGCCACAATTTTCACAGAGTCAGACTGAGATGAGCAGCTCATCTTCTGGAAGCTAAGATCCAAGCTGTCAGATAACAGAAAGGCTTGAGGTTTACCTCTGCTGGTTTTGGAAAGAGTAGCTATTTAAAGCACATTTTAATTTGAGCTGGCAGAATAAGGATCACACACAGTCCCAAAATACCAGTGAACACTGATTTTAATGTTTCATTGTTTTGCTGTACAGGATAGCTGGCTCTGTGTTCCATTGGAARAGTCAGCTTTCCCTTGGCACTATATCCAGTCTTTCTAGGGCCACAGCAGAATGGGTGGAGGTTTTTAAAAAACTCTAATTAATGCTCAATTCAGTCAGAAAAGGAGCCTGCTTCTTCATGAAGGTTAAAACATACCTCTGCCATGTCTCACTGGACCTTCTGAATGCATCAAATTATTCTGAAGGTCACATGCTGAGGACAGTGCATCATAAAGAAACAGACTAGCCCAGAAAGTCACTGGAAAGAGTGTTTTCCCCTGCTTTTGGCCAGTTAAAGATGATGGTGGAAGTACCCAGAATCCTCGCACTGGAAAACACCATTCCAAAGGTTTATGAAAAGGAGAATGAGGCAAATTTGTCTTTMATTCTGGGTATCAGAGAGGACCGAGAAGAACAGGCTGGGAGCCCCTGTCCATAAGAACAGCAGTGTGGGGTCTCAGCAGGAAGGGATGAGCTGGAGTGAGTCTGGGGGTCAGTCACCCCTGGGAGCAGCGAGCATCTGGCCCATAAACAGCCAGCAGGAAAGAAGGGCAGCGGGGAAGGAAGATTTGGGAATAGCATCACCYCACTTGTGCCACAAGCTCTCAGCTGGGTGCCTGTGGAGGGACCCGGAGCRAGAACAGGAGAGAATCCCTCCTGCTGAAGGTGGCTGAAATGGGGTCAGACAGACCACTGGGATCGGAGTTGGTTTTGCCATTGACCTTAGTGGGATTACAATTGATCCTTAAGTCAGGTAGCCATCCTTAAGGTGAGTAAACAGTGGCTCATGTTGTTGGGAAAGCTGGGGTAAAATAAAATGTGGTCCATTTATGGTGCTTGAAGTGCTAAATTCTGGCTCCCTGTGTGGACAAGTAGAAAGTTTGCCTTGCTCCTAAAGCATGCCAGAAGTGCCCACATGGTGAATGAGCACACAGAAACAATGTGTTAATTGGGACCCAGCCTGTGTGTCAGTGAGATGGGCTGCTCCAGCCCCTGAGGGGCACATCCCCAGGAGGAGCTGGATGTGAGTGAGAGCACAGGGCACAGAGGAGGGCRCTGCTGCTGGAATGGCACTCGGAGCAAGGAGTGCAGGACAGCCCCTCTGTCRCAGCAGAGCAGGCTCACGTGTGTGTTTGCAGGCTGACTTCTTGTGACCCCAGCTGTGAGCAGAGACCAACAGCTGCAGCAAATTGCTAAATCATTCTTGCCTAATGCTGACATCAAGTTACCTAAATAGATTTTGTGAGGTTATTGTTTGTCATAGGGACATAAAAAATATAAGTCTTTACACCTTCTGCTCTATTCCCTTGAGCTCTCTGTCATAATTTTAATGTAATATGCTACTTCTTTGGCATCTGGGCTGTTCCCCTCGTTACATAATTTTATTTTTGCCCTCTGATAAGTCAACTCCCAGTTACTCTGGAATGCTGAACCTGTGACTTTGCAGATGCCAGCAGAGTCAGTGCCTGGGATATCGTCACAGGCATGAGATAGCTACTCTGGGGAGATCAAAAGGAAACCAAGATGCAAGGGAATGCTGCCATAATTATCTGCACTGAGGTTAGCTCAATGTCACTGCAGCAAATTCCCTGTGGTTACTGAGAACTGTCTCTCAGTACCAGAGAGCAGCACAGCCCCTGAGATCTGCTAAAGAACATTAAAAACTGATTTAAAACAGAACCCAAAACACTTACTGCCCTTAAGTCTTCAGTGGTTCTGTTGTGAACAGTTTTATCCTGGATGAATATTTCTCTCTGGAAAAGTAGAGCAGAGCATTTGAAGGAATTCTCCAGCTGCTAGCAAGGAAACTATTTCTCTGATTTCTGTGCAGCTCTGCCTCCGCATGCTGCTGAAAGTTGCTGGGTTTGAGTTGATCTTTCCTAGGAACCRGACAGAAACATGTGGTGCTGATGGTCAGAGTTGTTCGCTGTCCCCTGATGATGCAGTGGAAATAGAAGTGCCGGGCTGGAGCTGCTGTGATCTCTTTTTGCCAGGGTTCACAGTCACTCGTGCCTCGCTGGGAGCTGCTGGAACACATCATGGCACATTSCCAAGCTGCTTGTGGAGTCTCCGGGTGGTGCTCAGAGCTTGGAAGATTCCAGCTCCAGTTTTACCCAGATGCTGGCAACTCACCACACGTTTGTGTGAGCTTGCCTGCAGAAGGTCAGGSCAGGAGCCTGAGAGCAGTTCAGGCGTTTCTTGCTCCAAGCTGTGCTGGGGAGATAACGCTGCCTGAGATGCACTCCCGTGCAAAGCTCTAGATCATCTGATGCATTTCTTTGGGAGCTGTGAGTGTGGTGGAGCTGCACAGCTCCTGGGCTGTGCCACGGAGAGGCCTTGGTGCTCAGAAGAGGCCAGCAGGAACCAGCAGCTCCTCGTTCTGGGTGAGGATTGGCACGAGGGAAGGCATTTGTGCCCGTGTGGATCAAGGGCTGTGCCAGGCCATGCGGGAGACAAACACCTTCGTGCTCCTGTGGGCACCACAAAGCCTCCAGGGAAAAGCCTTCCTGGTCTCTCTGTCAAGTGTGGAGCAGCCTTCTGGCTGGCATGGGTGTGCTGTGGTACCTTCAAAGCCTGCAGGACTCCCTGTCTGCATTGGGAGCCAAAGGAAAGCACACTTGAGCTTCCAGCACCAGCTCTAGAAACTTGCTTATGCACAGCAGTTGTCCCCAGATTTCTSAGCTTCTGTCCAGCCTGTGAAGTGTCAGGATGCTGGAGAACGCTCCCTTTTCTACAAATAGGTAACAGAAATTTTCATTTGTTTCTAATATGTCCCCTCATGAGGTGCTCAAGATGGGCAGCAGCTTTTCGGCTGTCAGACTGTCAGCCCAGCCATAATCAGCATGTTTTATGTTTCTCCATGGGCTCCTGGCCACCTGTGTAATGCCCACGTGCTGAACTGGGCAGGATGCCCACGGCACTGCCATCCAGACTGCTGCAATGAGGCATGGGCTTGCAGGAGATGTTCCTGAAGGACAGTTTGCAGCAGGGTGACAAATGCTGCTGTCCCTCCTGCATGGACCCTCCCATGCACCAGTAACCAATRTTCCTTTAAAGCTTTTGGGGAGATTTATCCAGAAGAATTGCAAATRTTGTGGCAGTGATAGCCAATGAATATTCAGAGACAGCCTCTGGCCCTCTGAGACTGAGGAGTTTTAATGTGTTCATCCTGAGCTGCGTGGGGCTTTTCTAAGAATGGTAAATTTGCTAGAAAATGCAGGTTTAGAAGAACCACAACTATTTGCCCTCTGCAGTAAAATTGTGGACTAGTTCCAAGTGGGAAAGGACGTGGTGCTTCAGGAGAGACAGTGAGCATCCTCTTCAGGGGACAGCCTCTGGCCCCTCCTCAGCCAAGMTGTTGGCTCAACACCCCTCACTGCAGAAGGAGGTTTGAGCCTGCAGTGCCCTGTGACTGAACAGGGACCTTTCCAAAGTGATTGGGGATTAGGACAATGTTTGGGTACTGGGGGTCTGAGCACTTAGGTGAATATTGAAAGAATTAAGCTTGAGGTTTCTTTTTTGTTTTTAACCCTTCAGTGAGAGTGTCCTGATGGAAACAAAATAATCTTGGTAGGATGGAGCCCACTCATGCACCTGGTAATCTGCAGGTTGTCCTGGTAAAGCTGATTTTGGAGGACAGTCACAGGTCTGATAGTGATGGAGGGAGAGGCCCACGTGGAGAGCAGACAGWGAATTTCTGCCAAGGCACCTTGGTCTTGGCTGGCCTTCTACACTAAGCTGTGTCTTGGCTGGTTCCACAGACAAGAATGCCAAATGCAATAAGTTGTGAAATTACTGGGCGTTTTTTGTAGGTTGGGGTTGAATTGATGTCTTGCTTGGAAGCCGGTGGCTCCGTCTCCGTTAGCAAATAGCACCATGCAGTAGGAGCAGATCTGCAGAGAAGCAGTGAGAGCCAGATGGATTTCAGATTTCAAACCGGCCTCACTCTAGTACCATGTGCAGGAAGTTCTGCAAGAACCTTGTAGCAAATCAAGAGACCAAAATATTTAATATTTAAGATGTCAACAAAACCTTTCAATTTATCAAGAATATTTCAAGGGTTTGGTTTTTTTGCCAAAACAAAGACTACAAAAAAAGACCTGGCATATATTATGAGACATTCCAATGCTGYTGAAACTGTTTGGGATTTTTTGGTTCCAGTCATTTCGCTAGAAGTTTTGTTTAATTCTTCTTGAGGTCATCTGACATTCTATTTAAACCTGTGTCATTGTTGTTATAGTTTCAAAGATGCTTATACATAAAATTGATCTCTTTATAACCATTTAAAAACATATTAATATACCTATTTCTGCCTGCACAAGAGAAAGGAAAAGAAATCCAGTGCTGCTGGCTTAACTTTCTTGTTCTGACTCTTCTGGTGTGTGACTAGGGAATTAGTCATGACACATCTGCCTTGGCTGCAGGAAACAGGGAGAGGAGGCAGCACACAGGCATTTGGGAGCTGAGGGGAAAATGGGGATCACATGCAGGGGAGCAGCCTAGCTGCAGTGAAAGGAGTGTGTGAGGCTTGGTTTTTAGTGTAAATCTKGGTTTGTAGTAAGCTTTGTGCTCTGAAGGCTTTGGACAGTGTCAAGTGATCAAGGTGGGGAGGAAACCCCACCTTTGGGGTATGGCAAGGAAAGTTTATAGCCCATGATGCTGGTTGTGGAGCAGTTTGTCAGTCAAAGATCAGGAATAAAACAGCCATCAGCAAATAGCTATTGACAATTAAACAGATTGGAATGTGCTGTTTTGCTATCACAGAAATAATCTGTACRTGTACCTTGCTCTCCTATAACTTGGCTTCTTATTTTAGTCTGCCTTTAACAACAAGAACAACACAGATTTGAAAATTTCTTTTATAGATTCCCATACCTGAAAAATCTGAATTTTTGGACAGATGAAAGATACTGCTAAAAAAGGATTGAGTCTTACAGAATGTTGTCAGTGATCATTTGGGGTTTTTTTTTAAAGAATGTGAAATCAGAAATGTTTTGGAGTTAGCAGGATACCAGGTAGTTTTCAACTCTCTATTCAGGTGTCTGTTTTCAAAAGAGAGGCCGTGTCAGACAGCCAGAAGTTTGTCTGGGGTTTCTCTGGGCTTGGAAAAGGTGTGCAGTGAATTGTAAATACGGGTACAAGGAGCAGCCCTTAGGTGGATTACGGAACATTTGGGAAAAGCCGTGTGTGACCTGCTCATTTTCCCTTGTGGTATTGCAGGTTCCAGAACCTGCTGTGGTCCCGGAAAGCCTTTGTGGACAGCGTGAAGGTGTACAACCACAGCTACATCTACATGCCAGCCTTCTCCATGAGGACGGGGACGGGGCCCTCCCTGCGCGTCTACTACACGCTGCAGGATTTCGGTGCCCGGCAGTCTGTCCTGTTTGCCAACCCCGCCTTCCTGCGGGACATCGGCCGCTTCTGGAAGGGCAAGGGCATCCACGCCAAGCGCCTCTCCACGGGGCTCTTCCTGGTCAGCGCTGCCCTGGGGCTCTGYGAGGAGGTGACCATCTACGGCTTCTGGCCCTTCTCGGTGGACCTGCACGGCAGCTTCATCAGCCACCACTACTACGACAACGTGCTGCCCGACTCGGGCTTCCACGCCATGCCCGAGGAGTTCCTGCAGCTCTGGTTCCTGCACAAGAGCGGCGTGCTGAGGATGCAGCTGGAGCCTTGTGAGGAGCCTTCAGCCTGAGGGGCGCTCTGGGACWTCAGGAGCTTTTCATTCCCACGCTCTCCAACAGGGAGCTCTGGTTGATGTTGGTTGTTTTTAAAGGGATCTGCATGGACTATAAAAACGCTACTTGAAGGCCAAATGGAGTATGTCCTTCTTGTTCGGTGCTTCATGGAACTGGGAGAGGRTGAAATGTAGCTCTCCATCAAGTCCGTTCAGCAGTGGTGGGAAAAACATGTCAGAAGCAGCACAGCTGAACTTTCCAGGGACGTTTTTAAGTGACAAGTGTACAAAGGGCATTAAGGCTCAGAGAGTCACCGGGCCGCTCACAAGCTTTTGCTGACAGTGCCAAATATGACTATCTCTTCCAAATTCCATTTCATTCCAGATCAGCACCCTGTAGAACTTTCCTTTTTCCTTGCTTTTTCCCTCTGGGGTGTGTGTGTGTGTGTAGGACAGCATGTGTGTGTCATTGACTCTTTGTTTCTTTTCCTTTTATTCCTTTCATTTTTGATGTCGCCCCCTCCCCCGRGGAAGGAAAAGGAAGGGCTTAAAAGCCCAAGGAGCTGAGCACCATCAGCTCCTCTGAAGACTCKTGGGAGAGTGAGGGTGCTAAGAATCTGGTTAGAATGTCCTAGGAATGCCTTGCTACTGGGGACAGGTATACCTGCGTGCTGTAGGTATCATCAGGATGGTTCAGGTCACTGCATTACAGCTGTGCCAGTGCTGTGCTGTGGGCAAGAGCTGGTTAAGGCAAACTGCTCTGAAAAGGAAGCATGTTACAAAACCAGCAGGGAAGTGCAGCCTGGTTTCAGTGACCTGCTGCAAGATTTCTGCAGTGACTCTCATAGCAGGGATGGTTCCTGACCTGGTTTTCTGTCCAGCCTTAGGGAATAATTCTGTATTCATTTGGACTCCAGATGTTCATGGACTGTTGAGGGTATTTGAGGGGTTCAGTGGAATGTAGAATGAGGTTCTTCATGTGCTTACAGCAGGAAAATTGCAGAAATGAATGTGTCATTTAAAATTAGTCAAAGCTTAGAAAATCGTTTCTCTGCGTGTGACTTGCTCTTCTGCTTGGATTGTAACGTTAGCCTTAAAGACTTGTACTTCTCACACGAGACTGTCTCTGCTTAAAGAGAGTCTGGGAAATAAAACAGCCTTTGGGAGCACCAAAAAGCTGCRCAGCCAGCAAGGAAAAGGAGAAAAGAGCAGGGCATGCCTGATGCAAGGCAGYCCTGCTGGCAGTGGTGAATCCTGTCAGTGTGCACAGTGCCTGAAGGACTGTTTTATTTTGGGTTGTTACTTGGGCAGCAGATGGTCCTCTCACTGTGGAAATGAGAAATCCTTTTGTTTGTTTGCTTTGGTTTAGCACTGGAGGACAAGAGGAGAATCCCAGCTCGGTCTGCAGCACAATTTAAGCTGCAAGATGTTGCCACCATTAACTTGAAAAATCTGGATCAGTGTTCTCTTATTATYTTCTTACTGAAAATCTAGTCAAGGTGTCATCAACTGTCAAAACTGTCATCAACTTTCCACAACTTCCTGTGCTGTTCTAGCCCCAGAGTTATAGCATTTTGGGGGATGTCTCTTCTCAAGTGTTGATRAGGTCTCTCCTTCTAGACTACCAGCTGCAAGTTCTATAGATGCAAATAATTTTTTTTTTAAAAAGTGAAATCCATGGCTCCTCTTTAAATATGAATAATTCAACACTCTCTGTAAGAAAATGGGGGGGGGAAATAGTCATGTTTTTCTTTTTAAACCTATGTTTCATAATAAAAATTTTATTTTGGAATATGGATATTCCAAGCATAAAGTGGGCACTGTTTTGTAGGATTACAGGGCAATGCTAAAGGGTAATGTGGAGATTTTGGGGTGTTCTAGCTATTGTTCTGATAGAATCTGAATGTACCTCATAGCCCRTGATATCTTTGTCCATGTTTTCATTAAAAGTACAGTCAGCACACTGATAGATCATCACCTGATAATTCATTCTGTTTCATTAGTGCATTATCTGTGATGTGGGGACTCGGTGAGGAAGGATTTGAAAGTAAAATATTTTCTTTTCTGCTCGTTATGGCAGAATTTGACTGACTGAGCTGCCTTTCTTGGAGACGAAGAGGTGCCTCTGTGGTTTTTATTGGGTGCATCARGTTTGCACTTTTGAGTGCTTTATGGATTACATTATCTGTGAAAACAACATTTGGAATACGAGTGCTACAAATGGCCCATCAGCAGGGTGCCAGCCTTTCCTGCAGAGCAGGAGGGAATGGCAGAGTGAGGGGAAACTGCCTCTTTGCTGGTCATCTTCTGGTGTTTTAGCAGTACTTAGGAATTCACTTCTGAACCTCTCCTACAGCTCTCCAACCCCTTGGTAATTATTTGTTCTGTGTGTTGGGAAAGTAATTGGATTAGAAGAACAAGTGTTTGTGCAGGAARACTCTGAGTGTTTGGTAATGTCTGGCTGTTCGTGCTCAGCCGGTGCCCTGGATATCTGGAGGTGTTGTATTCCACACCTCTGTAGGACTGAACCTGAGGCCTTTTCTGGTGTCTGCAGTCCTGATGTTGGCTAGGAGATGGATGGCTTCCAAGGAATTGTGGGGGCAGGAGGCACCCAGGCCGTGTGTGATGTGCAGCTGGTAATGGAGACATCTCTAGTTGTGGCTCTGTTCACATCTACGTACAGTGAGTGTAACTGGCACACACAGTACCAGGCAGCCACATGTGGTGAGGAAGTCATGGCTTCAAGGGTAAACAATTTTCTATAACTTCCACAAAACTGGCAGTTGAGAAGAGGAGAGAGGCAAAATCTGGTTTAGCTTGTCAGTCCCTGGAAACGCTGGCCAGCAGTCAGCCTTTTGCCCAGCAGGTAAGGAGGGATGCAGGGGAGCACTGCAACTCTTCTGTGGCATGAGCAGTGGAAAGGGCAAAACCAAATAGCTGGGAAGGWAAGAGTGACTGTTAGCTGGGAAAATGCTGGAGTGGAGGCTCATCCACGGGAAAGTGGAGCTGGCCCTGGGGATGTCTTGGGGAGGGCAATCCGTGTGTAGGAACACTGATATCAAATATGGCATTGCATGGAAGGGCCTGAGCATTTATCCATCCTCAGGAGGGAGCTCGTTGCTTGTGTTGYTGCATTTTTAGTGAAGTCTTTTGAAATCTTAATATTTGTTAGTGAAGTTCCCTCGTGCAGCACCTCTATTTCCACTGCCAGTCCCTGAGTTTCCCTGATAGTGTAGCTAAAGCTGCACAAATCTGCCAAGTTGAAAGCCACTGCAGTTCATCTTCAATAAAATCTGGTTCAGACTGGCCAAATGATTTGTTAATATTCATAGTTATTAATTTTATCATAGAGCTGGCAAGGGACAGAAGTGCTGGAATATTGCTCTGCCTGCAGAGCAATCATTGTCCCATGTTTGTAAGGAGAATAAAGTAAATACCTTTACAAGAAARGCATGCACTGAAATCCCTCTTGATACAATCTTTTTGGGTCTATATATGTTCTTGAGGAAGTCAAGACCAAGTTCTGAACTTGTGACAAAACCATGTGAAACTTTCCCTYCTTGTCGATTAGGAAGCCTCTTGGAGCTCTTTCCAGATCAGACAAGCAAAACAGAAGCCAGCAAAGCAAAATCCCAGAGAAGGGAGTGGGAGGTGTGCCTGTGAGAATAAAACCATCTCTAATTTTGGCACAGACTTTGTTACAGTGCTAAGAACTCTTGCTCGTGAATGTTGTATTTTTATATTTTCGCTGGAATGAAGATAACAAGTTTGGTGTGAGGCAGCTACTAAAGTCAAAGGTCTAAGCCTCTGGTACAGCTGAAGTTTTACAGAATATGGAAATATTGGCTGGTTTTTTTACTTCGCTACTTTCATCTTTTTGTTATTTTCCTCAAAATTAATGTTMTTTTCTAGGCAGCTGAGTTAGCACCTCTGTGAGAGCTGAAACTATGCAAAGTATCTGCTTTTGGAAACTTAGTGTCCTGAAATGTGTTAGTTGTAGAAAACCTCTCCTGGAAACAGTTTCATGAACACTGACCTGGTATCCAGCTCGCCCTGGCCTGTAATGAAGGTGCAAGGGARCTTTTTATGGAGGAGTGAGGAAAGTGAAGGAGGTGACAGCAATCTCCCCATTTGCTGCCTCTCAGGCTCTTCTTCAGCTTAACAGATTAGTGAGCATTGGAAGAAGTCCAGGTTACAGGAAGGACAAGCTGTGTTTTCCTGCCCCTCCCATCAAATCTCAGATATAAAATGGAGTAACCAGCTGCTGTCCTGAATCATGGCCTCCTTCAAAAGCTCACATGGTGGAGTTTCCATTAGCTGATTCTTCCAGGTAAGCAAAACTCATCAGGCTTTGTCCAGAAATGCCTGTTCCCCATCTCCGTGGTTGTTTGAGGGCTATTCTGGGTACTGTAGCTGTCCCTGTGTGCAGTGACCTCCTCTTAATGTGGACTTGTATTTCTGCCCCAAACCATCATCCTGAAGGATCTCTCTTCCCTGTCCTTCCAGATGACCATTCCCTTTGGGGATTGACGTGTGATTTTTAAAATCCTGCCATAAGGCAGCTAATATGTTTTGTAGTTTGAACAAGCTTTTATTTTAAACTGTTGACAAGTCCACCAAGAGCTCAAAATAGCTCCAAATAAAAAATATGGCTTCAGCAAGGTATTGGTGATTGCSTCACTGGAGAAGAGAAAGATGATAGATGATAGAAGGTTGTGTTTTTCAACTGTTGTAAAATAATACCTGTTACCTTGAATTCCCATATTTTATCTCTTGGAATCTATCATATGTTTGASTTTTTTGTAGTTCCTGAAGAGAACAATTAGTAARAGACTTAGAGTTCTTTTTGTTAAATATTARCAAGCTCGTTTCCATAAGTGGAGTGCAAAGAGCCAACAGGAGGCTTAGCCTATCCTCCCTGGCTAATATTTTTGCCAGCAGTGAGAACTTAAACAGCTACTCATTCCTCTCYGATTATTCATTTTCATCAGTTTTTATTGCAGCAGGCTGAGCCCTGGTGTATTCAGCCTCTTCAGCTTAATGCATGTGCTTTAGAATGAATTTCACTCTGCTTTACAGCGGTTATGGTGGGGGCAAAAATGTGTTGCTAATTGGTTGGTTTGGTGCAGCCAGGAGAGAGGCACTGCCAGATCCAGGCTCCTTCTGGGCACTCTGGGTTCTCTGCAGGACTGTGCAAACACTGCAGCTGTGGCTGTGCAGGACAGAGCAGGGGCTGGGGCTCTCCCCCTGTGGAAAGGGCTGCGATTGTTCCTCGTAGCCMCCCCTGTGGCTCTGCCCAGTGCCCAGCCATGCCCCTGCCTGGGCTCAGGGCCAGGGGATGCAGCTCCAGGAGCAGCTCATGCCCCAGGCAAGGTAAGCCCTGTCCTGATTCACAGTCAGGAGTGCTAGGAATGGTGGGAGCTCATCCCTCTGGAGCCCAGCCTGCTCCCAGCAGCACAGGAGAGGGCTGGCAATGGTGGGAGCTCATCCCTCTGGAGCCCAGCCTGCTCCCAGCAGCACCTGAGATCCCTGGCAAGTCTCAGGAAGGCCTATTAATTATTGCATCTTTAATTACTGACTGTGTGCYCTCTCTGCTGTGGAGGCCAGCTTTCTGCTGAGCTGAGTATTTATCCTGTCTGGGACCCTCTAAAGCAAGGGAGCCTTTACACTCTGACCATGTGGAAATTACTGTGTTATTTGAGGCCTTCATCTTCCAAGTTAAACTCTTTTTTCCCCCTTTTATCCTGGATTTAACTCCAGAGTGAGTTTAAGAAAGCAGTGCCACCAGTACTTGTTCTCTGGGTTTATGGAAACAACGGTGTTCAGTAAAACACTGGAGTTCCTTTTGGACAGTTCCCTCTGATTCTAATTGTATATTCAATGAATTGTTTCAGTCAGATGGGACCCATAGCAGAGATGAGTGGCATTGTTTTCTGTTAATTGGAAGGAAGCAATTACAGAACTGTATTACATTTCAAGCTGAATTCTTACCAACAACTCAAGGAATCTTCCTTCTGCAGGAAGCTTTGTTATTGGGTGATCATCTTGATAGTAAATGAAAATTCTTCACTGAAAATAAAAGCATCATCTGGAGTACTGACACCAATTTGAGTCTCTACTCAGACATCTCCAACAAAGATTTTGGTGTCTGCAAAAGTGCCATAATCACAACTTATTTTTTATTTTGTGCATGTGTTCTTTTAGGAAATGCTTGAATTTTTTTATATGCCCTCCATGTGCTGAAAACAAACACTCCTTCATYAGGAACACGAGTTTCTGTTCGGGTACCCATGGTATGCAGAGTGAAAGTGCCAGGAGATGTACAGTTGTCAGGAAAATGCTGCTTTGGAGTGGTCTGGCAGGACTCCCTGGAGCACGTGAGCTGGCTGCTGCCTCCTGAGCTGTAGAGTTTGGGCAGATGATGCAGAGTGTGCTGCACTGACAGGGAAAAACAAAGATATTTTAGCYGCAGCTGTGCCTGCTTGATGTGTCCCACTGTGGAGTGATGTTTGTTCATTCTGTGGGGCCCTTCAGGGACTCTGATCCTACAGATCAATCCTGTGTTGGATGGTTTAAAGGCCTGGGCTTTGTACTGAAAGCTGCAAGGAGCATGGAAATGCCTGGGACTTGTGTCCTTTAGTGTGTTATTGTTTGGTCACTGCAGGGTCTGGCCTGTTACAGAACATGTAYATGAAAATCATTTATCTGGGTATCCAAAAGCCATCTCACCTGGGTTATACCTGTATAACTCACAGGTAGGAGGAGTCACTGGGAGGTGACTGCCTGATGCTGCAGAGTGTGGAAACCACTGTGGGTTTATTTCTGTCAATAATGAAATCCCCACTGAGTAATATTGGATCAGGTCAGCTCTCAGTGCTCTTGAGACTCCCACTCCATAAGCATTTCCAATAATTGTTCCATGCAAAGGCAGAAACAGGAGATGTTTTACTTGTTCACACTTGTCACCTTGCATTGAAAATGGAACAGAAAGTCAGAGCTCTTACCCCTTTCGCAGGGCTCTGAAGACTCCCTAAATAATAGATAGGCACACAGTTACATAAATATAAACAAAATAGCCTGAAGTTTATAGCTCAGATGCTGCTTAGTGTCTTGAATAATTACTTCCAAATCATTTAGAGGAAAAAACATTGCAAAAATTTTACATGTGAAAAATATCCCTCCCTTTTTTTTYCTCCTAAAATGTACTAATAACTAAAGAAACCATGTTAAAAGAGATGGGAATTTTCCCTGGTTTCCAACTTATTCTGCACTTCAAGCTTTGTATTCAAGTCCATACTTCTGTAAAGCTTCCAATTCTAGATTGTCCTATGTGGTGTCCATAGACTAAAAAAATTATAATTAACAACAAACAGAAAAAAGAAACAAAAAAAACCCCAAAGAAACAACAGAAAAGTTATATTCCAAATGTAGTCAAAAAAAGAAGAAAAAAGCCCAGGACAGGTTCAGCTCTTAGGTGATCTCTGACTGTTTATGTGCTGCCATTTAGTAGTGGTGGYCAAAGAAGTAGGCAAAGGTCAGAAAGGAGATGAATGCACAAAAGGACACAATATTGCTGGTAAAGATAAAGGGATGGAAGCATGGGTTTAAATGCTTGGAACCCAAAGTTGTTAATTGATGTTAAGTCTTTGTTCTTTTGCTTCTCTTTCCCTCAGTTCTTGTTGTACAGGGGTGAAACTTGCCCTGTTCACAAGATGCTTAAAATTTTCTCTGCACTACACTGAACTTGCCTCTGGCCCTAAACCTAAAAATTACCAGAGAGGCAAAAACCACTTCAGGTCTATCAATATTTGCATGCAGCATTTTACATCTTCCTAGTACTAATTACTCTATTAACTCATAATTAAATGAAGTAGTGGAAACTCCTGCTTATCCTAGAGTTTTGAAATCTTTCTTCCTGGGTGATTTCTCTGTTAGGTGAATGGAGATTGCTTTTAGCTCAGGTGTTGTGAGAATTAACTCATGCTTGGGAATTCAGGTGAAAAAACCCCAGAAATTTTATTAAGCTTATCTGTTTTGAACAATGAAAACAAGCAAATGAACTACCCTCTTTATCTGAGAGAATTTATGCCTTTGTGTTCAAATCCTCTGCCCTTGCTAGGAAGTACAACAGGAACATTGTGTTCAGGGCACACCTGGATTGGAGGAAGGGAAAAGCTGTGCGTTTATAAAGAGAAAAGGTTTTCCCTTCTCAGCCACACCCTTCAATCTATAAACCAGATTCTCTGCTCTCTTTCACTGTTCTGACTCAATCAAATCCATAGAATTGCCTGGATTTTAACTAGTTGACTGTTCTCAAACCTGAGGGAATTCATCCTATGCAAATCTGAAATTATTTTCAAGCACTGTCAGATTATGATACTTAGTCAAAGTATCATAATTCTGTAATCTGCCCATTCTTTTTTCCCCACGAGTTTAGACCTTGAGCAGTTTTTGCTGTTTGTTGGTTGCTTTCGTAAGGCAAATATCTCGCTGTATTTCATACTCCTGCCACACGAAGGCATCACAGGCTGAAATCCAGCCGTGCTCCGTGTCAGGTCCTTGTCTCATGGAAGTGATCCATGAGCTGCTCCAATTGTCAGGGGCATTGGGTGAGCCAAGGGAAAATGAAAAAGGATTTTTCAACACTGGCAAGCTTCACCATTCACTGGCTGTARCTGTAACCTCAATTTTTTATTCTTGATGGATCTGATGTCTGCGAGTGTTTCCTCTCATCAAATAATTTTGTTAGATTTTATTGATGGAATGGGATGATCTTTTCCCCCTGCTTTTCAACTCCAGTTCTTCTTTTCTGGTAGTGTTTGCAAGGAAGAAATACTTCTTTCTTCTCTCTTGTTTTCTAAAATGACAATTTGTATTTAAGGCATTATTCTAATCTCAGATGCTGGTTTTCTTAAAAAAGCTGGTCACATGTATTTTGCTGTATTAGACATAATATTTTCATAACAGTACTTGTGTTTTCAGTGATGAAATCTCAACAAATTATCTTCCTCTTTAAAAACGGAAAGATTTTTCTGGCTTTCGTGAACCCCAGTTCATGAGACCGTCAGGTGTCTTTGGGTTTTGTCCTAAATTGAACATAGTTACGTTTTGAATCTTTGGTACATCTTAGTACACTCATACTCAATCAGGTGTCAATAAAATAGAAATCAATTTCCAAAATAGCTTTTAACTTCAGTTAAAAACAAGGAGTTTTCCCCTTAACAAGGGCCTGTGGCTGCCATGGTGATACTGATGCCTTAAGGAACCTAGGAATAAAACAGCACCCTTTGGAGATAATAATGTTAGAACAGGTATTATAAAGGCTGSTCTTCGTTGGAGGCCTCCAGGGGCAGACATGGAAAATGTCCTCAAAATGCCCACACACCCCCCACAACGGGCTGAATGCAGTTTTGTACGTTTAGCAAATTAGCATAATTGACAAAAATCACCAATTTTTGAGTGAGACATAAGTGGTGAAGCAATTTCCTCCAGTTCAACCCTGCCTGAATCCTGCTCCCTCTCCCCTCAGATGGGAACTAAACTTTGATTATAAAAATACATCTCAGAGAGCTGAGCTGTCTCAGCCTTGGTTCCTGGGGAGAGCCAAGACAGGATGGGGGCCTTGGAATGGGTTTTGTCTTTGTCAGGGCAGGGAAATGTCYTGGGGAAACTAGACTACAATAATAGGCTGCAGAAGTACAAATAGGTGTGTAAAGAATACGGAGAATTCATCTAACAGGAAAAAGGTAAAAATCCATTTGGTATCGTTCTCCCCATTTTTARAGACTAACAAGACTCTACYTTGTCTASYCTCTACTCCATATTTAACCAGAGCCCTGTACCATACAGCCAGCTATTATTTAAAGAATAACTACAGATATAAGTAGTATGAACAGTTTCTTTTATCCAGGCCCAGTTCCATAACCATGAGGTCAGAATGTCAAAGATATATTCAAAGTTCAGTGGGCCTTTTGAAAGCTACCTGATGCAGAATTTGAGTTTGCTTYCAAATTTCAACCAAATCCTTATTRATTCCTTCACCCTGATCTGCATAAGAACACCAACCAGTGTTAATGATTTTACAGCCAGTAGGAAATTTAGAGTCATTCTGTTTTGTAAAACTATACCAGACAAATCATGGACTTCTTGTGGGGCCGAAATTGCATCTGAAATTTSCTTTTCAATACGTTCAATAACCCTTACTGTGATCAAATATTATGTTTGGAATTAYGGGCCTGATCTTTATCTGGGGGCAAAACTTACCAGACTGAATTTTCACATATTCAACAGTACCCTGGCAAGTTGTTCTTAGGAAGAGCTTTTGGATAAATTTTGGACTAAAGCTGCATGCAAATTTTGGAATCAAATCTGCACTGTGGTTACCAACTGTGCACTGAACAYGCACAGAAGAACCTTTCAAATAACACAGTCCTGATTTGTATCAGTCTCTGTTTTCCAGTTGTTTCAGGAGAGAGGGCTCAGCTTTGGAGCAGTGAATTCAGGGTTCCCTGCCAGCAGCCCTGGCCTGAGTGGGAGCAGTCAGGGCTTTGAATGTTCCTCTCCACCTGGTTTGGAGGGTACCTGTCCCACCATTTCACAAACCAGCCTCCAGACTGGAGCAGGGCACATGTGTCCCRGATTTTTTGTTTTAATTTTATGTCTCATGGAAGTTACAAGGACTTAAACTTTTTTGTTTTTACATATAGCGGACACTTGGCTTTAACCTTTAATGCTGTTTCCATCTGGCTATTTCTGAAAGCTCCAGCGAGAAGCAAGCAAACAAAGACACCAAGGAAATGAAAGGTGCCTTGCTGTGATGTTTTCCTAGAGCAGTACACTGCTCTGAACTGTGAAATGTAGCATGTGGATGATGATGAATGTAAACACTTGCATGTCTTTTTATGTGAATGTTGTCTCCCTGAGATGGGTTGTTAGTATGAGCTCTGTAGTGTAAAAATACTGAAAAGAGAAGGGAAGTGGAAAGAAGATAGTTCTAGTGGGTTTTGCAGTGAACCACATCCCCTTTTGACTGCTTTCCCTTCTCAGATTTGGTAACATGGCCCTTACCATTAGGATAGTAATAAACAAACTGCCCTGTTCCTAAAGTTAACTCTGCTTCTGTCCAGCACTGAGAGGGACAATCTGTATTTCCAGCCCATCTGATTTGTTCCCAGGCACGGAGCTGCACTGGTGGGACCACTCAGGCCCAGTGGTGATGCCAACAGTGTGTGTTTGCTGCCCCCAGCCCACATCTGCATCCCCAGTCTGGGCCTGTGCCAGGAGATAACTCACTGGGGTTTGGTACGTTCTGCACTTATGGCTAGAAGCTGCAGTGCAAACTGAAACTCTGAGAACTCCCTTCCATTTCCTGTAGGCACAGCCACCTGAAAGGAGCTTGGGGCAACTTGGGGAAGTTTTGTGCTTGACCAGAACAGAAACTGGCCGGGCAAAGGTTTTTAAATTGATAATTTTGCATTTACCTCACGGAGGTATTTAGGAGACGTGAGTGATTCCACAGGGCACCAAAGCGTGTTGGAGTTGCAGCCATYCTGAACRTGTGCCCTGCCAGGGGAGCAGGGAATGTCACGGGGTTATCCCAAGCCCCTGGTGTCTGACCTTGGAAACAGGCTGTGTTACCTGCAGGCAACCAGCCAGGGAGTGCTGCTGGAAGCCTCTGCTGGCTTCTCCCTGAGGCTGCAAGCTGCTGTCACCTTCCCTGAGCTGCCATCTGACATCTTTGTGCCTGCTCTGGCCGCGAGGAGGGCCAGGGGCAGTGCTCAGGGAAGGGCTGCTTGGATCCGTGGTGCCACCAAATTGTCAGCAGGCTGGCAAGGAGCTCGGTGTTTGGGTAAAACAAGCTGGTTTGGGGTCACTCTGTGCCTCACAGCACTGCTGCCATGCAGAGCCCTGGCAGGACAGACCTGAGGTTTCTCCTGGCTCTTTAGGGATGGGGCACAGTTGCCATTTTTGCTCTCTCACACAATATTCCCAATGGAGCCATGTGATGTGGGATGTCAGTGTTAGCTGCTCAATTCTAGTACTTTTATTTGCATTCCTTCTTCTCTTGCCCCATTTATTGAAAATGTGTGATGGTAAGTGGTAGTTTGATGTCATGAGGTGATTTTAAAGTAGATAAGCAAACCACRATGCCCCTGAGATTGCATAATTCCATGGATTTGTTTTGCCTCCAGTGCACAGCATGTAACATTTATTGTCTCATTTCTGATGTGTGTAAGCTTCACAGGCTGGATATCGTGCCCAAATGAGAGGAGCACTTGGGTGAACATCTCAAATCATTGGTTTTTTGGCACGCTCAGGGGCAGAGGTGCTTGTGTGGAGTGTGTTAAACATCCCAAAGTGTGGTGTTGTTCTGAGTCTTGTGATTAGGGCTTCGATCTAATTCACTCTCCAATGTAGCAAATGTTTGCTGTCAGCCAACACCGTTCAAGGACTAAGGGAATCTCTTTCTTTGCCCTGCAATAATATATTTTCTATTATTCTGTCAGTAGAGTTTGTTCATTTTTCAAGTACTGTGCAGTGCTGCTTTGAAGAATGTCCCTTTTTCAGGTGATTTCATGGTGACTGTACCCAAAATGTCTAGATGTCTCTTAATAGCAAAAATTGCTTTGTTATTGAATGTATTATTTATTAACAGTATCTTGTCTTTTTCTAGTTGCATTTTACAAAATGTGCCACAAGCATCTTCTGTGATTTTTTTATAAGGAAAGTCTTATTTATAATGTTTGTGCAAGTGGATGGAAACAAATAATGATCTTTTAGTAGCCCATGCCTTTTTTCATAGCTGCAGAGTCTTAATGATCATGATCAGAAGGGACAGGCTCATTGTTTCATTTAATTTTGATGAAGTTTTTCAGAGTTAACTATTATGTTACTCATTATTTGAAATTCATTATCTTAACAAATAAATATCGCCATTTTAAGAAATGAAAAGAGTATTTGCAGGGCTTCTTTTTCTTCTCTGTTCCTCGCTCTCTAACCCCACATGTCCAAACAATCCAGGCAACTTCCTGTTCCTCTTCACGTGCTGAACCTCCCCCCCTCAGCCCCCTTCAGAAACAATGAGGATGAAGGAGCAGATGGTGCTGGCCACTGCAGGGACGGCTGGAGCAGGGTTCCCCAGCCTGGCAGGTACCAAAGAGCAAACATCTCTGCTTTCACTTCATTGGAAGGACGATCCATAGCAAAGGTGCTCTCTTCTGAGGTAAGAGGGGAAGACAGACAGCTTTCCTTTAGCTGTGATGGTTCTTTTTCAAAAACCCATGTTTCAGGATGAGTTAGAGTCCATTTAACTTCCAGTTTATTCAGGTGTGGGCAGATAGAAGTGGCTGAAGCCAGTCAAGGACAATATCCCAGTGATGATGTTTGTGCTAGAAATCCTCAGATTATGCCTTAGCTTTCCTTGGCTCTGTCACACATCCATTTCCTTTCTCTAAATGCATGTTCCTATGCAGTGATTAAATGAGAGTTCTTCTCTGTTAATAGTTCTCTTTTTTTTAATATACCATCTCTATCAAGGTGACTCTCTAGATTAGTTCCTGTTGCAAGGAGAGTCAAATGTCAGKGAAGGCTCAGAAAATGAGAACTCCCTGCCTTTGCCACCTCCTGCCAGGGGAGCTCTCCACGGGTGGAAACTCCTGTGCAGGATCTCTCTGTGGGTGCTTCCTTGTGGAGGCAGAATTGCCTTGGAATGTGGGAAGCCCAGTCAAATATCCAAGTCCTTGAAGGTACGTTGCACTTGGAGCTGGTGAAGTGCCACTTGAAAGTGATGTCTGCAGTTTTTCCTTCTGGAAGGGAACCCCTCCTTAGTTACACCACTGATCCCAGGTACTTCTGTTTATCTGTGTGCCTCTTCTTCCTAACCCTTTAGCCTTGGTACACTGATACTCATTCCTTGTAGGAAAATATGCTGTGAAAAGGCCAAATGTTGTCAGTAYCAGGGCCTTAGAATTCCTTCTGTCTGGCTTTGACAGGAGATGCTTGAGTGTCGTAGGGAAGGACAAGAGAAGCACATCCAGTGCAGAGAGTTCTCCTGGTATCTCACTTCAAATCCTCTTCCACCCACATTTCCAGCACACAGTGACATCCCCAGCGTGGACAGCCTGCTGTGGCTGGTACTTTTTGGCTTCCAAGTATCTGTTTCACTGATGTGCTTTTCCAGTTCACCCCTTCATGGCATTTCAGCAGAAGTGCTGCACATCTTCCATGGTTTGATCTGGCTGTCTGGTAGGAAATGTGAGGGTGACTCCGAAATGCCAAGGTCAGCTGGCAGAGAGAGCTGCAGTGGTGCTGATGAGGGTGAGTTAATGCAGATATCCCCCTCTGGTGCAATTTTGCCTGGCTCTGCTGAGAGGTTTTGTGGAGTTGATGCCTCAGGCACACCAGGATCTGTCAGCTGGCTGTGGCATTTTGCCTGGGCCTGTTCAGCCACAATGAGGCTTCAGCCTCCATCAGGCAGCACGTRCTGTCCTCCTGATGAGCACAGAAATCTGTGTAACATGAGTAACAACTTCAAGAAAAAGATCTTCCAGAAAAGACATGTGGGACTTGGGGTAAAAACCTTAATTTGTGGTTTTCTGCTGCAGATTTCCTCCTTATCCCCTCAAGTTGATCAACCATTTTATGTCAAGTTGCTGCTGTTTGTCRACAAGGACCAATTCTTTGCAGTCTCTCAAATATTAAGGTAAAATGTTCTTAAGGAACTTCAGAAATTCTGGCAGAGAGAATTGGAGACTGGAAAGAAACAAGCTGCCCTGCCCAGAGTCCCTCCAGCTGAGCACTGCTCCTAGGCCGCCGTGACATTTTGTGTTGCCATATCTGCTCAGAGAATATTCCCAGTGTGCCACAGCCATGAGGTACTGCCTATGTCCATCTCAATTAAACTGCTACTCCATAAAATATCCTCCTGTACTGTCCTGTCAGGTGRGTAATTAACCTTCCCATCATGGAGTGTGGCTTTTCTCCATCTGTCAGTGCCAGGGCCCTCCATCTCCCCCAGACAGGACTCCCCATGTACTCACTGCTTTGATCAAAGCCATCCAGCTGCTGGGGTTATCATCCCCGCTGCTCTTCCCTGCACTCTTTTCTGGTCCTTCCTCTTTCTTTTTGAGATGGAAGGCTTAGAATTCAATGGAATCCCAATTAATAGGTTCCTTTTCACTGTTTTTAGTGGCTGTCAAATCAGGCCTTACTCATCTCCAGCTTTTAGCCTCTTCCCTGAGAACCTCAAGATCTGCAAATCTGGTGGGCTAAGCAGCCGAAATTAAAATTTAAAAGTAGAACATTTTTGAACTTTCATCTAATTGTTCTGTTTAATTTCTGTATACATATATATGTGTGTACATATATATGTACACATATATATCCTGGGGTTTGGTGAGAAGGCTTCAGATAYCTGAAGCAGACTTCTTTCTAAAGAGGGATTTAAATGCAACCCCTTTGGATATCTGAGTATTTTTAAAAAAGATKGTTAGGGCTCAGCTACTTTCCATTAAAAGGTCTGCATGGGCCCCTTTTGCAAAGAACAAAAAGAACTAATTTAATTATCTCAAAAGATAATGGAGGTGGAATCATTTGCTCTGGTTTGCTCTGCTACAGACTCCTTTTATTTTGCAGGCATTTAACAGGGGTAAGGTTGTAATGTGGTTTAAACTCTGTCCTTGTCTCAAAAAGTTTGATCCAATTCTCAAAAAGGTCACTGTAGTRTTTTCAGTATTTTGATTTTGGTTCATCCACTTTGTGTTTTTCCTATATTACATACCCATAMCTGAGAAAAAAACAGGGTTTTTTAACCCGTACCAGCAATGCACAGATCCTACAAAATGGTTTAAAAAATCAAGTACCTGTATATACTGCCAAAGAAAAAGCCAATACCATTAAAAAAAAAAGATACTAGATAATTGTCAGGCAGGATTTATGCATCAGTTTCTTAGAGCTTTGTATTCACTCTTTAGGATTACAAGTGGTGATACTTGCGGACCTACCAGTTGAAATTACTCTATATCCATGTTATTATGCAAAAATTTTTCATAAGACATAGAGTACTTTCCCAAAAAGGSAATTTTTTTTTACTGTGTCATGCAGGCTTACTACCAAAAAACATTACAGATGATGAGGAAAAGCTATTCAGAATCCCTGTTATAAAACTTATCTGCCATGATACTAAAAATAAAATACCACTGCATATGCTCAATTACCATCAGGCTCTGTGTGGTGTTTAAATTTAAAAAGTATTCTAAAACAAAACAAAGTACTTGAAAATCAAGCTAGTGTGAGATTTTCCAGTAAGGAGATGAAACTGAAAATATGCATGTGAGAGAGAAGACAAAGTTCAAAATAGTTCAGTTGCACTCTCTCGTAACAGCCCTGTGCCATAATGGAGTGGTTTTATTTTAATGTATTTTTCAGAGTCCCTYTTAGAAAAGTGTCCCAGAAGTTGTTCCCCTCAAGTTATTAAAATGAAGATTTCGTTTGAAGGCTTCAACAGTCCAGAAGAGCAATGCAACAAACTTCATAGCCCATCCATGTGGGTCAGGTGCTCTGCCTTCCTCACACGCCCATCTCCCAACCCCTCACTGCCACTGGAACACCACTGGCTGCTAGCAAATGCCAGGTGACACAAACCAGCTGTGGTGGCACACCAGCCCTGGCTGGGGATGGGCAAAGTGTGAGAGAAACATGGCAACGAAAGGAAACKGTGAGTGACAGCACCGTGGCCTTGGGTCCATTAAATGGCACCACACCTGGGGCTCAGATTGCACTGGCCTGTCAGCTGTGCTTTGGCTCCTGGAATTATCAGCTGYTGGGATGGAGAATTGTTAGAGTCACCAGCTCTAACAATTATCCATCGTGTCCAACAGGGAAATGGCAAGGGCAGCAGTGTTTCTGAGGGACAGTGCCTGTGGCAGGAGGGCTTGGGATAGCAGCAAACCAGGTGTCAAGTCAATAATGTAGACCTGGTGTGGCCAGGAGGCTGAGGCAGGGAATCTTCCCATGCAATGGAGTGCCTGAATCAGTGTCTGAATGCTGCATCTTGTAGGCACAGAGTGTGTGGTGATTGTGGTGGGCTGTGCCCAGTCATTCCCCATTGGCCCCAGCTGTGCAGCCCAGGTGAGCAGCATTGAAGGGAACGAGCCATGGAGTGTGCAGGGGCACTGACTGGGCACAGAGGGCACACAGGAGCACTGCAGCAGCAGCAGGGCACAAAAGGCTGGGCTGAGAGACAACACAGAGCTGCAGATGCTTGAAGCCTTCTTCAGTGTCAGTTGTGCCTCTGCCGTCCACATCTGATGCCAGCGTTGGGCCAAATGGCCTTTAAAGGTCCTTCCAACTGAAATGATGTCTCTTCAAACTGTGGTTCTCCAAACTGTGAGTACTTCCTTTGATCCCACTGCCCTGCCAGCTTGGCAGCAAGTTACAGGTGAGACTGCTGCWGTTTGTTCCCTGGGGCTGTTCAGCAGCCCATGGGCCTCCCTGTTGGCTTTTCCAGGTACCAGTGTGCTGACTGACATGGAGGAGGACAAGCAGGCAGGTGAGGGTGAGTGTGTCCACAGCTGGTGGCACAGTGGGAGGGTGGCTGACACAGGGAAGCTGGAGCATCTCCCTTGGTGTTTCTGTGGGACTGGGGCTCAGTGGGTGAGGCCTGGTTTCCCTTTGCCTTCCAGATCCCCTCCTGCTCCCACCCAYTCTGGCCAAGCCCTCTCAGAACTATCACCTTTCCCAATTTTTTGAGTACTTTGCATTTCTTTTTCTTTCCTTCCATTTCATCTCCCCSCTTTTGCTCCTTTCCTAGTCCCCGGACTTCTGCTTCCCTTTAGGACCCTGCTGTTGGTGGTGTCCCCTGCCCTCTGCCCCGCTCTGAGGGATCCTCTGAGCCCCACACTCATCCCCATTCAGATCCCCAGAGGCATTGGCAACACTGCTGCTCCACATTAAAGACCTTGGACAGACTGAGGCAGATGCTGTAGGGAAAAATTCCACAAAAGTAGCCTGGAGGAAGCAAATACTTTTTCATCTCTGCATATTTTGATGGTCTGAACTCTAGAAAGCTCATGACAACCACACTGAACATAAAATAGGTATAAATAACTATTTATTCAGTGTAAAAAGAAGAGATTCCTGTCTGGTAAGAAAAAAAAAATCAAAAGAGGAAAAGGAGTACAGAAAACCAATACTACTGAAAAAGTGCTTTTGATGCCAACATCAAAAGCCAACAAATACTGGTATCCATCCATAACTGAGATGGGTATTACCTAATTCCTGCAATTCTGAGTTCATAGATCCCCATGGCTTAATTCTGCCAACCCTGCTGGCACCAGGCAGGGCTCAGAACAGATGTACCCAGAAAATGGAAACAAATATTATTCAAGCTCTTCCACAAATATCTGGCACAAGCTGGCCATGTTGAGAGGATACTGATAGCAACACAAACCTGTGGAGCAGGGTGGGATTGCTGATCTAAAATCTCTGGGCAGAAAAAGAAGCCTTGTAAATTAAGATTACTGTTATTTGGTATCACAGGTGATGTCTGTGACCTGTCAAAGATCACCTGGTCCAGTCTTTTCAGTAAAAGCACAGCCTAGRCAGGATGGCCCAGCCCCTTGTCCTGGTGGATCTTACACATGTTCAGTGTTGGTGAATCCATCMCGTCCTYGGGGACAGAACTCCAATGGCTGATTGACCTAACTGTGGAAATGTTTCCCCTTGTGACCAGCAGGAMTCTCCATACATGCAGCTTGTCCTCATTGCCCCTCACCTTTTCCACATGACTCCTGTTAAAAGGGAGTCTCCACCTTCTTTGTAGCCRTCCCTTAAACACTGGAATGTGCTCCTAAGGTCTCCCCCAAGCATTCTCCTCTCAAATCCATTTCTCTCAGCCTTTSCTCATACAGCAGCTTTCCAGCCCTTTGATGATTTCTGYGCCCTGCTCTGGACCCTCTCCAGAGTGTCCACATTATTTCTGTGCAGTGGGAACCAAAACTGGGAATGGTGTTCCAGGCATGGCCTGACAAACACTGAGTGGGACAATGACTTCTCTATCTCTGCTGGTCATGCATTCTTGTTGATGCAACTTAGCATCCTGCTGGCTTTTGCTGCTTGTTGTCCACCAGGGTTCCATGTAAAATTGATGGTGGGATATATTAACTTAGTGGGTAAAGTTTGGGAAGGTATCTGCACTGCAGGGAATTGAGTCAGAGGGGGAGTAAATAGAAAAGAGTTCTGCAAGTCCAGGAACTAAAGCTGGTTTTTGGGGATTTTTGTTGTTGTTGGGTTTTTTGGTTTGTWTTGGGTTTTTGTTGTTGTTTTTGTTTTTTGGTTTTCTTTGGTCTCAGCTGGCTGGTTTTGTGGATTATAGAATACTCTGTGTTTGGTTCAAGTTCAAACTAGGTAATAGTTTGTTTTTCAGTTGTTGAATAAGTGAGTAACCAGTGATGGGCTTGCTTGGATAGGCTCCTGTCACTGGTCCATTCCACAGAGCAAGAGCCTTGTGTGGGCATTGCATCAGCACTGCTCTGCCAGGAGGGAAACAACTCRGGCGAGATCTTTAGATCCATGTTTCTTTTCTTAGTTTTCTTTTTATCCTTTAAAAAAAAAATCTTATCAAACCTGCCTGCTATATGTGGATGTGCACATTTATTTTTCCTTAATAATGGACTAATATAGGACTAACTATGTTGATGGAAATGTTCCTCACA
This sequence comes from Cardinalis cardinalis, assembly GCA_014549065.1. Classification (NCBI taxonomy): domain Eukaryota; kingdom Metazoa; phylum Chordata; class Aves; order Passeriformes; family Cardinalidae; genus Cardinalis; species Cardinalis cardinalis. The sequence goes on from JACDOX010000409.1 coordinate 332,438, forward strand.
TGAAGGAATAGGTTCCAYTTTTTCCAGTTTGATTACAGAGCAGGGCCTTTACTATTTCATAACTTGCCAGAAAATATTTTCTCTTCCTTTCTGCTTCTCATTAAGAAATAATTGTTGAAGTCTGTTTCAAGATATAATGCGATTACAAGGAATGTGTTCATGTTTTAATCCCTTTCCAATAGTTCATAAGTCTTTTGTCATGCAATTAATGAAACAGAATATGAACCAGACTTTTCTGATTTCAGATGGATGTGTAAGGGGAGAAGTTCAAGTCTGTGTTAGAAAAACTTGTGGGCAGATGATGTGAATTTAAAGGGAAGAGTAGCAGGATTTCCAGAAAAATTACACAGGATTAATAAAAATGTAAGACRAGTTCAAGCTCAGTTCACTAAAAATCTCAAGGAGAAGGAGTTAGAAACTCTAGTTCAATTTGACTTGAGAAGAGCWGAAATAAAACTGCCCTGAAATAAATATCGAACAATCTTGCTAGTGGGATAMATTTCTGTTAAAACTGTTGGGAATTATCAACATCCCTACAAGTTTTTAAAATTCCTGTCAGACTCAGCTCATTGTTCATAAAGGGTTAATATACATTCACCTATGCAAAGACAGACTTCCAGAGGAAGATGAAATKGTAGCCAAGTTCTACCAGAGCAGAGAAGCACGTCTGAAATAGAAATCCTTGGGAGAGTTTAGAGCTGGAAGTTACATGATACTCTCTAGACATCTCCTTTTCAGATGTGAGAATCTGAATGCTAAATATCTAATCWTGACCTTTTGTTATGACAACCAAAGATTACAGTCTGGAATTTCAAACACAATTCAGCTAAATCCTGGGAAGTCCCCAAATCCTGTGCCTGTGGCACTTCTGCGTCCTGGWTTTCAGCAGCTGTCTGCTTTACACTTTTTAAGAACAAAGCTGCTCTTGGACAGGCTCTTAGACTTGCAAAAACTGATCCTTGTAAACTTACTAAAAATGACAGCTGGCTCTGGAGATGACTTCTTGTTTTGATTTCCTGAAAGAATCAAATATCCCTTGCAGAGCTCTCCTGTTGTTCTGCAGGAGATGGGTAAAGCAGCAAACATGGGGCCTAGGAGGGYAAATCCCATGGAAGTGTTTGATGGAACCATCACTCACAGCTCTGGGTCCATCTGTTGAAAGGAGGTTTTGGAAATGGGTAATACCTTTAGCTTTGCAAATCTCAAGAAACTTCTTGTCACTAGCTATGGTAGACAAAAGTGAACCAAAGCATCTGCAAAGCTCTCATAGCCTTCTGGATCTGGACTTGGGAGCAGGGCCATTTATAAAATCAGGTGAAGTAGTTTTGGGTCTCTGTGGGAGGAATAAGCAATAGATTGGTTGGAGTTTTCTTATTTTTGGTTGGAGTTTTCTTATTTTGAGTTTCTAACATCCCCATGATAAGATGTGGAACATCACCATTATCAGCCATGAGGGCTGACTCAGGATTTGCACAGGTGGAAACCCAGATTCCCAAGCATGAGCTTCTCATGGCTTGTGGACTTTCTCCTTATAGAAGATGAAGAATATCTCTTTATATCTTCTGCCTCAAATCAAAAAACCCATTGGTACTATGGTCTGTGGTATATCATAGGATCATAGAACCATAGRATGGRTTGGGTTGGAAGGGACATAGAAGATCATCTTGTTCCAAGCCCCTGACACGGGCAGGGACCCCTTCCACTGTCCCAGGTTGCTCAGAGCCCCATCCAGCCTGGCCTTGAACTCCTCCAGGGATCCAGGGGCAGCCAGAACTGCTCTGGGCAGCCTGTGCCAGGTTGTGCCATGCTCACACTTCCTGAGAAAACTAGCTTTGAGTTGTGATAAAAAGTAGGGTAAGGCTCAGTAGGCTAAAGCCATTGATGRAAAGAAAAGATGGAGTAAAATTGTTGTATTTTTAATATTAGCAGCTAGAGGATTCCAAAGAGGACTGCTGTGTGCACTCATTTCTATTCTGAAGCCATCTGAGCTCMCAGAAAGGTCCCTGGATCTCCCTGTGCCTCCCTGCCAGGTGGAAGAAAGCTGTCCTTGCACTTCTTTCCCTCTCCACAAGTATCTGTATGTAGACCTACGATCATCGTGCCCTTGCTGCCTCACTGTAYTTAAAGGTAAGCTCCTCAAGACTGTCTGCAGAATGTTTGTAATACTTTAACAACTCCCAGACTGTTCTTCTCAGTCTTCTACTTTTTCACTTTCTTGAAATGTGGGCAGCAAAGCAGCTTGTAATATTCCCAAAGCATTTGTACCAGTATTAATGCAGAATTAATAGAGTATGAAAAATCACTCTTTGCATTTTATCCTGACAGAAGGCTAGAATTTCATTACATCAATTCAGGAAGAAAGGGGKTTTTTTTCCTTCTTCATATGGTTTATAATTATTTTTTATATGGTGATAGCCTGATATTCTTATAGATTTCACATGTCAAATCAGCTGTAATGGGTATGTTTGGAGCGCAGCATTTTTCCACAGATTAAACCTAGACTTAAAAGTTCATCRAGACACTAAGCAAAAATATAGATGATTGTTCTGGGCAGGTTTCTTTTTCAATTTAAATTTAGGTTTGGTTTGTGAAGCCACAGTGGTTGCACATTCCAAAGCAGCACAAGCAGTTCTGTATGTTTTTTGTATCTATTGGACATTGTGCTCCAGATTTTCTATGCTCACACACACAGAGTCAGGGTATATTTGTATAATCAGTGATGAAACAAAAAGACACATTTTGACTTAGTTCATTTGACTGTCCCCATGGGGAGCACTTGGCTATTACCTTTTGGCTAATCAAGGTCTATTCAGTGCTCCCTCTCTTCCATGCAGTGTGAACCTTCATGGAAAACCCATAATTAATGGAGCAATTAGTCAGCTGGGCAAGACTGACTAGAGGAAAATTAAAAAGCAGGGAACTTTTTCAGCTGTAAAACCACTGACAGCAATTGTATAAATGGGTAAATTACAATTCTTTTGGTAATTCATATTAGTTTGGCCTGGAGCAATGCAGATGTTTTGCTGTTGTGCAAAGCAAACACAAAAAAGATGTGAACAGGCACAAATTAATTGTCTTTTCAAGTGGAAAACATTCTTGGGAAACATATCAAACATTTAACTAATACCACTCAAAAACCTTGCAATTCCCCATGCTGGTGTTATTCCCACGGCATATATACTAATTCTAATAAAATGTTGTTTTTCTGAATCACATTTTCCAAATCAGAAAAACGCTTGTGAAAGCTCTGCTTTAGGGAGAGAGTAGCATCAGCATTTGATGAATTCACATGTCAGGGGAAACATACAGGACTGAAGGAAAATAGACCTGTTGGTTCAGAGGATTTCAGCTTGGCTGATTCAGGAGACAACCTCCAGCTAATCTGTCTCTGTTTTCATGGACAAATATAAATTCATCAAGAATTAACCACTCGTGATTTTGCTGTTACAAACAAAACTGAAGGTCTGCTGACTGGGGGGAAATTACAGTTGGCTGCCAGAAGTGTTCACATCTCTGGTAGCTGAATGTTTTGGGCAGGTGAAACRTACACCTGCTGCAGTGCTGTAAGACACAGGTATGCCAGAGTGGGGTGGCATGGATCATGAGGAATCCAGGACGCTTCAGTGGCAAATAACAGGGGACCCGAGCCAGGGGATAGAAATATCATCTGCTCACATTGTTTGCAGTGTAAAAAAATCAGGGAAAAACCCTATCTATGACCATTTCCCCATTGCTTTTTCTCTTTTCTCTGCATGGTGAGATCTTGCACCATCTCTTTAGTACTTCCCTCCAAAAACCTCGTGAAGGAGTTCCCTCACACACCCTCCCCTTCAAAGACACATTTGGTGCTCTTTGGTATCACTTCTTCTGAGTTTTTGTGCTCCTAAAAGACAATTTCAGCCCAGTAGTGCTTCTTCCTATTAATATTATTCAGCTTGTATGGAGCCCTGCTCTCCTGGGGATGGCAGAACCCCTGCCTGCYCATGGGAAGCAGTGAATGAATGCCTTGTTTTGTTTTGCTTCTGTGCACAGCTTTGACTTAACCCATTCAACTGCCTTTATCTCAACCCATAGGTTTGCTCACTTTTACTCTTCCAACYCTCTCCCTGACCCCACCRATGGGGGAATGAGCACGCAGCTCTGTGGGGTGTAGCTGCCRCTTGGGATGAAACCTAAACCATGACACAAGAGCTGAGATAATTTCCTCTTTCTTTAGGAACTGGGAATTTACTGTTATAAAAATATGACTGATGGAGGTTTTTTTCCCCCCTCATCTCCTGTTCCTGTCTATATGGACCTCATTTAGAGTCCCAGCAAGCTTTTCTGGTGGAATAGCTCCACATTGCTCCCATATCCCCACACTGCTTTCTTTTGGCAAATTCATTGTTTATTTGCCACAGCTGAAACCAAGCCGTGGTAGGACTGGTGTGCCAAATTMATTTTTACTGGGAGACCTGGTGCATTTTCAGTACGGCCCAAAAGAGAAGGAGCAGGTGAGGTGACACATGATGAAGTACCAATGAAACAGCAGTAGGTGGGACCTGTGCGTTGCTGGCGTCTCCTTGGTGTAAAGGCAGAGCCGCACTGGGATATGGAATTAGCAGGTAAAAATAACCCCTGGACAGACATTGTGCCACCCTTGTGATCAGCGTGTTCCTCTGCAAGAACTGGCTTTTGCTAAAATAGAAGGAATGATTCAATTACTCTGACACCAAAATATGAGTTGTCTCCTAAACCAAATTAAAGCAAAGGAGGAGAGATGTCTAATTATTAAGCATATACATCTTGCTTTCAACAGCCCAGATTTGCCTCACAGTGCATTACAGGCTCTAAGCTGTAGGTCTAATTTAGTGATAGAACAAACTACTTAAAAAGAAAAAAAATTACAGAACAGATGAATCATTCTCACTGCAGAAAAGTATATTTAATGTTACGGTGAAATTATTGCTTTATCGTAATTTTAATTATTTTGATTTAACTTAAAAAAAAGAATCTTCCTTGTTACATTATGAAAGTTGAAGCAATAGTTATTTGAGCTGATACGACCYAGCAACCTCTTCAAATGGTGGTGGRAGCTCAGGCAAAAAGAAAGATGGGAGTTATGTAAAGAAAAACACTTAACAGTGTAACCTGCTAAGAAAGCATTAATTTATTCAGTACTGGAAGTGTGCTAGAGGTGTCCCTTTCCATAAGCATGTTTGTTCAGGCATTGCTCTCTTGAGTTTATATACATTATAATATTTAAWGAATTTATATACATTATAATATTTAAAGAATTTATATACATTATCATATTTAAAGAATTCTTGGRTTTATATACATTGTAATATTTAAAKAATTTCCCAAAGTCCATTTCCCTTGGTATGGAATCAGTACATAAATCCTGAATTTTTTTTTTTTTTGGTCCTTAATGTTTTCATGGTGCAAGATTGTCATCTGCCTTTCATTGTTCAGAACTGCAGCATTTCTTTTGGGGTTTTGGGGTGCTGTATRTCTCAGGAAAATCCACAAACAGCAGAGGTTTGTGCTCAAGAAGGAGACAGAGGAGTCCTGCAACTTTATTTGAATAAAGGGAGAGGCCATGGGGCATTTCCCCTGGGATGCCTCAGATTTTTAGGGGACGCAGCCTCCTTTTTATCCCAATTTCCCAGCCACATTTCCCTCTCTCTTTCCCCACTAGCTGAGGTACTTGGGAGTTCAGACTTCCCAGAATGCCTAACACCTATGATCCCTTGTAATGTATAACCGYCTCTCCCATTTTTCKTTTTCTTTGTGTCCCCTGCTCTTTTTCTCTCAATCCAGAGATTTAGCTTGGTCTTGAGTGAGTCACAGTTTGTGTCTATTAGGGGAATTCCTATGGAATTTATGGTTTCCCCCACTGTTCCTTTCACCTTGCTATATCAAGCTTCTCCTACCATCAGGCCCACAGTGKTGGGTTGGTAAAGACACYTCCTTCTCATTCCTTTCATTCTACTATCTAATTKTCTGAAGAGTAACTAAAACAAAGCTACCAAAGTCAGTTACATGGCAAAACAAAACTACAGACTGAAAGTTACAAAGCTTAAGCAAAATCAAGTGAGTAAAGCTAAATTATAAAATGAAAGTTACAAACTTTAGGCCAACAACAAAAATGAGTAAAACTACCAAAACAGGCAAAAATAAAACATTGTTTGTTTTACCTGTTCCAGGAGATTTCTCCCTCAGCGAAGCCCACTGGCAGCAGCAGCTGGCACCGGCACCGCAGGCCCCGCGGAGGCCGTGAGGGCCCCGCGGAGGCCGTGAGGGCCCCG
>JACDOX010000409.1:338970-360920 GCA_014549065.1 Cardinalis cardinalis
GCTTGGGACAGGCAAAGGGCCAGGAAATGGGCAGAAAACGAGCAGAACAGAGCCAGCCTGCAGTGCAAGAGCAGCAGGGATCAAAGTCCCCAGCCCAGCACCCAGAAGCAGCCGTGGCTGGCAGGGCTCCAGCTCGGGCCTGGCCTGAGGGRCACCCACACTCTGGGCTTCCACACCACGGGGAGCAGGTGAGTGAGCGAGCGGGCAGGCCCTGGGCACAGTGCCCAAAATGTGCCACAGAGCAGCAGGAGCTCAGGCCAAGCTGACTCTTTTTGCAATATTCCCCCAAGCCACGGAAAACCTGGACAGCAAGGCTTTGAAAGTGCCCGTGCTGAAGCAGAACCTCTCCTGGCCCCACACAGATCCAGTCCCTGGCCCTAAAGATACAGCAACCATTCTGGGGCACAAAGCAAAGCAACATGGAATATACTATATAATAGCTTACTCCAAGACAACCCATTATGAGGTTTTTTAAKTGTCATGGGGCTTTTAAGTGTCTAGGGGTTTTTTTCCCTATTGTCATTTTCTTTTTATTCATCATTTACTATATTAAGTTAAATTAATTTTTGTCCTGTTTCTTTGYGATATCCAAATCACGAAGACGTTTTTCTAAACCCTCTTCTGTCTAAGCTGTGCAACACAAGGCAGTGCAGAGATTACAGTGTCACTTGTTAATGATTTTGGTCACACCACTATGACAATTTTCCAGAACTAAGTGGTTGAGTCACTTGTCTAATTAGCTCAGACACAGCACCACAGTAAGGTGCCTATTGCCAGTGCCTCTGGACCCACATACACTGGAATCAGGCTTGCAAAGTGCTGTCAGAATCATCCATCATCCCCCAAAATCCTGAAAAACTGGAGGGAGCTTTAACACTTAGGAAGTGACTTCGAGGCTTGAAAATCAGGACTGTACTGGGAGATTTAGAAATTCCTTTGATTCAGCTCATTGGAGGGAAAGCATGAAACACCACAGTCTGAAACAAAAAAAATTTTCTTTAGGTAAAGTTATGTCGAAATTAGGGTCGAGGTAGAGGTAAGAGGGAGCCAATGGGAGAAGGAGTAACTTGTTAGGTCAGTCTTCAGATGATACAATATAGGCCAGAGGAACTGTGTTTTTGCAATGCTTCTTTTTTCCCTCTGTCTGTAAAAAGAGTCTGTCTCAGCAATAGGTATCTAGAACCAAGAGACAGAAATCCTGTGCACAAGATATATTTTAAAACTATGTGTATCAGTTGGAAATGGAACAATTTGCAAAAGGGAAGGGGATGGCTTTTTACGCCTTTGCCATCCTTAGATCAGGATTGGGTAATTTTTAAAAATTTTTCTCAATCTGAGCCTGGAATAGGAATATTAGATAGGATGTCTTGGATGGTGATACATAGCTGGGACTGTTGCAGTAACAAAAATCAGTGTCCAAAAGGGATGAGGCAAATGCAGAGTGATTSAAAATCCTGACAAGTCCTCATACTGTAGCACTGTGTTTCTGCTATGCCAGAATTTCACGCTGAGAGTTTGATGCCCTTGCCTTTGCTATTAAGAAGTRGTGTGAATAACCAGAAGTTTGGGGTACATCATCCCTGGATGTGACACAACCCAAATTCAGCCATCTGGAAACTGCCTGAAAGATGAGAAGCCAAACCCCCTCCTTTAGTAGTGATTAGAAATTGTGCCAGTTTGGCAATGAACCAAGTATACCATGATTTTAAAACCTAAGTRGTGCTAGCAAAGCAAGAAAAAAGGCCGTAAGTTTAAAATATTGTTTTATCTTCAGTAAGCACTAAGTATTCCTYCCTTGCATGCAGTTTAATCAAATGTCATGAAAATAAATTCTAAGTCACCRATAAAAATGTCTCAGGTGCTAACTCCTAACCAAATTATGAACTTAGTGTCTTTCTGGAAAAAACATAAAAAGAAAATTTACAGCTTATATTTTCTGTTAAGCTCCTTTTTTGGATTTGCAGTCAGTTCATATGTCTGTATGCAATACCCTGGAATACAGGAGAAAAAATTGCCTGCCTGAGTGTTCATTTCTCTTTGGAAAAGCTGATAATGCTTCCTGCTCAATGCTATTCAATAGCAATTCACTGTTTCTACTGAATGCAAATGCCACACCAGGAACAGGCTGGTAAAACCTGTCAGGAGCTGAAGTCCATGAGCTGTCACCTTCCGTGGATGCACTTTCCTTCAAAAAGTCATGGAAGTGCCTATGCAACCACAAGGAAAGGGGTGTAGGAGCTGAGTGAGCYGGCCACAGATTTAACCTCCTGTGTGCTGGAACATGATTTGTCAGTGTAAGACCACCTGTCAAACAGAAGTTCCTTTGYAATGTACAGGAGGTTCAGTAATTGCTGCAGCTCTGCAACCCCTCAGGCAGAGGTCACTGGAACCTGTAATCAAGGCTCTAAATATTATTGTGTGCTCTGGTGACTGAATGCATCCTTTATCAGCACAGAGGTGTGTCAGCATTTAACACTGGTGTGTTCACCTTCTGCACGGGCTGAGAGCCTGCCCTTCAGCACARAATGATTGCTTGTTCTGCCTTGGACACTGCTCCTTGTCGGGCACAGCTGCCCAGGAGCTCTGGATTCCCTCGGCCAGGCAGAACTCCTTTGGAATAGCGCCTATGTGGTTAAAGCCAGGCACTGGTCGGAGCAGAAGGAAGGGGGGGCCTAATGAGTAAATAGAAAATGTGAGTATCTTTGGAGTTGAGCTTTTCCAGACGCTACCTCCTTTTCCAGAGCTGCCAGGGGGAATTTCTACCTAACAAAACACAGGAAAAGGTAGCCTTTTGTACACTTTCAGAAATGYTGCCTTACACTGTTGCCACCAAGAGGCTGCAGCAGAGAAGAGCATCAATTCCTACCTTAGAGCAATGTGTGAATCAGAGCTGGGGCTTCAAAATCCATACACTAGGATTTTCCACATTATCCATGTCACAGGAGAGAMCACAAGATTGGTGCTAAGGGAATTCTAAATGTCACAATTATACACCAGGTGCAGCTATTATTTTATTCAGTGAGAAAGCAAAACTGAAATGTCACCGTGTTTGCATGCAGGCTTCCACCCTGTCCTTTCAGGAATGCCAAGAGCAAGACAGAATTAGGAGAGCTGCTCAGCAGATTCTTGTGGCAACAGCAGCTAAGTGCCAGTTACTTACTTCCCCAACGCTGAATGGTGGGGTGAGATGAGAAAAATAAAGGAAAAAAAAAAGAAAAAGTAAGAACAGTTTAATAGCTGGAACAAAAGAAAATATTAAAATAACATATTAAGGAAAAGGAGAGAGAAAGGAATAAAACCTAAGAGAGGAATAAGCACCACTCCCCACTGAGCGATGCCCAGCCCATTCCTGAGCARCTCATGGCCAACTTCTCCCAGCTTAGATGCTGCTATGGAATATCCCTTTGGCCAGTTTGGTTCACCTGTCCCAGTTTTTGTACACCTGCTCGCTGACAGACCATGGGAAACCAGGAAATCCTTGATTTGGGGTAAGCACTACCCAGCAACAACCAAAGCATCAGTGTGTTATCAGTGTCGTTCCCATTCKAAATCCACACCCCAGCACTGCCCCAGCTCCTGGGAAGAAAGCTCACTCCATCCCAGCTGAAACTAGGACAGAGATCCCTCTGTAATAGCAGGACATGCTGCAGGCTCCCAAGATATTTATTGGAGGTGAGTGAACCTAGACTACAAACTCTGGAGTTTGAGTTATTTTAAGGGCCATACTGAGCAGCATTATTTTACCTTCTGGGCATCCATTCTCCAGCATTGCTCAGAATCTTGTTTAAATCCCTACAAAATAAATGTCTTCTGCTAGAACCCTTTAGTTCAAGGATGAGCCAAAAGGATTAAACACATTGATAAAAAACTAGATTTCAGACAAAAACGTGGCTGAGAGTTGTCAGAGCAATCAACGTTGATCTACACCTTCCTTTTTCTCAAGCATTTGCTAGCAAGGAATGCTGGAGGAGCCTTGAGAAGAGGAGCTTTGGGGTGACCTAATTGTGGCTTTCCAGTACCTGAAAATATCCTACAGGATAAATGAAGAGAGACTGTTTACAAGAGCCTGGAGTGACAGGACAAGGGAGAATGGCTTCAAACTGACACAGAGTAGGTTTAGATTGGATATTGGGATTATATTCTTCCCTGTGAGGTTGCCCAGAGCAGCTGTGGCTGTCCATCCCTGGAAGTGTTCAAAGCCAGGCTGGATGGGACTCTGAGCAACCTGGGACAGTGGAACGAGGTGATCTTTAAGGTCCTTTCTAACCCAAACCATTCCAYGGTTCTCTGAAGTCTGTGGATTTCATTCATACCTATCTATCTCATCTATGCAAAATTGTACAGGTTTGTTTTTCAATGGGCATTCCCCACAACTCTCCATTCAACACTTCATGTTTGGAAAACAGCGTTTGAGCTCAGGCGTAGCATTCAGACAACGTGGATTCTCCCTATGGATCAATCAGAAAGCTAAAAAGATGTGGAATTTATTGGAGAGAAAGGAATTTTGTAATGCCTTTCCAAGTTATAAATCTAACAGGGACAAAGCTTTTTTTCAGTCACTTTTGAAGGAGTCTCAGACTTTATGGCTCCCAYGTCTTTGTATTAGAATTGTTTGGAACCTGTGACTGTTCTCTTGGATTTGTGAGGAGAACAAGRAGGTTGGGATTTTGCTGGATCTCAGCTCCACAGGTCAATAATATGTATTTGGTGTTGTTCTAAAGGATTATTTTTCTAGCTTGTGGACTGCTTTTTTAAGATGCAGTGTGAGACTTGTGGAYGAGAGAATGTGAGAGAGCTGCCAACACTCTCTTCTGAAGCATTTGGGTAGTTTGGGAGCTGCTCCGGTGACTGATGGACCTGCAGCCCTCAGCTGGAAACACGTGGCTTAAGCGTTGGACTCTGGCAGTGTGAGGGAAGGGGATGATGCTGTGTGTATGGCTGAGAAGGAAAGTGCACATCACTAAGTGTGTTTGGTCCAGTTTACAGCCTGCAAGGGGAGAGTGAACATCAGCACTGGCTTTGTGTTGTTGGACTTTKCTTTGCAGGCAACAAAGCAGAAGTCCATGGATGTTTTGAAGGKGTTCAAGATCAGCCTGAGTGCAGAGTGGTACATAGAGCTTGAGGGAAAGGATGCAGCTCAGTGGGTGCGAGTTACCTGTTGAGCAKCTGCTCCCACAGAAAAGGTTCTAAAAGAAGGAGGCCGTGCTGGAAGATGSATTTTCTTTTGCAGCCTGTACACTGCGCAGCCAGCAAGGCAGGGGTTCCTCTCCCATGCCCGCTGCATGCCCGAGCCCGTGGTGTCAGCCCCCAAGGGCCAGGATCCCCAGCGAGCCGCTCCCCGCACGAACGGCGCCGGGCCAGCAGCGCTCACCCAAACAGCCRCAGGACGGCGATGTCTGCTCGCAGAAGGGACCGCACCAGCCCAGCTCGGAAACACCCACGCGCTGAAAATGTCACTGCCCTCCAATCCACTGTGTCAGGACTAAACGATTTCGCTGATCTTCCCCGTCCAGGGACGAACTCCTATTTGCACCGCACTCAAACGGCAACACGAACTGCTTTGCCCTAGGAAATCTTTTCACAAACTTGAAAATACCAGACACAAGCAGAGCTCACAAAAGTGCCAGTTGAGAGAGCTCTTGCTGCTCACAACTTCAGCTGCACCCAAAGAGCCAGCAGCACGCCCTGGCACCTTTCTTTCTCAGCTCCGTGTATCTCATCACAATCCTTTAGTCCACAGAGTGAGGATCTAAACGGAACGGCACCTGGGGCTGCTCACGCTCTAAAGGTGCCAGGACAAAAAGCCCAACAGCTTGGCTTTTGCCTTCCCACTGCACAGCTCYAGCCCACAGAACTGCCTATCAGGAAACACCACTAAGACTGCACACTGTGCACAGCCGAAGTTGGCTTCTTTGGCAAAGAGGGGAACWGTAAGAAATCTCTTGCTGGAGTTCACCTCCCCATGGTACCTCATCATKAATGACTGAGTGAGTACCTTGCCTTCGGTATCATTGCCTGTTTTATCCTTGCTGCCTTGCTTTGCCTTCCCTGGCCTGTGTCTCCCTTGCCCTGCCCTGTCTGCAGCTGCTTTGCTTTGCTTTGCCCACTGTCGTTTGCCTTGCTTACCATCCCTTGCCTTTTTCCTTGGCAGGCAAAGCAATGCAATCCAAGTGCAGGCAATTGCAGGTGAGTCCAGGGAAAGGTAGGAAGGCACAAGCAGCGGGGGAAAGCAAGTGGGGTGGGAGGTGAGAGAAGGCCAGAAATTGTAGGCAAGGCTGAGCACAGGCAGGCGAGGGCTGAGCAAAGCAAGGCCAACCAAAGGGGCAGGCAGTCAAGGCAGGGAATGGTACACAAGGCAGGGGAGGGGTGGGAAAGACAAAGCAAGTCCAAAGGAAGGAAGGCAAAGCCTGGGAAGAAAGGAGGAGGCAGAGCAAGGCAGGGGATGTGTACGAAAAGCAATGCCATGGAAGGAAGGGCTAGGCAAGTCGAGGGGTGGGGCTGCAGAAAATGCCATCATCATTCTGTGGGATGGAGGCAGGCCGCCCATTCAGAAATCGTCTGAATTTCAGCCAAGGCAGCAAACTTGAATTATTCATGAATCCCTGTTACAAGACTTGCTTTTTGCTTGCCTTTTGTTCCTTCCTTTTTTTTAAACAGAAGTGGATAAAATCTCTCTGCTTTCTTCAGCACTCTAAGTTTGGACAGCTGGAGATCTCCAGTGCAAATCAGCAATAATGAATGCAAGTAACAGACTAGATAATGATGTGGAATTTATCAGGTACAYACGGGTGTCTATTCTCAGGGTGCCTTTCTGCTTTATATAGGAGTTTTCATAATGTGCCTGGTCAGCAATAATGAACAGAAAAATCAGTCTGAAAAGAAAAAGGCATTTTTAGAATGTTGGGGTTTTTAAATAAAAGAAAAAACTACATTTATTGTGTGCAGGTCACTCATAAAACAAATATAGCAGTTYACTTTTAATGTAACTCTTCTGAAATGCACTGGACCCATAATTATATATTTTKATTTATAAATGAATGACATGGGAATTTATCATCAATAATATGGATTTGTTATAACCATTATTTCTGTGACCCAAATCAAGGTATTTAGTATTTTTATTATAAGTCACAGTCTCTATTAGTGCATTTTCTAGGTGTGTTGGAGCTCAGAGTGGCAGCCAAATGACTACAGGTTTGGATCACAGACTGCAGTTCAAAAACCTGCAGAATATGTGTATTGGTGAGTATAAAGGCATCCCTATTTACCCTGTCAAACTAAGGCCTATCAGAGCTGCTTTTCCTCAGCCATTATATATCACCATGAAAATTTAATCTGTTTAATCGTTTCAATTTCATAGTGTGTTAAAGCTCCTCCTTTTTAAAGCATGTTGGCATTTTACATGGGAGACATGCTTGTCTTTGAGTTGTCCCTGACAAAAGAGCTACAGTTATTTCTTTTTCTTTTTGATTACAGTTGTTATTCCAGTTTTCAYTCTTTACTCATTGCTTTAATTTCATGCTCATCATTTCAGTGTTGTTGATACCTAATAGCATGATGACTGCTCTGTTGTAAATAGGACAAGAAATATGAGATGTCTTAAGGAATTTATAATTGAAAATAGGTTGAAAATCATAGTCACTGAATTGCATTCCAAAGTAATCCTCCCTGGCTCTGTGGTTTGTTTTCTTGGGTTTTTTTCCCTTATGGCTTCCAAATATTTCACAAACTGAATTCMACTTAGAGCACTGGCTCTGTGGTTCGTAACTGCTCACCAAATCCCTTCTGCAGCCTTTGCAGCCTTGTCTTTACTGGGTGTTGATGCAAAGATTTGTGCCTGGGTTGTACATTGCTGAGTTGGTCCTAAATCCTGGAATAGGAGACTAGAATATGGAAAAAGAATTAATAACAGGTGACTAATGTAATTATCTACTTACTTGTAATAAAATTGTCCAGAATGCAAGTTCAAGTCAAAGACACAAGCAGACAATAAAAGGAAAGATAGTGTAAAGTGTATGCCATTTCTTTTGGAGAGCTCATTGTATGAAACAGGTATCTTTTATAATTTTAATTTCAAACAGGGAGTGTAGGACTGTCTTCATTTTGTAAAAAGTAATCCTTTCTTTTGGAATTTTTGAAGGTTTTGTACCAGCCAGTATTTTTATTGCTATCTAGAGTTCATTTATCTCAGACTTGCCTCTCTTCAGGCCAGGAGGCATGTCCTCAGGTCCTGTCTGCAGGCCAAGGCATKAACAGTTCAGCTCTGCAAGCAAGTCAGTATCAGTATTCCCATTCAGGATTGTGTTTCTTCTTTGCTTTTCYCAGTCTGGGTTTTTTTGCATAATCTAATGATAAACAGCTGAGATAAAGAATGTGTTGACTTRGGAGATTTTGGAGGACCTCTGCATTAAGTGATGTAGGTGTCTTAAAAATACATATCCTGTTTCTTTCATCTGCAAATCTGAGAGAGGGCTGCCTCAGAGAATGCCTGTGAGCAGAGCAAAAAGCAAACCCTGGCACAAGTAACGAACCAGTAAGTGTGGCAGAGATTTAGGATTGTCACTTGCCAAGTAAAGAAATGCAGCAAAGTGTTTCTGCCTTCTCTGCTGTGGAGGAGGCTTAGGACAAACACCTACATGGCTTTCTCTTTTGTTGCATTTGACTTTTCAAGCAYGAACATTTATTTATGGATTTATTTATTTGTGTTAGAAAATTATTTCTGAAGCCCACTACCTTCACTGTTTGTCTCCTTAAGAGAGAGAAAAGCAGGTAAATATGAAACAAATTATTATTTCATTGTGATATYGTTAGAATTTCCACCCTGCTGCAGRTGGCTTAAGGCCTTGTAGCCTAATTTTTGGCAGCAAGAGGCCTCTTTTTTCACATCCACAGCTAATACTTCAATAATCTAAGCAGCTTCTCCCATGTAATTTTTTTGCAGTTTGTGATRAGCATCATATCCTTAGATTAGCAGGAGGAAAAAACCTAACAAACTATCCTGTACATTCTGCACAACTCTTTCTGAGGCCAAAGAGATGTGAAGATTAGACATATGTTAGGAATCCCAGTCAGGAATCTGTCTTCATCTTTTGCCCAGAATTGCCTGAAAAGAAATTAAATGGAACACCATAGCTGCTCTTCAACAACCTCTTTGCTTAGAATTGTAAACACAAGCAAACATTTTGCATTTCCAGTATTTTTGTAGGTACTTGTGTAGATTCCTGAAGAGGGAGAGGGTTTGATGAAGTAAGAGAAAAAGCCCTGCAGAATTTGAGGTGAGGGCTGAGGAATTGCAAGCGATGGGACAAGGTGAGATCTCAGTTAATGCCAACAGTATGTGGAGGAAGCTCTGGGAGAGCTGCACCCTCAGTGCATCGTTTTGCTCCCCAAAAGGGGAAAGGCTCATGCTTATCAAATGAGCAGTGTTCACCATCCCCTTGGGCCCTGGACAAAGCCCTGCTGGGCTTACAGACATATCAGTGTCCATTGTAGTTACACTAATCTTAAAGCAAGTTTGTAATTTTGATGCTAAGGTTTAGTGAGTAGTTTATATGGGTATGATGTTCTTGCTTGTGTGTTTTACAGGGATAAGGTGCAATGTCTGCAGCAGRTACTGTAACATTAGGGGAACTAGCTGACAGGAGCAAGGTGTCAGCAATGTGTAATAGATTTATGTCCAGATTGCTACAGTGCCCACCCTCAGAAAGATTAAAAGGTCTCTAGTATTTGTACTCTTTCTCCTCAAATTATTGATCTCAATTAACGATCAGGAATTTGAGTCAATAGACAATAAATTGAACTAAGTAAAAATTCCTTGTGGTGAGGCTTTTGCCACTGATCTTGCTGGAGGACCTGAATTCTCAGGTGAAAGGGAAAAACCAAGGGTCCAAAGCAGCCATTTGAATAGGAGATCCCTGGTCCCAACTAAAGAACAGGTGAGAGCAAGGAAATGAGGCAGGGATGGTTATGGGGTTTATTACTTTGTCTGGACCATGTACTTCTTGGCTGGAGCTAGGACAAGCAGTAGTCTTGCAGGGTTCATGTGGCATTTTTGGGTATGTACCTACCTGACTGCACACATGTGTTTACACCTGTAAAGCATCCAGGGAGGTCACTAAGCCAAACATGACAGTTGTGTGTCTGGGGCTGGAGAGTGTTCAGGGCACTGCAGAGCTGGACCTGGGAAGTGATGCTAGTGCAGTAGTTCCCTCTTTGSTCACCGTTTCAATGGTGTGATACCTCAAAAAAAGGGATGTCTTTCATCTAGCTATGAACTTTCCCAACCTCCAATGAATGCATTTTGTAGAGCTCTTTGCTACTAGGTTCATTATCCATTTAGTATCATGGGTCTCCTCTGCTGGAAGTTGTTAGATCATTATCAGGTCTGCTCAAGTGCTTAACTTGTGTGTGATGGAATGAGGACAGGCTTTCCAGTCCTGAAGTCACAAATTTCATCCTTATACCTTATTTTGGTTTCTTTGAAATGTGGTCATGGGCAGATAAACTGCTGGCTTGTAAATGGGAAAGGGGAGAGTTGAGAGACAATGAACTTTGAGTCTTTTCATTTTTGCTATTGAATTTGTCTTTTCCTAAAGGCTGTGTATTTGGAAAATACCAGACTTAGACTAGAAATAGCCATGGTTCTTAGACTTGCTCCATGCAGTGCAGGTATGTTTTTCTAAGATTTTTAGAAGTGGGTAGGTTTTTCCTACCCACTGAGGAGATGTCTGGGTCTGTTTAGTGCCTTAAAATTTCCCAGTCCTTCACARTACTTAAGCTGAAGATTTTTAGGAAGGTTTAATCAAATTGGCCACTTTGAGCACAAAAAGTCAGTTTTTTGAGTCRTCTCTTCCCCAGTGGAAAATGCAGCCTCTGTTTGTTAGGAGCTGCATAGGCAGCATGAGCATTACTCCAAAGAGGGAAGCAGCTTAGGCTGAATGCTCCAGGAAGCTGCTGTGAATTTTCCTGTCTGCATCAGCTGCGTGGAACGGTGCAGTGCTGTGTAAAGATATTCTTATTTCCATGCAGAGTCCCACTGAAGTCAGTAGGTTTGTGTTTACAGACTGTTTGAAAATCAGGTCCACAGCTTTGGCTGTTAAAAACACCCAATGGATATTCACTATAGCCCAGGTTGAAACAAGATTAGTGTTTTTTATATGTGYACAATAATGCAGCTGGATTTCATTCTTCTGAACTCTTCTGCATGTACACATTTCTCTGTCAATATGCACTACAACAGAAACACCCTGGGGCAACTGCAGAGCATGGAAATATTACAAATACTGTRTTGTCAAACAATACATTTCTATCCAAAAGCTTTCATACATTATGTGGTGTGTATTTAGAAAATGAGGTATTCTGATGTAAGGCCTATCCTGCTTAACTTAAATTGCTGTGAGAAAGAAGAAAAGAACCGTGAATGAAGAATTAAAATTGGCTTTTCTGAAGCTCTTCTGAGCTGGAATGAGTATCAGCAATATGATACCTGAGTAGGGAACTGCCAGGATCTGCCTTATTGGAGTAGAGGAACTTCACAAAAGGTCTCTAATGAATGTCACAAAAGTTGCATTTACTGTTGGGGTATACTGTCATGATTCTGTCTTGAATGCAAAAATCTTATTTGTTCCATCTCCTCTGCAGAGTCACTGTGGGGGGAKTAGGATCAGGCATTCATTAAATATTTTGTTCTGTGCTGTCAGTCTGCACCTCCCTCTCTCATGCTCCCTTTAATCTTTCTAAGCAATTTTCTCTCTTCTTGCAGGGGTGACTGAAATGATCCTTTGAAGCAACCAGCTTTGACGTTTGGAAAAAAGAATTAAAAACCAAAAGAATGCTCTAMTTAAGGAAAACATCAGTTAAAGCTCAAGGAGAAATCCATGATTTTGATCAGTTCTTTCATGTATGCCTGACAACTGCACAGCATTAGCAGAGGCCTCATTAGAGGGTGCTCACCCAAAGTCCAGATGGAGGTGCAGAAACACCTGTGAGTGATATGAAGACTGCTTTGTGGAGGAAAACTAAATATCTGCTACCCTTCCCATAACACAGGTTGTGATCTACTGCCCAAGCAGCTCAGGAAAAGAGAACTTTTGTTTACAGTGGGGCTGTTTAACACTGTTTCAGAAGTGAAAATGGGCTCAAAAGGGTGTGTATGTTCTCCAYTGTTGGTTTCACTGAGAGTCAAATCCTCTGGCTCCACATGCTTGCCCAGAGGTGTGCTTGATTGTGCCTGTGACTTAATGAATATATGGCAAGATTAAGAGAAAGGTTTTTCAAGGCCATTTTCTGCTTTGTTCAAGTGTTTTGTCCTTCCCCAGGGTTATCCCTGTGGCAGGGGCTAATGCTGATCCCTTGATGCTCACAGTGTGATRGGCTGAGGAAGTTATGAGAGTGCAAGCTTCACCTTGTGGCTCCATGTTTTATGGCCACCTGCTACAAAATGCTGAATTTGGATGTTGTGAGAGCTGAGTCAGCACTTTCCCACACAGGAGTCCCCCAGCTCATTGTTCCAGCTGTGATGCCATTGTGGATAAGCAATTTCTTTTATTACAAAAGTTATACACATTGTAATGAGGTTTTGTGACGGGTCTCTGCAGGGTTGGGGAGGATACTGGGGGCCAGCAGTGCCTCAGCCAGACAGYTGACAGAATCCATAGCAGTAGTGAGATAGAGTTAAAAGTGAGTAATTGTGGGGTGCTCACACAGCCCTTTGGAAAGCAAGTGGAATGACATAAATCACTTCCATTGTTTCACTCACTTCCTTTTTTTTTGCTGAGTGAGGCATAATTTTATGCAGTGAGGTTTTGTGCTGCTGAGGCTTTTTGCCTTGCTTTCTTAATTAATTTAGTGGTTTGGGGGGGAAAAAGCTAGCAAGACAGGTGGAACCCTGGTTTCAGCCAATTTTGGATGTGCCCACTTCCTGGAATGAATTGTCCTCATTTACTTCCAGGGTTTCTTGCTCTGGGCCTGTAGACAGTTAACTGCATCTTTAAAAATACAGCCACAAGCCCTCTTGCTGGGAAGCTGCACACGCACAGGAGGCACAGGGGGTGAAATGAGCACTGAGGCAGGAGGTGACAGCACTTTGCTAGTCCCAGGAGCTCATTGCCTGCATTAATGAGGTGCCTGCGCAGGAGAAATACATTTTGAGAAGAGACAGCTTGTGGAGGTAGTCCTACAGGGTGAAGGCCTTTGCTGCAGGACTGCACAGGCTTTGTCCTTCAGTGTCTCCTGGTCATCACACACCATCCCAGGGAACGGGGCAGCTTCTCCCTGGCTGCTGCAGGGGTTTCTCCTCAGATGCTGCTGAGGAGCTTGCCTGGCTGACACACAGCTGTGACACACAGCTCTCTCCGTGGGCTGCAGAGGAGCCTCCTCGGTGTGGAAAGACTCCTGGCTGYTGGGGGAGCACTGCTGGCTTCTGGTGTCTCCCTGCTCCAAGGGCACCTTGCAGAAACTGCACTGCTGGGGCTGAGCAAGAACCTTTTCCCTGGGCAGAAAGATCTTTTTATGGACAATGGTTTGTTTTTAACGGGGACAACAGACAATTCCTGACTACTCTGGTCACCAGACAACACAGTGCTCCTGCAAGAGGAACAGCTTCTACCTCCTTTGCAGTTATCATGGTGGTGCTCCAGAGATCTCCACAGTATACCTGAGATGTGGATTSCTGTGTGGCAATTATTTTCTCATGCACAAGTACAGCATAACTTAAATGAAGGTGCTTTCTAGAAAAAATGTGAAGTACTGAGATCCTGAGCTGCTAGCAGAACAAGGAGGAGATTGTTCTTTACTTCTTCAGTCATCAGGCTTTTGCTGACAATTATTTTGGCATCCATAGCACATACACACACAATGACTGACCATACATTTATGGAACCTCCTGAAAAAATGAGGATTGTGCTGCTGTGTGATTCTGCAGCCCTATCTGATGCCCACTGTGACAGAAAATAAGATCTAACAGAGTAAGTCAAGTTTTAGTTTTATAGCACACTCTCAGAACATTTACTGGCAGCAGATAGGGTGATTCCATTTTAAAGCTGACTCCTTTGATATCTTCCGTCAGATCTGAAAAAGAAGTCTGTTCCCAACAGATATTTGGGGCTTCTTGGCTGAAGCATCTTCCCAATCTTTTGACAAATTCAATGTCTCAACACTCTGAATCTAACACCCACCACYCCTAAAATACTGTCAAAGCAGGTGGCTTTCTTTAGAAATGCCCTTTTTCCAAGCTTGGGGTGCTGCAAATTCCCCTTCATGCATTAAGTCTAGCTTGTGGRAGGATCTGATGATGTCCTTTCTTTTTATCTTCATCTGCAGCACATCAGTTGTTCCTGCCCTGTAGCCWTGATGGGTGATCACACCCCTCTGGCCTGCCTGTGGGTATCAGTGAGACTCCAAAAGGAGTTTCCTGGTGCTCCTGCTGTCCTGGAAGCTGCCACAAGCACAGGCTGGAAAGTCAAGCCATGTCACTGGATCACGTGGGGATCAGTGAGTAACAAATATTATTGCCATCTGCAAACTAAGGGTGACAGTTGTGTGTGACAGACAGTCTGAATTCTGATTGTCCTTGCTTTGTAGGTTATCTCCCTGGGAGAGGAGAGTAGGTGTGTGAAGAGGTCTCTGAAAAAAGAAAGGATGCTCCTTCCCTTAGGGAGCAATTGAATCTGGCCCAGGGAGAGATGTTTGGGTCCTGGGGTAAAGCAGAGGAAGCAGCAGCAAAGCAGCAATTTGCAGCATAGTGGGGAAATGAAAGGCTGCTGAGCAAAGCTGTGAGCATCCTCCAAGCTCTGCTTATGTCAGAGAAAATATCTTAGCTGAGTGTGCATAGCTGCAGCCCACCAAAAACCCCTAAAAGACAACTTGAGAGCAATGGTCTGCTTTTCCAGGACACAATGAATAGGGAGAGATTTGTTTATAAACCTCTGAAATTATTCCTCTATCCAAGTGACTCCTAAACACTTGTCATCGTCTGATCTAAAAAGTCAGCAAGTCAGGTTGTTGGTGTAGGGAAGACTAAATTTGAACACCTTCTAGATTGTCTTTGAGGAGCTCCCTGTGAAAGAAAAGGTCAACAGATTTCTATAAAAGCTAGGTCTAGTCTGRAATTCCATCACACAATCTGGTGATTTTCATAAAGTGAATTAGCAATCTGACTGGATTGACAATAATTTTTAGTAGTAAATGACACTGTGTTCTCCTGTTACCAAAATTTTTGGAAAATCATGGGACTGAGTCATGAGCTCACCATAAAGTGCTTTTCCATCCTCTGTGCCTGGTCTCTGCAGATCTGCTCTGAGGGCGTTGATCWTTGCACAGCAGTTGACACCTAGTGATCTCCTCCGTCAGGTATTGTGCACCTCAAACACTGAGAACCTGCCTCCCCAAAATGTGCCTCCTCATTTTGCAATATTTTGGGGTGGGCTATGCTTTCCACTGTCCTCAGGGGTAGAGGGCACTGGAGAAGTGCTCACATGAAGTGTGTGAACCTTTYCTTGTGTGGTTTTTCTCCTCTCCATCTCTGTTCCACTGGCATCTCTTGGGGCATGAACTGACTTCAACTGGGAGAAAGAAGCACAGTAAGGAGAAAACAGGTACTTCCCACAGGAAAAAAGAAACAAAAACATGAATAGTACACAGCTGAACTTGAAAAATGTTATACAAATCACTTTGAAACTCTTCAGYGGATTTGTAGCTGTTCTGACCAGTCTTCATCACGGAATCTTCCCCTACMCATTATTCATTACACACAGGTATTTATTAGACAGCATGTGGCATAGATAACATCTCTAGTGCAGAGGAAAGAAGCTCTAACGAGCCTTTAGAGCACACCTTGCCTTTGTGTGAGTAGCAGGTACAACATATGCCCGAGGCCTGGGTGCAGGATTCCCAGCATGGGAGCAGGTAGGAGCCAGCAAATGCCCTACAGGTGCTCCCACCCACCTCATTCATCTCTGGCTGCTGCTCCTGGGATGCTTTTGCACCTCATTTACCCTGAATGCTCCATGCAGCCAACTTCCAGCTGCTCCTCCAGGCTGGCTTTTAAAATCACTATCTTTCACTTCTTTCCTTGGGGACTCCCAAGTGTCTGTGATTTTCAGGRGTCCACCCAAAGGTACAAACACAAAAGCCATCCTCCTGGCAGGTGGGTTTTCATTCAGCATGTAGGAGRCTGCAGAGTCAGTCACTTGGAAGATGTTTCAATTACAAAGCTAAAAGGAGGTTGAAAAACCCAGATTAGATAAGAGCAGGAAGGTTATACATGTAATTGTGTATGTTTTGGCTGCTGGATAATGGTCATAATATGGAGCAAAGGCCTTCTCCAAAGAAATCAAATCACACAGGCAGCATTTCTGATGACACACAGGCCTTTCCTTCTGTTATTTGGATAGGTTGTTCATTTTTTTTGTACTGATAACCATTCTTGTCTTTTAAATTTCTGTGAACTTCTCTCCTCAGGAAATCAGCACAAAAAACCCACCTTATTAACAAAGGTGTTTCTCTCACCCAGAGCTGTTCTTTGCAGATGTCCTGATGTTTTGACCAGGAAGCTGAGTTGTTAATGACGGCAGAGTTGTCCTTTAGGCAGGAATGCCACATTCCTATCTGTGTATGTACTTATCTGCATGGATATGACTTGGCCTTCTGAAAATATGAAACCTACACACTTGGATCTTGATGGAGTATAGAGCTACCTACTGGCATTCTGGTTTTTACATCATCCCAAGTCTTCAGCTCCTTCCTGTTCATGAACAGCTGGAATTTTCTCAGTGTTCCATTATTTCTCCTCTCCCTCACAGTGAGTTGTTCCAAGGTGTCTGTGTTGATGCCTCACTGCTTTATGGAGCCAGCAGATGCCAGCAGCTTAAGCTCAAAAAACTTCTTACCTTCAAATATGTAAGATTTATATTTGCTCTTGGAGAAAGGTCAGCTACAGGTGCTGCYGCAAACAAGTGTTAGCCAAAGGGTAAATGAAGTAGAACAGATCTGAACAGGTCTGGGCAGCCAGTTATTATGGAAGCAATATATCTGGATACATTGAGAGTAAAAAAAAACACTGGTTTTTTAATTTGGAAAAAATAGTGTCTGTTCAAAGACAAATAGGATATGCTATTGAAGTSTTACAGAAATTTCAGATCTTTTATGGTAATTTTTTTGAAAGAATTGTTTCAACAAACAGCAAATATGTAAGGATTTATGTTTTCATTGCTTTTAGTCTAGTATCAGAGTAATAATGTTATTTATTGAGGTATTTTTGGTGAATGGATTTTAAAGAAGATTTTAACATTCCCTATGCCATTACTAGTACACTGCTATTAATATTTAAAACTATTTTATAGGGCTACTCTAAGTTTGTTCTTGAGGGTAAAACAGTACTTAAAACAGAAACAGTACTTAAAAACAGTACTTAAAAAAGAAAGCAGACCCCCTTAAGGAAGAGCCTCAGCAGCAATAAACAAATTGTTCAAAAACAAGTCAAAAATATAAAATGAAAAATATTAAAGTATTTTTGTAGAAAGTTGAAATCCCTGCAAATTATGCATGTGGACTCTTTAGCCGAAGAGACCGCTAGCACTTAAACTTTTGATGATATGAGATGTAAGAATCCCTTTTTGTAATCAGGGAAATGCAGCCAACACTGGCACGGAAAGTGGCAACCCCTTAGCAGCAAGGCCAACAGCAGTCCAAATTTATTAATCACCTAAAATCTTAGAAAGATGCCCAGAGAAATCCTATAAGCAATCCCCTGGACCTGAGTCAGTGACAGATTTGGAAGGGCAAGAGCATGACAGCAAAAAACTACTTGCATCAGTATGTGCAGCAGAGAACTGCAGAAACAGCTTTTACCTCCTGCAACGCTTCAAAATTCAAATTATTATCATTTGCTTGTTTTGATTTGGTTCCTTTTGTTGTTGGTTGGTTGGTTTTGGTTTGTTAGTTTGTTTTTATCAGAGGAGGTAATGAGACAGTGTCCTGGCTGGCAGAGCCGCAATTCCTGCTGCCCAGGGAGAGGCAGGGACAGGGTGGAACACGAGGGAGCTTTGGGAAATGAAAGGACAAGGGGCAGTGCTGTGTGCAGCTCTTGTGCAGTGTGAGGAACAGTGACCCTCTCTCCAGAGGCCCTGCCAGTCTGGGTGGCAGTGGGGTGAGAGGGCAGCAATAGCTTCTTGGGTAGATTCCTTGTGCTAGGGACTCGCTGCCACTGTGCAGTTTCCTCATGTCCAACAGGAAGGTCACGGGGCAAGAGCCTGTTCCTCTGCCCAGTTCACAGTGAGCAAGTTACACCCAAATTAATGGTTGCAAAGAAAAGACGAGATGGGTCCTCCTTCAAGCAGCCAATCACTATTTGTAGTTTTGCTCCTACAGACGCTGTGTGAGACCTGCCTGCAAATTCAGCACCTGAATCAAAGAGGATTTTGGGTCCCTGGCATTCTGGACAAACATCCTCAGCCCTCAGGTGCACTGTGTATTCTCAAGGCAAACTCACTGACTGGGATGAAGAATTTCAGATCTTCCTAAAGAATGCGTCACTCAAAAATTACCCAATTGTAAGTAACCTTACATTCATTTTGATGTTTTAGCTATTGCAGCTATTTTGCAAAATATTTATCAGCATCTCAGCTAGATGGTATCRCATCTAGTGAAAACTAAATATTCAGTGAAAACTAAATATTTCTCACACCAAGACACCATATTGGGGTGGTATTTCACCTGCCRAGCATAATCAGAAATTAATCCAGCAAAGTGAGGCTCTGATGCCATAAGAGGTTCCTAACAGAAGTTTAGTTCCTTGATAAACCATCACCATTTAAAGTCCTTCTAGCTGGAATGCAAACTGGATCAAATAGTTCCAGTAAATGGTGATCTCCAGCTTCCACTGGAAGACTCTGAAGCATGAGCAGTCCCTGAGACTGTGTAGGYTGAAACCCATGGTACTGTGATAGATATAGTGGCAATAACATGCAAACACAGCTGGCATTTGAACTTGCTTATTGGCACTGTCATTCCCTCAGGCAGGACAGCTGAAGCAGGTGTGAGAGCAGTGCCTGCCAGATATCCCAACCAAGCTATGATTCGATGTGCCTGAAAGTCAAGGTGGAATTGATTTTATAGAACTCCTTTGGTTTAAACCCTTGCAAGGTGTACCCTAAAATCCCATCGCTCAGATCCAAACTAGCCCTTCCAGCCGCGGCCAAAGCAGCAGTTTAGGATGATACAGGGGGCATGGGGCACGCTCCGGCCAGCCCCAGCAAAGCCCTCCCGGCTCCGCTGCATCCCGGCTCTGTGTGCCAATGGAGAAGGGTGTGATGCTTCCTGGTGGCCTCCCAGCTCCTCCAGCACTGGAGCACCTGGAGCAGCATCATTTCTCCTTGGCACGCGTGAATGCGCTGCTGCCTACACCTGCACCTTTCTCGTGTCTGTGTTGCTGCCCGGTCGCTGTCCCTTGTCTGGCTGTGGCTGGGGCCGGGGAGGGGCCCGTGGCCGGGCAGGTTCCGCACGGCAAGGGCAGCGGGGCCGGGCCGGCCGTGGCGCCGCACCCGCCGCGACCCGCCCCGGGGCTGGGGGCGCCCCGCCGGCCCTGCCGGGCCGGGCTGGGCTCGGGCGGCTCCAGCGGTTCTGGGCGCTGGTTCGCAGCCGGTTCCGCCCCCTGGCCCGCCCAGCCCCGCCCCGCCCCGCCCCGCCGGCGTGGCTCCGCGGCCGCGCATTGTGCGCCAGCCGCTGCCCGGGCGGAGCTCCGTGAGGGGTCGCGGCCACTCAGCGCCCCCGATCTCCCCGGGCCGGGCCGGGCCTCGCCGCCAGCGCTGCCCTCAGGGGCGCGGTGAGTGCGGGTCGGGCGCTGCGGGGAATGCGGGTCCAGCCAGCCGGGGCTCGCCCCGCAGAGCTGCGCGGAGGGGCCGGAGGGCTGTGCTCGGCCCCCGCCGGGCGGACGCGGGCTGCGGTGCCGGGGGCTGCGGCTCCCAGCGCCCCCGGGCCGGGCGGCGGGCGAGGGTCGGGGCTCTCGGTGGGCGCGGGGGCTCCCGGCTTTGTTCGTGCCTGTGAGCTGCGGTGGGTAAGACGCAGCCCTGGCAGCCTTTGGGAAGGTGCCTGGGAATGCTGGATGGAGCTCGGGCTCGCAGGTTTTATTCCTTTCAGTGTTTGTGCAGACACTGCTYTCCTTCTCTTCCAGTCTGTTATAGCCATCTCAGGTAACTGGACTTGGCTGTAAATGTGATTCCTGTGCTCTGACTGCTGTAAGCTTTATTTTCGCGAGTAAGACCTCCTTGCATGAGTAAAATGTTCTTGCWGAATGATTTTGCATGTTTCCACCCCGATATGCACAGTCTGCGATGGCTCATGCAGGAGATGGGCTTGTCCCTTTCASTGTGTGTGCGTGCGGTCGTTGTTAGTTTTGGCAGCTCGTGAGTGATCATTGGTAAAGGTTCGGTGTCTTCGTGTTCTTCAGGAATGCRTTAGGCTGGATGTCTGCCTGTGCTTTGATATTGCAGAAGCAACAAGAGAGAGCAGCCTTTAAAAAAGGTTAAAGAAAACTGTTTAGCTTTCCTGATGCTTATCATTTCCAGCTGGCATACTTGTAAGCAAGTCATGGTAAATTGCCGGAAACAATTAGGTTTTGTATTTACTAGCACGTTGATGAATAATAAAGACAGGTCTAAAGCTAAATTTTGATGCTTCATTTAAAATAAATTTTTGTCATTTCTTGAGTTTGTTGCACYTGTTAGCTCTTAGGAAAAGACCATTATTAGGTGATGATTAGGCAGCTTTCTTGCAACTTTAATTAAAGGAATACTTCACTATAGGCCAGCTATAAAATAATGGACCCACTTGTCATCTCGTAGGTAGTTGAATGTAGAGCTGTGGTACTTTCTGGCAAAACTGTTCTTTGTCTGAAACTTCTCTAGCTAAAGCAGAGCTAAAACTTCATCCTAGGAGTCAGGTGAATGCAGTGTATAAATCTAGTTCCTCTGTGGTTGACTAGTGACAAGCAGCTTATTATGAAACATGTATTGGCAGGGATTTCATGTCTGTAATGTACATTGCTGATTGAGTGACTTCATGCTTCATCTCACTGTTACTTATTAATAATCTAATTAGGGGAAAACTCTGGAAGGAATATGGAACTAAGACACAGTCCCAGTGGAACTCAGTAAAAAAGACATTGCAGAGCAGGCAGAGTATAAGAATTTCCAGAAGTACTTACTCATCACCCAAGACATAGCCAGATTTTGAATACTTCTAGCTTGTATATAGGGTCCAGAGTTAATTGCTAGATTTTCAGGTCTTTCTTTTCAGTATTCAGACTCTTATATCCAGAGTGCTTTGGGAGACAGTGAGGGACATGTGTCTGTTGTAAGCCAAATTCTCTATCTTCAGTGCATAAGAAAATCACAGTSTGAGCACTTAAAAAAATCTGATCCTTGGGTTGCAGTCATAACTCCTACCACTTCCATTCTGGAGGCGCGTCCGTTTAATTTGTGTAACAGAATTACAGTTGTAAAATCTAGCCACAATAAGGCATGCCAGTATAAGTAATTAATTTTTTTTGTTGTGTAGAAGCTGTCGGGATTGATGAACAGCTCTGTAAATACTGTAATAGTATGTGGCACTTAATCTCTGAACAAAAGTAATAGGTAATGGCTAAAAATAGTATTTCCTCTTTCAACTGTAGAGTTAAATATGGATATTAACTGCAGCAAGATGGATTGGTCCAGAGCTGGAGGCTCAGATCATTCATGCTTGCTGACGTGGCCTACTTCTTCATTTTCCTTTAAAGTATCACTTTTGTGAGTGTGTTTGAAAATAAATCACAAATGCAAATCACAAAGCTGTTCTTTGCAGTGAAAACTGGAGCATGTTTTGCTGCACCATGAAGGCAGTGTGATTTCTAGAATGTGTTCTGCTCCCATGTGGCTCAGCACAAACTGCTGAGCTGCACTGAGGCTGTGCCTCCG
>JACDOX010000409.1:361266-386868 GCA_014549065.1 Cardinalis cardinalis
TTAGGATGGTTCTGAGCATTTAACACTGCTTGAAGTGGTTCAATGTCACTGCTCAAGAAATGCCTTCAGGAAAAGGGCAGTGAAATTTGCCTCTCCAATAGCCCTGTCACAGCCTCTCAAGAAACTGTTGAATTACGAGAGCTGGTGATGATCTGCCTGCATCTGTGGCCTGGGGCTCATTGGCACTGAGCACAAAGAAGAGAAAAAATCCCAAGCGCTTGTCCAGCAGCACATCCTCTCGGAGGTGTTTGCTTTCCCCCAGCTTCATAGGATAACACTGGTGAGTTTGAGGTGTTGCTAAAAGTGATTAATTAGCTAGTGCATATTTAGCCCTTGGAAGATGGAAAATAATGCATGGGGATGATTTAAATTAAGTGCTTTTATTCCCTACTGTTAAAGAAATTTCTTGTCCACTCTGTGTCTCAAGTTGGAGCTCTAGGCAATTATAAAGCATTATTTAAGCTGTGGTTTAGATTTCTTTGAACAGAAGAGTGAGGGAAAGTCTTTCAGCAGGAAAAATTAGTAGGTAAAGATTTTCTTGTTTAAGCCTTTTTTTAGCAGCAGCAGATCTGTGTATATGGGAATGAGGAGAAGGGCAAATCTGTGTATATGGGAATGAGAGAAAGGGAGTTGAATGGAACTGAGCGAGGAGCTGTTGTGTGAGGTAAAATTCTGATATTGTTCTCTCAAGTCATCCTGGAAATACATTTGCATTTAAAATTTCCAGGCGAACCAAGCCACAGGACCAGTGCAGAATGCTAAATGAAAGCTGACAGCCTACTGAAAATGCCACTCAGTGGTGCTGGGCATTGCTCTGCTCACACAATAGAGTTGAAGATTGTTTCTTTTAATGATTAGGGATCTGAAATGAAGGCTGGTTCTGAAAACAAATGGGATGTCAACTTTATTCTGAGATATTTTCCCTTGAAAGATATTTACTTTCTGTCACATTACCCCACRACAGCTTGAAAATTCACAGGAACTGTAAAGTGCAACTCCCTTTGTGCCCATCAGATAGCCACAATATACTCCTTTGTGCTGCTCAGGCTGAAATTCAATCTGCCTGGGAGGCTGCTGAGTGGGTTGGGGCACGTTGTGATCCCAGAGATGCTGGGTACCCCCACAGAGGTACCTTCATGTTGCTCGTGTGAGCAGACAAAGGAGCAGCTCTGTCAGGAAATGTGGTGGTGCATTTCCCGAGCAAGGGTAAAAACTGTTTCTGCTCAGGAGTAGTGAGATGTAGGAGCCAGGATGATGGCAGCTGGGGAAGGGATGTGAAAGGGACCATGAAAGGCATCAGAGATGGGTGAGGTGTACCTTTTCACGTGTCAACCTTGCGTGCCTGCAGTTRCTGGCAACACACTGTGGCTGTGCAGGCACACCAGCGATGCAGAACAATCTGAGGAGACTGAGGGCTGGAAAGAGAGGAGAAAATGATTGGTGGGTTAATGTGTGCATGGGGTGTGGAAGGGCACCTGCAGTCTCAGGAACACACCAAGGGCCTGTGCCTGGCTGTGGCTGCTCAGTGCAGCGTTGYACAGACAGCACGGGCTCCAGATATCCCAGTTATGAACAGAGAATAACAGGTTCACATATGCACTCTGGATAAAGCAGATTTAGCTCCCTGCCATAACTGTAAGGCACTTGCCCTTGGGAAGTTTTTGAGGGAACGGAAAGAGCTGATGAGGAGAGCMAAGTGACTGATTTCTGAGGAATGATTAAAAATACTTAATGTAGATAATCTGAGAAGCAAAGACTCCATTGATTTCAGGTGTGATTACTCAAGAAACATAATCTCTTAGCCTTTGCAAAAGGGTGTGATTAGATRTAATGGGCTGCAAAAGAGTAGGTACCTTGAACATCAAGAAAAGCTGCTTGCAATTAAGCTAAGTAATCTTCCATGAAAAATGGTGGTAACGTTGTTCGGTGTTGTGTGACACAAAGAGCTGGGAAAATGTTCTGCAGGGCTGGTCATTTGGAGTCACATCTTCCCTGGCTGGGCTGTTCCTGGGGATTGGGGTGCAGGTTTTGGAAACAAAGCTCCTCAGTCTGCCAGGTCAGCTCCTCTGTTGGGAGCTGGCTGCTAAACCCCCTCTGTAGGGCCGTCATTCCCTGACGGGTGGGTGGCTTGGATTTGTATGGGTGAGTTAACAGGTCTTGTTCCATCTTTAGCTTTGATGCAGGAAATGCATGAGCATCTGCTGGCTGCTGTTACTCTGTAAAACAAATGCTGGAGCATCTTGAATTCTGTTCTGATCATGTGGTGAGGAAATGTGGGAGGAGGTGAGTGATGGAAGGTGCTCCAGTGGTGAGCACAGCAGGCTGGGCTACAAATATTACTGGGTTTGCATTGACTTTGTTAATTTGTGTTCTTGGACCCATGATGAATTCTCCTCTTAAAGAAAAGCTGCAAAGAAACAGGCCTGGGGTGTTTTCCTGTTTTAAGTTTCAGCCATAACTGGCAAAGAAAACCTAAYGGATGGTCTGGGACAGTAATGGATAACCTAATGGATAGTCTGGGACAGCAGCTGCCTCTTCCTTTGCCGAGCCCAGTAACAGGCACAGCTCGTTGGTAAAATGTGGAGAGCCGTTTCAGAGGGCTGTGCAGCTCTGGGTTCTGCTGTGTTCCTGCACTGTTGTTACTGTTCCATTTCTCCCTTCAGACACGAGCTGGGTGGGTCCGTGCAAAGTCTGATCAGACACTGAGGAGTGCAGTGTGTGATAACCTGTGTCTCCTGTGTGATTTGGAGTTGGAACAGGCACTCTCTCCTCCACTAGATYTCTGCTATCCCACGAGAAACTTAGGGGTTTTATAAATTAGACGCGCTCTCCTTGCAGAACTGGTGGAGTTACAAGGGCTGTTGTTGCTAGATAGGGAGGAGTATATTTGTTCTGATTCATAGTGGCTGCTGTAAAAGTTGGAGACTGTTTGTCTGTCTTCAGCATGAATGGGTTATTGAAGGGCAAGCAGGTAATACATGGACAAGCATTTACATTGGTGGTTTAAGGATGAACCTCTTTTAATTAAGTGTAACTTGAGTCACAAAAGTTCCTCATCTGGTGATTTGGGGGGAAGGGGGTCACATTTGCCATTCCAAGGTGGGTTCCCACCTTCCTTGGCAGATACCTGGCCTTCAGACCAGAAYACTTAGCAGTGAAGTCTGGATCAATCCACTTCACAGTGCCTGGAAAAATACATACTTGTGGTCATTCTGGYATCCCTGATGACACAAGGTATTGGAAAATTTGAGAAAAACTTTGTTCTTATAAAATATCCAAGCCAGTTTTGTGTAACCGAGAAGCAGCTTGCWAAGTTTAGATAAGAAGCCAGATGTTGGCCCGAATCAGTGAGATTTCCTTGCATGAATCAAATTTGACATTACAGCATGCTTCCCAAATTAATTCTGTCATGTATAATTCCAGCATGAGTTGATTTTCTGTTTCATTCTCCATGACTTCTGTTCATTTATCATTATTAAGCTATTTCCTGGAGATACTCAGGCATAAGTGTGTGCTCATGTGACTACCAGAATTGTCTGCAGTTACACAGACAGAAAATATTAATCCAGATTAAAAGGTAAATTTTTCCTGTGTACTGTGTATGCTGTGTTTCAGTCACCATTTCTCAGTTTACCTGAATATTTGATCTGAAGAATTATCCCAGCCATGAATAAGATACAAGGTTTACGCTTAGACTTTACTGTACATGAGTACAACAAGCTTTCTTCTGTTTTTAACATTGGTAATACACTTCTGCTATCATCTCTTTTAAATTTTTTTGCTGGGAAAAGACTATGCAAAAGAATATTTATTAGCTGATTTAAATTCAATTAACTTCATTTCCCTTTCATGGAGTTTTTAACAATGGTTAATGAGAGATGGAACTGAATTGCAGAGCTATTACTTCTCTCTGAATACATTGAGATCTTTACTGAATTCTCATGGAGGTTTCTTGATCATTCACACTTTAATCCTGGCCTTTGTAATTAYTTTGTAGCATAAGGAAAGTCCCACAGATGATAATTCTATTAGCCTTTGTCATGCCTATTTAACAAATAGCTTCAGTTCCTCATTTATCTGCCTTAGTATCTATTGTTTATTGGTGATTTTTTTCTGCCTTTAAGCCCCTGGGCTGAGGCACTGAGACCACCCTGTGCTAGGCAGAGTRTAAACACAAAGCAAAGTGCGTTCCCTGCCTTGCACATTCACACTTTCATTTTATGACCGTGGGAGGGAGGTTCTTGACTGCCTTGTACTCAGACTTCTATTGACACTCAATTGCCACTTCAGCCACAGTTAGAAGGTAAATCTCCAGCTTAGGGAAAAAAATAATTAAAATGGAGCRCCATTGTTGCTGAAAAAATTCTTGTGCTTGTTGGAAGATGCAACAATTCAAGTTTATGAGCGCTATCGTCTGCATACACAGGCAAAAATGTGGTGCTCTTTCCTCTCTCCTCTGCCCTGCCTTTGCTCTCACTCAAGCCAATGGGTGAGAAATGTTGGAAGTTGTGTATCCCTGTTTGCCTCCTGGTTTGCTTGCCTCCCTTCAACAGCTTCTCCATTCACAGTGTCAAACAACAGGAGAAGAAAAACACTTAAAAAATGAAAATACTCTGATATCAAGTAATCCTGTGAAGGAGGGTGTTCTGCTGCCCCCACAGATGGTCAGACTGGATGGTCATTTCTTGTCCCAAAGTCTGTTATGGCAAGAAGGGTGGTAAAAGCACACCGAAATTGCTTTTATTTGCTGAATTGCTGAGCACAGACTCCTGTATGTGGGGCACTCTGAACTCTGGGGAGACTGGAGCCTGGATTTTGTGGGCAGCAGGGGTTCAGAGCTGGTGGATGGTAGGGCAGGTAACTGAGCTAATGAGTTAACTGAGGGCAGTTAACTGAGTTAACTAGGCTCTTTCCTAAGCATTTCTTAAGCATTCCTTGTTTTTCCTTTGGTTTTCCATGCAAGGACACAGATGTGCATGGCTAAACATGCACACACAGTGTTCACAGACTGAGCATGGTAGCTGAGCCAGTGCTTTTAAACCAGCATCCCTGCTCTGCTAGGTGTGCAGTGTGTCCCGAGGGCCTGGTGTAACCTTCTTTGGGGAATTATGTGGCATAGGACTCCAGAAGCACACACTATGGATCTAGATGATGCATTTCTTTATGCATCTAGATGATGCATTTCTTCTGCTGACACAGCTGGTGAAAAATGTGTATGAGGCTTGCCTTTCTTTTCAGGCAGGAGGCAGCATGTCCAGGCAGACCCTGGTCTCTGAGGTGATCCCCTCAGCTGCTGGGAAGGKTGGATTCAGCTCTAAACTCTGGGACATACCCTTGGATGCTCCTTGCTCCATGCTGCYGTAGGGAATGTGGAGAATGCTGCACAGCTGTTGGGATTCCTGCTCGATCCATCTGAGCTTTGCAAAACCTGGTGGAGCCTGGAAGAGCTCAGAATGGCTTTCTGTCCACAAGCCCTACCTAACAAAGTCCACATAACCTGGGGCAGTGCTCTGATCTTTGGGTGTGACCCAGCTCCTTATGGGATACAGTCTGGGGGCAGGTTGTGGTTTGGGATGGCCACGGTGMTCAGGAGACCTCCTGGAGCTCAGGTATCATTGCTGCTGCTTTGGCTGCTGTAGAGCTCTGTGCATGCATTCCCAGATGGAGGCAAGTAAAAGCTTTTGCTTTGGCTCCCCCTTACTGGTGTTTGTTTTTAACTCCTGCATCCACTGTGATGCACGTTCTCCTCCCTGCCTGTATGAATGAGACAGCAGTGGAGCAGATTTATTAGGCTGATAAAGAACAGGAAAAATCAGTGGATTTAGTGGAATTTAAAGACAGTTCATACCACTGAGCAGCACAGAATGCTGTGCTGGAATAAAGTGCTGCAAGATGGTGCCCTTGGTCAGGGTTTGCAAAGTCATAGGGGATATTTGAAGCTGTTTAAGGGAAACTTGCTTTGATTATGCTTTAAAAACACTTGATTTTGCTGACTGCAGCAAAGCCCTTGTCTTCCTACTTTGGGAACAGAAATCTCTAGGATATGAGTGCTGCAGATCCTGCTCAGACCAATRTTCAGTTTTGTTCTTAATTTATGAYGGTTTTGGCTTACTGTGAGGAAGCTAAATGGACTGTGGCTCTTTGGGAAGTGAAGGAGATGTCTGGGAATGGTGACTCC
This sequence comes from Cardinalis cardinalis, assembly GCA_014549065.1. Classification (NCBI taxonomy): domain Eukaryota; kingdom Metazoa; phylum Chordata; class Aves; order Passeriformes; family Cardinalidae; genus Cardinalis; species Cardinalis cardinalis. Next base: position 367,445 of record JACDOX010000409.1, read on the forward strand.
AGCCCTGCTGCAAACAGATCTCAGCGTTCATGTCTCCTCGTAGCTGAACAGATCTCAGTGTTCGTGTCTTGTAGCTGCTGTGGGGTGTGATGGACCAGGGCTTGCACTGTCCTGTTGCAGACTTGGGTGAGCTCTGAGGAGCACGTGGGTAAGAAATCAGTGAGTGAGGGGAAGCTGRGTGATGCCTGTGCATGTAGAATGGCCGAAGGTGGAGATTATTCAGTCCTGAGTTTGTAGGTACAGCAGCACCACGTGCCCCCTTCCTTGGAGCTTTTCCATGCCAACAGGGCTATCTTGGGCTGAATCCTGCAGCACTGACAGCTATGTCCTGGCACTGTTCTGCCTCCCATCCCTCCTTCCCCACCCTGTCTGGTTACCTTTCAGATTCTTCATGTAAGAACTGTAAATTACTACAGTCAACCTATTGCTCTCTGGGGTTATGTTTGTCTGTTGCTCATTTTAACAAATTGAACTSTTCAACAGCCTTAAAGATAAAATCCTGTGCATTAAGGTACTAGGTCATGTTGGAGGCTTTTACTTTCTGCTAAATGTRAGAGCAAATATTGCAAGCCTGAAGAAATACAAGGGAAATATTTTCTAYTTCATTTATGCATGGAATACGTTATGGAGGATGCAGAATGGCCAGCTGTGCTGTACCTCACCTCAGTGCAGTGCAGTGCAGCTCTCTGGTGCCTCAGTGAGAGATGGACACTGGCACAGCACAGCTGGATGCAGCTGTAACCTCGTGCCTTTCCCAGTGAGGTTGTGCACTGGGGGACAGTGGCAGCAGGAAACAAGGACAAAAAGGATTCCCAGGAAAACCTGGCTCTTCTGGAGTCACCATGAGGCTAAAGCAGTTAGACATTCACTAATTCAACCCAGCACCTTTGGTGGAGAGCAGAAACGTGGCCTTTGTTTCAGTTCTTTCTGGTTCAGCCACCAAAATGCCTTTGTGTGGGCCTGAGGCCAGTCTGGCTAATGCCATCCTGGGGGAAGAGCCTTCCYGTAATGGGAATGCCAAGCATGGAGGTCCGCTGGTTCTACAGAGAATGTTTGTACTCAAAGGGAAACAAGCAGAGCTTTTTACTGACTCAGAAATCCTTGACTCCCTCCAGTGTTTGCCTGCTGCCTCCTGCAGCCTGCTGTGCTCTCATGGCTCCCTGGCAGCATCTCCCCTGTCACATTTCTTTGTGTGTTTTCCATGAGCACAAAGGCAGCTCTGTTAATCTCTCGTTTTGCAGGTGGTTTCACATTCTCTTCCAGCCTTCATCTCCCTCCTTTTTCTCAGTTTTGTCCCAAGATGGAAGTCAAATTTGGTAAAGATTAGAAACAAATATGTATAAGAGGGTTTTCAAGGCTTGAAGATGACTATGAAGGGAAATAAAGGGCATTTACTTCCTTTAATTCTGTTGGATTTTTTAAAATATCATGCCAGGTCCAGCTCAGCCTGTTTCTGTTACTGTAGTAGGACAGGCAGGGCAAGAGGGGCTCTTGCATTTTTTTCTTTAGCAAAACTTGAAGATATCTGGTCAAATCCCAGCACCGTAGATAGGCAGCATATTAAATTTAAATCAAATCAGCTCTTGAAGGCCTGCCTACAGACTGTTCCATCCCTGAAGGAAATGGACTTGGAGGGCTGGGAGGGAGGAGTGTTCCCTTCACTTTGATTTTGTCTTTCACTTTTGAGGGCTCCTTTTGTTTGTCTGTTTTTGTTTGTATTTTTCATTTCCTTGAGCATCACTGTCATGACAGAAATGTAATCTTTTAGAAAGACTGTCTCTCTTTTCCTGCCCTTTAATTAGCAGGTGACAGCTACTAATCATCCCATCAATATTTCTGCAAAATCAGGATATTTCTGGTGTATATATAGAGGAAACAAATTGAAGGAAAATCCAGGATTTAATAGCAGTCCTACAGTTTTCATAGTAGTCTTTCAGTTTCTTCTGAGGCTTCAGAGTTAAATTTGAGGCATGGAACTCATTTTTAAGTTACCTTTAAGTAAAAAAAGCTGCATTGACCCTGTGGAGAGCRTAGCACCAAGGATCTGGCCCATCTTCCATTGGGAACTGCTGCCTGATCATCATCTCAGTGCCTTTGGAATTTAGAGAGATGCTGACTCAGCATGGCATACGTGGAGTCCACCAGCCTTTTGTGACATCCTGACTTTTTCTCCCTCATTGTTTGATAATGAAAGGAAATAGGAGTTTCCAGGTTTGTTTTTGAGTCATCTGGCTCCTGCTGTGAGATTTTGTGGAAACACTTTTACTGTTTAGTTACCCATAATGATTGTGCCTAGAATGTATCCTGGGAGAACACATGCTTCTATTTTTGCTTAATGCTTAATTACCTTTTTTTGTGCTGCATTCCCACAGCAGCTACCTCTGCCGAATTTTGGTCTCTGAGTCTGACTGAGGTTCCATTGTTTGAGAATAATGAAAAAAAAAAACCCAAGAAATAAGAATTGTAAACCTTTCAATATAACTGCTTTTATGCCATTTGGTAAATGCTTAGGAGCTTGCTCAATAAGGCCTGGGGGAAAAAATTGCCTGACTTGCAGTTAATTTTTACTGAGTGTAATCACACCTTCAAGGTGGGATTGCCCTTGATGGTCAGAGAAAGTTTTCCCTGAATAAAAGTCTAAAAAATGGTGCTTAGGTTTGTGCAGGCTTTTGAGCATCTTTCACGTTTGGGGTCAGTTTTGGGTGAGTTTCCCCTCCTAGTTTGCTTTGCCTGGACCCTTGGCAGGTTCCCAGCACTGTTCTCTGTCCTGCTGGGAAGGAGTGGAGAAGCAGTGCTCTCTAATTCAGCAGAGGTTGGGTGATTTTGTGAGGGTTAGAGCTCTTATTGGTTGGTATTGTCCACCATCACAGCTCCAACAAGCTCCCCAATATGTCTTGATATCCTYTTCTTCAGTTATCACCTAATTTTTGCTGTTGTAATTTTGTAAGATTTTCCAGAGATTGGTTTCACGTGTAGCAAAATCTTCTGGTTGGGTTGTGCCACTGGATCTAAAATMTAAATCGTGTTGTTCTTCAGTTACTTGTTATATTGGATCTATAGTGTTTCCTCTGTTTTCATGGAAGCTTGAAAGCTCTTCAGCTCTATCATCTTTTGTTGAAGAAGCAGTTTTGTTCAGGTATTGTGTTTGTATCAGCTCTTTTCCTCTGTTGTGCCTGGTGAGAAGCTGGTCCTTGAGGCTGAGTCTGGTTTTCATCCCTGTGCCCATCCCAGGCTCACAGAGTGCTGTGTGCTCTCAGGAGCTCATACCCCTTCCTTTGCTGGAAACAAACTCATCCATCCATTTGGGGGTGAAAATTGCAGTACTCTTGAACATTTTGGCAGGAGTGACAACRTGACAGTGAAAGTCTCTGCGGCCAGCCTGGCAAGCGAAAATGGAGAAGCAAAAGACACCACCACCCAGACTGAAAAGGTTTTTATTTTAAAAAGCTTGAAGTTGCATAGAACTTCAGCCAAGCTGGCAACCTGTTGGGTGGTCCAGGATAACTTGTTGCTTTATCGAGTGAAGGAGAATGGGGAAGAAGTCTTAGGTTGTTCTTTATATTGATGAATTGGGGTTCCTTTTATTACCTTCTTTTTGGGGTAAGGTTATTTATCTTTAATTATTCTAATACCAGTCTTGCCCKCAAGATGACCCTGAGGCATTTGTGTTTGTGTGCCCACAGCCACGGCAGCTGGATGCCAGTGAGGCTCTGAGAGCCTCTGTCAGTCCTCCAGTCAAGGCCCAGTGCCAACTGGCACAGTCCAAGAATTACTGCGCTCACCCATTAGGCTTTTCTCTGATTAAACCAGCAGCCACCCTGCAGGAACAGCTTCCAAACCACACTCCCCTCTGCAGCAGGCAGGGATTTCTTCCTGGATTTCTTTGCAGCTCAYGAGCCAAGCCAGCCTCACGCCTGCCTGCGCTGCCGTTGATCTGCCAGCCTGCTGTGCCGGAGCAGCTGTGCAGCAGCAGCTGCTGCCTGCCTGCCTGGCTGGGGACAGATTGCTGCTGCAGAGGCTCAGGAAGCAACTGGATCAAAACCATCATTTGCTCTTTAGGCACACTGAGGCCCAAGTAGATCTCCTTCCCCCTGCTGAAAGAACTGGAGGGAGAGGGGGGTTGGATAAAATAAGAAGATAGGAGGGAAATAGAGAGAGGAAAGAACTGAGCTGCATCCTCGCCATCTGTGTGCTGGGAGCGGTGCAGCTGCTCTGCCGCTGACAGGTTGCTGTCTCTGCACTCAGTGCAGACAGACAAATGATTTGTATTCATGAACAAAATAGCTGAGGATTAATGCTACTGAATAGCCCAGTCACAAAAATCTACCCCGAGGCAAAGCCTCCAGCTGCTTCAAAACCTTGAGAATCCTCTCCCTCTCGATTCACCCTTCTCTTCAGAAACTTACACTGTTTGGGGGCCAAATTTGATCCAGAAAAAGCATGCCTGATTTTTCTGGATCAAATCCTGTGTCTTTGCAGCACAGTTTTGGAACATTGATAGGTTATCTGGAAACAAAGAGGAATGGGCAGCTGGGGTTACAGTGGTACTACTACTGTGCTTCARATTAGTTAAGGATGTATTTAATGCTTCATTAGCTCAGGGTCTGTCTGCTACTGGGGCTGCACTGCTTCTGATAGTCCCAGGGATCTGTGGAAGATGCTCGCCTTCTAATTGTGAAGAAAATGCTCTTTGCATCAAGTGCTGTGGAAAACAGGCAAGCATGAGCTGCAAGGTAAGAGWCACAAAAGTAAACAAAAATTCCAAAGGTAGAGTGTGTCTAGGCTGTAAATGCCTTTGTTGGAATATCAACTGGGCACTCAAGAGGTGTCTGAGGGATTCACCCAGGGAAGGARTGGAGGGTTTGCTTTTCCTCTCCCAGACCACAGGCTCTTTGAGGGGTCTCATGACAGCCTGGGTCCTGATCCMGTACTGTTGGCATCCATGGAAGAATACGTTGTGTACCCAACCTAAAAAAAATAAACACACACAACACAGCACAACACAATTGTGGATACTCCTCTCCTGGAGTTATTAATGATGATAACGATTTTCCAGAGGTGAGTCACTGGCAAGTGTCCCTTGCTGAGCCTGAAGGACCATTCAGGCAGTTGTTAAGCCCTGAGAATAGCTCTGCAACTGAGTCATTACAGAAAATCTGAATGTGGTTTAGGGGCTCAAGGTGTCTCTCAGAGCTGTTCAGAGAGGTCATGGTGGGATGGCAATCTTTACATCACATGTATTTGCAGTGTGGGACTATAAATTAGTGACRGCAGGAGCACAAAAAGAGCTGAGTTGAATCCAATGCTTTTGTGATAGCCCTGTAACTGCTGCTGCTTCTATTCAGCTCTTCTTTTTCTGTTAGTTTATTTCCCACAAAGTCATTCCCTCCATACTGCCTCCAGCACACCAGGTCCTGACTTTGGTGCACAGCTCATCCAGCCTCTGGCTGCTTYCAGTTTTGGAGAATCAGTGGAGCCATGAACTGGCCACCCTCTGCAGAGGTCCAAGGCCTGTGCTCACACCACCCAGACTGGGTGAGCTCAAAGATAAGGGACCTGCTCTGTCTCCTGCCACAGGGATTTGTTCTCTCATGTCCAGGCATATCAGCCTCACTGGAGAGGAGGCACAAGCTTCTTTTAGATCCTTTTCCTCTGGTATTCTCAAGGGGTTCAGGCGGGACTGTGTGCTCTGAGCGTGGCAGCAGATGCAGGCTGTGCTCTCATATTTCTGGGTTTCCTGGGGAAGCTTTTGACTAAGCAGCTGCCATCTCATGCAGAGTCAGAATCTGAGTCTCACAATGTGGTAGAAATGTCAGAGGAAATATGAGAAGTTGCTGCCCCCAGCTATTTGCTGCCTTTCTTCCAGATCTGCAAGGCTGCTGGAGCAGAAAGTTATCTTGCCATTGTAGATATCTGGCAGCTTCAGCAGAGCTGCACCTCSCTGGCAGCAGAGCTGATACTGCCGGATTTGCACAGGAGCAGTAAAACACAGCCCCGTGACCATCCTTGCTTTGTGGGGCAGGGGGGATAGCAGTGACATCATTTCTTAGGTTTCTCTTTGCAGACTTGAAAGCAGTCTCTAATGAGCTTGGGATGAACTGCCTGCTTCATATTCTTATTCAATTTTTTCCCTGTTTCCCTCATACGATTAAATGCAAGTGACAATTATTTCTGTTTTCAGGATTCATGATGGTAGAGTGCTGTCCATGTAAGGATTGAACTCTTTTTATTTTTCCTTTTTTTTTTTTTAAAGTTTCTCTGTAGTCATAGTGGCCATGGGAATTGAGAATTGAAATGTTTGCCATTGCTTTTGCCCAGTCCCTGCCATCCACTCAGAGTTTTTGTTTGCCACTGGGGTCTTGTGAGCATCTCTTGTAGAATTCCTCTGCATTTCTCCATACGCCTGTACCTGGTGCTGTTGCTGGCATCATCTGTGATCCCCACCGTGGAAATAAGCTAGCCCAGCTCTGCTCTGAAAATGGAGCCATGTGAGAGGTGAATTCCTGATTTCTGGTGTRCCAGGAGCCTCGTGGTGTGAGCAGAGATGTTCATGATAACCTTGGTGATCCTTGGAGCATGTTCAGCAAAGCCTACAGCAGTGTGAAAAGAGRCAGATACAGGTGTCTCGGGGGTTTGTGAGTTGTGACTCAATAATTCCTTTTTTGCCRTGCAGACTGTGCATTCCTGCTGCCCTGAAAGTCACTCCTGGCTCTACTCTGCTGTCAGATGCCTCTCTCCCCTCTCYCCATGCTCCTCCAAAGCTTGCTTGGTGCTGGCCGTGCCAGGAGCAGTGCCTTGGATGAGGAGGGTGAGATCTGTTTCTCTGAGCTGCCTGTGAGTCCAGCTTGCCCAGGACCCATCACTGTCCAGTCTCCTTAGAGGGTTGCTGTTGTTCCTGATAGGAAGCTGCTGTTCCTGAAGGTGTTTTCCACATGGGCTCTGACCCCTCAGCAGACAGGCTGAGCACTGGGCTCAGGGTGAGGATGGCTCTGAGCAGGACCTCCCCACCATGCAGCAATTGTTTATAAATAGCAGCACAAATTGACATGTTCCCGTTTTCTTTTCCCACCTCCCACAGTTCCTGGGAATGAGGAAGGAAGCCAAGAAGAAATGTTGATGTTGGCATTTGGCATTTGAGTCAAAAGCAAAGGCAGATGAAGTGGAATGCTTTATATGCCTTTTTTTGTGGTGGGCAGGGAAGTGTTGCTGCAGAGGTAATGCCAGGCTGTGCCTGGATTTATTCAGTTTTCAGATTCAGGGGAAAAACAGTTGACAGTTTTTGTCTCTGAGATCCCTAAAGTGGCTGAGCCAGGAAAGGAGATCCAGCGTGTTCTCARCTGAAATTCTTGCAAAATGACCTCGTTTGCACTCACTGCATCCTCTAGCATGAAAACCCTTTAAAAGCTACTTCAAAAATTCATGAGTTCAAGTGCTTTAAGGGAAGCAAAGGAAAGACCTTTCTGTTTTGTCCTGTAAGGGCTCATGGCGAGTTCAAAGGGAACTTTTAGTGCCTGGTTATGCTGTGCCCACCCGTCCAAGAGCTCTTCTCCTTGAGTTAACCTGAAGCTTTAATGTTTTATTGAAATCACTGTGGGAGGTTGACTTCAATGTGAGACTTATAAATGGGCAGCCTGTAAACCAAGGCACTAATACATCAAAGGTGAATTTAACTTCAAATTMTGCACACTATGAATAGGATTTTCTGGTCTTTTCCTGCTGAAATGGTTCAATATTTTTCTATGATTTTCATGAAGGCAGAGCTAAGACAGTGCAGAATGAGAGATTCTGTATATGAGTTCCTGGAGCTCTGGAGCTGGGAGTGTGAAGAGAGTTTTTAAGTAGGAGCCTTGAGTTTTGAAAAAGTCATAATCTGAGATAAGATGGGGGATATACTGATGCCTTTAGACCTTGTTAATCCTGTAATTAGCCCCTTAAATTTTCAATTTTGTTTTTGGTACATTCTAGCTTTCTCTTTGTCTCCAGAGTTAAATTTGACACTTTCTAACCTAGAGCTTTCTATAACTTTTTCATCTGGCTTCTTTTAAGAGTAGCACAAAGGATTTTCAGGAGAATTATTTCCTTTAGGTTTTGATCTTCATTAGTTTATGTCCTCAGAGATACAAAAGCAGACTCAGTGTAACTAATGCAAAAGAAAAGACAGAATACATGCAACAGAAACAGGCTGGCAGGAGTAACATTTTGGTTTTGAACAAATTTACAAACAGCATCACTAACCACACTGCRCCTTTTTCTCCTCTGCCTCACATGTAGAATTTACCTGGGAATTGTACTGCCCTGTGGCTCAGAGCAGTTTGGGATGAGTCTGGATTTGGTGGCAGCTTTAGGGTCCAAAACCCTCTGGAGTCCCGTTTGTTTCCATGCTGGTCAGGAGGTCTCTAAAGCTGCAGCCTGAAGGTAATTTTGGGTCATGAACAGGGATTCCTCTGAGAGCCTTACGTGTCTGCTGTCCCTGGCCTGAACTGGAGGGGTAGGCCAGCAGTGTGTGCCTGAGAAATCTGTCCTGCAATTCTGAAATCCTGCTTCTGGGAGATGCTTGGCTTAAGGAATGGTGTCAGTACTTGATGACAARTGAAATCTTCATTGCTTTGTCTGCCACAGAATGCTCTGATTGCTCAGCTGGACGAAGGAATATTTCATTACAGTCTCCCGGAACTCCTGTGCAACAGCATCATGGGTTGGGTTTTTCTAGGCATTCTCTTTTTCTCCTGAACCTATGAGTATTTTAGATATACTGAATGTTAGATAAAGGCAAGATAAATGTATCTCAACAAGTTTTAAAAAAAATTGTACTTCACGCTTGCATTGATGGAATAGCTGGGCTTTWATCATCAAAGTTAAGTCAGTTTAAGTAAAAAAGGCAGTGGAATTTTATTGACCCCCTTAAATCCTGAAGAGTAGCACTATGATGTAAGTTTATTATCCTGGCTGATCAAATTATCAGTTATTATAGGCAAAATGGAGGATTTTTGTTTTTAATGTGCTAGCATAGAAATGTCAAAGCAGGTTCTCCAAGCAAAACACTCTTTTCATACCCATAAGAGCTTCATTTTTTGAGAACAAATTAGCTATTATTGTGCTCTCTGTTGATAATATCTGTCTGAAGTCAGGAGGTGTTCTGCCARTGGATRGGGGTGATCTAAAAGGCACAGACACCTATGAAAAGAATGGTCTCATTTTACTGTGAGTTTTAAGGCAGCACAAAAGTAAAATGATACATGTAATAAAACTGCCTGCTTGGCTTTAGCAGCAAGCAAAAGTAAGAAAGGTAATGCACCTCATSAGTGCTGTACAAGAGAAAGATTAGTGATGGAGAGAGATAGAGACATCCACRMTTGCCTCAATACTCCAGCAGCATGCAGAGCCCACAGGCCCTGGGGAGCCCTTCCTGGCAATTGGGGAAATCCTACCCAGTGCTTCCACCCAGAGGAGAGGCCTCCAAATTCACCCCAAAACGGGCCCAGCGTTTGTAGGCCCGAATCAGCAAGTCCAGGTGGCTGGATTGTATTTTATCACAGAAACTCCCGGATCTGATGGCACTTCCCAACACAGGGACCAGGGCTTGGCCAGGGCCCTGCCTTGGCTGGGAGGGTTTCCCATAAAATACCSCATAAAATACCCTACAGCCAAGTCTCTGCTCATGTCAGTTGGGAAGGATTCTTGAAATGCTGCATTTCTTGCAGGGAACTGCACAGGGTTACGTGAAAGTCTCTAAAGCAGTGGGTTTGGTGTTAAACAGAGAGCTCCAGCATCTCAGTCGTGGATTTTTAGCTCAGTAACACTGGTGGTGTCAGCCACGTATKGCCAGGGTGCACCTTGTAAGGCAGCTCTGGCTGAGGCCTGCTGCTCATCCTCATCCTCAGCACATCAGTGGGATCTCTCATACAATCAGGGCAGCTTTTCATGCACTCCTGCAGGGTCTGGCTGTGTCCACAGGAATTGCTGCTGCTCTGGGGGACCACGTTTGTACCTTGTGTTCTGCACCACGTCCCTGTGTGCGTTTTGTTGGTGTGTTATCTCCTGCGTGCTGTCCCAGCCCTGCCCCAGGGGCTCAGGACAGCWGTGCAGGCCTCTGCAGCTCCAAGCTGAGAGTGATTTCTGCAGCTCTCTGTGAGCTGCTGTGTCTGTGCTCCTGAATGCATTGCAGGCAAAATGCACTGACTTTGCCCAGTGCTCTAAGTTCACCTAAAATAAATGGTAACAGAGTGAAGCTGATACCCATGGAGCAGACGAAGGGGGATATGAGGGGATTGTTTTGTTCTCTGAAGTGCAGCAAGGATTAACTTTAAAATACATATTTTTAAACACATGCAGTCACATCCTTGCAGAGTGAGTGTGAAATGTCACAAAACAAAAGCAAGACTGATTTATACCCAGGATGAACTAAGCCAAAAAGGACATATATGTATTTTTAGTTAAGTTTAGCACTGTGTTAGAGTTGGTACTAAAAACTGCAAAGTGCAAGGCATGAAGAACTGTACTCAGAATGTGGATGCATGTGAGTGCCACTGTGTRTCTGTGTGTATGGTATGTGCATATRTATATGTATGTATGTGTGTATATACACACGCACACATATATTACTTTCCTAATAGTGTTCTACATTTATTGGCCAGTTGTTTGAAAAAATAATCTTTTCATTATGGAGGTGTTTATGTTGGGGTTGCAAGTCACATAATTCCTAATTCTRTGCTTCACCTGTTTATCCACTCTGGGTTTGTTAACTGTGTTGATGGTCACTGCAGAGGGGCACTTCGCAACCAGCCCAGGGCAGGCAGGGATATTGTACCCATCATTTGAAGCCCTAAAGAAAGAATTCCCAGTATTTCTAAATTAGTCATTTAAGGCTTTCTTGGGCCTTCCAGGACATCTGCTCTCCAAAGCTGATCACAGTAGATGATGCAGCATATTTCAAACCTTCTCCTGTCACCTCCTCAATGTTGGGACACAAAACTGCTTGCACTGTCTTGTGACTTCTTYAGAGGTAAGTGTAGCTTTTAATGATGGTGCCCATGAATTGCTCCCCATGAAGAAACKAGAAAAGGGGAAAGTGCAAGAAGAAACATTTGAGTCAGCAATGAGGTGGAACAGCACTGATCATTGTGCTTATTTTACCTTCTGTGTGTGTCATGGGTTCATTAGTGCACTCCTGAAACATACTGTAGAATAGCAATATTTACAATACTGATTTTCTGTTCATCTTCTGTTGCAGAGGTGACTTTTTTGCAAGGGCCTGACTTTTTTCAACCAGTTTGTATTGCCTGTCAAGAATTTTCATGTTGAYTCTTGGAAACCTGCTGCAGAGTCTTCCCTGTTTACTATTCAGTCCTGTTTCCTTCTTCCTTTAGCAGGTAAGCATATATTTCTGCAATACTAATTCCAGCTGGAAAATGTTTCCAAATTCAGACACCTGGAGAGTTCATTTTGTTGGACTCTGTAGGGTTAGCATCTCTCCTCCAAAACTTCTGCCACAAGAAAGTACCTGAATAATAGTGCAGTGCTTTGGMGTGTTTAGCATCAGTGCATGTCAGTCTCCATCCATCTAGCTTTAATGCAACTCARAAAATGCTGTGCATGAACTTTCAGTTGGGAATCTATTTAGAGCTGAATCAGGATCGTGAGCAATACAGAAAATTGCTTGAATTGTTGCTGCTTGAGAGGAGCCTCTAAATAACTTKGTGTCCTTGAGGGAAAAAGCCCTGAAGAGGAGAGGCAGAGTGGGTGATGGAAGGGCTGGGGTGTCAGCCCCACAGTGCCCTCAAGCTGAACCAGAGCATTCAGCCACTGCTCACCAAGATCAGTCAGTGTGGCAGAAATAGATTTAGCTGCCCTGGCTCTCAAATGACCTGTATGTGATTTTTATATATATATATATATTTATTTATTTATTTATTTATTTATATATGGGTGTGGCAGAAGAGACACGGAGCAGCTGAGCTGTAGGAGTATCTTACACAGCTGCAGCTTTCCTGGAGGGAGGCCTGGCCAGACCCTTCATATTCATTGTTAGAACTGGGTTTGTGTTTGAGATTCAACGTTTTTAGGAAGAAATAGATTTTTAATGATTTCTTGAAATCACTTTTGTTAAATGCTAGTTGTCAAAGGAGAGTGTGTATGGTGGTGTGCAAGTGCATTTATGTGAAAAGAAAGCAAATGTGCTTATCTGTCTTTGATGTTGTTCTGTTTTCCTTTTAACATTATCGTCACATGTAGGAAGTTTTGTTTTTTCAAAACAACTTAGAAATTTTCCCAGAAAATAGTTGTCAGTTTCCTCCTGCAAAAGGATTTTCTTTCTGAATGTATAGCGGTTTATTTACTTCATCACTAAACTGCAGAATCTAACATCTGCCATGGCTTTGGCTTTTTTTCCTTTGTTTTTTAAGGAATGAGGTATTTTCTAAAGGGTTGGCTCTTGAAAATTTTTATTTCAATTTCCTGGGTAGTAATGCATGTTTTCTTCCCAATGTGTATGGGGTGGGAATGGTGGGAGTTCCTGTTCTGTGCTGCTTCATTGCAGTGGTAGCTGCCCTTTCCTGCAGTGTCACTTGGTCTCATCCCAGGCTGCAGGAGTGAATGGTCCCCTATAAAGTGCAGTTTGCCAGAGCCTTGCRTGGCTCCAATCATAGCCACAGTGTTGGGGTGGAGGGGACCTTGAGGATCRTCTTGTTCCAATCCCCCTGTGATAAAATATAATCCAGGGCAAGAACACCTCCCCCTAGAGCAGGCGGCTCCAAGCCGTGTCCAGCCTGGCCTTGGACGCTTCCAGGGATGTGTGCAAGGCTGAAACCTCGAGCAGGATTTACCTGGTCCTGTAGATTGGGCACAGGTGGTACAGACTGAGGGCAARGTGCCCACTCGTTCTTACTTGTGCTGCACTTCTTGTCCCTCGGGATTTGGAGGGTGCTGTTCAGGTACTGCCACTCTGGATTTCCTGACACGTGAGCTAAGGGTGGCWGTGGCAGAGAGGGGATATTGTACCATGGGAACCTGACAGTCCCAGTTCATGAGGAGTATGGGCATTGCTTTTCTCTTCATAAGTGATTCATCTGGAAAAGGTGAGGGAAGAATTACTCAGGCAGGAAATCCCTATCTCTGCCTGCRTGATTTCAAGTATACCCAGAAAATTTATGTTTCTGAACTTTACAACCCTCCCTAAAACAAATACCCACATCTGCTCTTAGCTAAATTAACAGTCTACCAACTAATTGCTACCAAACATGTGTTCTGTCAGCTGCAATTCCAAATACTCCTAGGAAGATTCAGCCACTGCCAGCAGAACTAAAAGTTGCTTTCATGCTTCACTGGAATGTTTTAAACATTCACTGTGTACARCTGGTCTTTGGTTTGTTCGTTGTTAAACTTTTTATTCTTGGTATTCTAAAGAGCTGAGAATAAACAGAGGTATGTTTAAGCCCTCTGTTCTTAGTGCAGCATTTGCAAACTATCCTATTATAAACTCTTTCTGGATTGCCATGTAATCTGTAACCTCACTGTGATGGACAGGCAGATCAGAGTTCCCACCATGCAAGGAGATATTATTGAACATTTACCTTGAGCAGCTTATCAGCACCCTGACAGAGTGTTTGCTGACTGGAAATATCAACATCTTATGAAAAATCACTGCCTCCCCACTGCAACCTTGAGGGCTTTTCTCTGCAAAAATGCATTACTTGGCTGGCAATATACTAAACTTTAAGTGATGTTTACAGTTTTATTCAACTGTTATATTCCAACATATTTTTATAGTCATARGTATTACTTGCTCTTCACTGTGGTRTGCTGTAATCTAAAGATCTTAGAAATATGGCTGTAACAGGGGCCATAGAAAACAGGCATTGAAGGCTTCAGGCCCCATTGGTTTGCACCTGCAGGCCACAGCCTTTGTCAGGGTTTGTACATAAGTTTGTACATTACTTTCTGCATGTGTCCTGTGTTATTTCATGGAAATATCAGTTTCAAATCCAGCACATGCGGAAGCCTTGGCATGTCAGGGCCAGTCAGAAATGGCCAAGTGACACATTTGCTGTCCTCATGAGCAGACAGAAGTCAGTAGGAGAGTGTTGAGATAGTAAATAAAGGAGGTTAGGAAGGTTTACTGAGCAGAGCAGCACTCATTTTTACAGGAATTAGTATTATGGGAAAATCCTGGCAAAATTGTCTTTGTTTGTTTGTTCCCTTTTTCACCTTCTCCAAATACAAAGAAGAGAATCTGGCAGTATTTTCAATTATTGTTCACTGCTGGAGGGTGTAAGTGTAAGCTGAAGTCTCCCTAAAATTTCAYTTGATTTCCTAGCCAGAAGATGTTCTTAGCCAGTCTTTCTGTTGAGGCTGTTTCGTGAAAGCCTTTGTCCTTTTCCTCTCAGTCTCCCAATGCCCTTGGTCAGCAGCACATTCTCCTAGAAATACTGATTTAGTATCTCCCAACTTGAAATACCAGCTGAGCTTGTACCAGTGATAGCTCTCAAAGATTTCTTCACCCAGGGTCAGAGCATGCAATTGAGGAAATTAAACATTCATTAATTGGATGCCAGATTATTTGCACTTGTATTATGCTCAATCTGGCAAAAAAAAAAATCCTGGGGATGGCATTCATGTCATCTGATTATAGGTGTTTACAGTTTGGAATGCCATATCCATATCTGAAATACTCACATTATAGTATCTCTATAGCCAGTGGGAGARCAGGCACAGAACCCAGCATGACTTTCCTGACCAGGGTGAAATGTTCTTCAAAGGGTGCATTGCACCCTGAATGTGCCCAGTTTTCTCCAGCAGTTACAGAATGAGATCTGAATTCTCCTGTACTAGAATTTTCTAGTAGCTACAGCTGAATGAGCTAAAAAAAAGTGGAAGACCAAACTGGAATAACAGAACTTTGTCTCAAGAGTGTCTTAGATGCACCTTCCCATTCTGACCTCTCAGGCCACTGCAGTGCTGTTGCTGTGGTCATGAGCATCTTGTCTCTCTTCACAGCTCTTACAGAAAATTTAATCTAAAGGAAGAAAGTCATTCAAATGCTCTTTCAATTTTCATCCTTTTACTTATCTGCCATCTCACAAATACAGGCAGTAGTAAAGTGTAGGTACAAGCAARATATTCTATCTATAGATCTACCTGTTAATAGTATGTGAAATAATTCTTCCCTATAACAGCTTAAGTCTCGCTTTTATTACATTGTATTTTGCAGTAAGTAAAAAAAGCTAAGAGTAGTACCTTTCATTCCTCTTCCATTTTCTCCAGGAGGACAGGTCACGTYACTGAGGTTTGAATAATCCTCCAAAAGTTAAATTATGAGGATTACATTCCACTTACATGGTAACTCAGATGTTGATATCATGTTGTGTCCAACTGAAGACTGACACTGGCTAGTGAGCTGCAGTGACAGTGAAGGGTYCTTCCAAATCTCGCTGTGGAGTGTAAAAAACTCCATCACTCTGCTCTTGGAGATCAATTATTTCCCAGAGCATCCTGAGAAAACRCTCAGAGTGTGATACGTACTGAGAGAGGTCATGGTACTGGACTTGCTCACCGGTTGAAATGAAGATTTAAGGGTACAAGTGTAAAATAATTTGTGCAATTAAGGCTTTCTGWACTCTGGCTGCTTCCACTGCCTAGTATCTCAGTCTGAAGGGACTGTCTCAGCRTGAGGAAGTGTGAAGGATGGCAGTCCCCATTTTTAAGTTCCTGTGGAAGTTCCATCACACCGAGTGCTGCAGAGTCCAAGTGCACAGGTCGATGTTGCAATTTGGGATTGTCTTTTAAATCTCTCTGGCAACTGTTCCAATCAGAAAGATATCCTTGTGAGGCAAAGGGAGAATGATGAATTTTCTGAAAGAATCCATTGGTATTGAGCACTAGGCTTTTGTTGGTTCTTGCAGGGTGCAGAATTTGTTCCRCAGAGCTGTATAGTACCATGCAAATCACAGCAGTGTGATTCCACCAGAGTCAAGGCTTGCCCAGGTTCCCAGAGCATTGCTCGGGTCTGAGGTACCCTCCCTGCTGTGGGCACAGGAGGGGACAGTGATCTCAAGGCACAGTTCATGTTCTAGCCATGCTCAGAGAGAACACTGCACAAGAACATCATGGCTTTGAGAGAGAGACAGGATATTGCTTGTAACCAACAGCTGCCCACCAGTGCAGCTCATCAGAAACTCACTGAGTTGCTGCACTGGGTTTTTCATCTTATTGACCTTTCCAAGGCAATCAGAGCCTTCTTGGGAGACCTTGGATCAGAAATATTTGTATGTAAGAAAAATAGCACTGTGCAGCACGTGGTTCTGATCTCTCAGGTTCACAGATTTGGAAGGCAGGGTACCATGTATAGCTGCAGAAGACAGCACTGAGATACTGTAGCWGCTGCATTAAGGTCATGGTGTTCTGGGAGCCAGTTTAGGAAAGAATTGACATAGAGCTCAGGAAGGCAAAAAATCATGTGTATTATGAGCTCAGTTACTTTGTAAGATGAATTTTCCACTGTCTCACGATTTTGTAATTAGAGCACAAAGTATTTTAAATGTTTGATTTACTTACTGATCAGAACTCTTGAGACCTCGCTTTCTAAATCAAAATTTTAGATTTGACTCCCGTTTAAGTGCRAAGTTGTGAGCTTATCTTGGAGTGCACACTGGTTACTGGGTTAATGGGTGGTTAATTCACTGGCTGGGCAGCAGTAACACCCGAAACAGGCACATTTGGCACTCAGAACCCCATCTCCTTTCCTGGGCCACGTGAGTGGAAGATGGTAATGCCACAGGTGTATAATCCAGAGCATTGGTCCTCACTTCCTCCAGCAGAGCCACTGCATTTTTGGGACCACTGCACTGTCTTTAACTGCCAGAACCTTTACAGAGATAACCAGGAGCTGTACTGCAAGCCARGAGAATTGATTTATCATGAAAGCTTGGTATTTTGGATGGGGGTATAAAAGGCCTATTCCTGTCCTAATTCTCTCCCGGTGCCTTTATCCTGAAGAACAAGACAAAACAGATTTAGCTGTCTCCTGTATTTCAAGAACTGCTTGTATTGCTGTRCTCTGTAAAACCAAAACTGCTGACAAAGGGGGTGGGATTTCATGGATGCTTTCAGCAGATATTGCTCAGTTCACAACCTGTGTTAGGTTGTGCTGGGGACTGGGGTCTGTACGTGAGTCCAAAGGGAGGCGGCTGTGCTCRTGCAGGCGTGGTTGGTCTCAGGATGCAGAGGTACAGGAGGTGTTCCAAAGGTTGGGGAGATGTCCAAGTAACGCCAGGTCCTCTCTTACAAATCAGTACTTGGCTGTGGTGAGGGCAAAAATAAGAGAAAGGATTAGCAAAAGCAAAGGTGTCCTAGGAGTAACCTCAATAAACGAAAGGCATCCTTAGGAATGCCTTTATCTCCAGAGGGTGCAGAGAGTCGGTGGGATGGAGGAGGAAGGGTGGACATTGACCCTGTTTGGTTTCATGCTTTCTTTACTCTCTTTAGTGTCTGTTTTCTGATGATAAAGGAGCTTTGTTTAGATACTGTAGCAAAAGAATTGATGAGTCATAAGGTTTACAACTTCATTTCCTCCTGGCTCTTTTAATTTTTTCCTGSTGACTGCATCTCCTTCCTCTCTGCCTTGCCCTCGTCTGCTGCTGTGGCAGGCTGTGCTGTGCCTTTAAGGAGGCTGTGCTGCTCTGTCAGAACACTAATTCCTGAGCTTTGGCATGTGTCAAGGCATGCCCTAAGCTTTGGGGTGTAGTTTATGAAAAACTGAAATGCATTTTTAACTCCTTTCTGCCACAGAGACACTTTGTCCTTCTCTTCTTTGGTTGCAAAAGTGTACACCATTCAACATCACTATAGCAAGTGCTGCTCTCTTCTCCAAAAGAGATAGGGAGGTGAAGTGAAGTGGTGGTCTGCTTTTTTCTTTTCCAGTTACAATTTTTTATTGATCGAGTTGTTTTGTTTCATGGCAGAGCTGTGAAGGGTGAATTTTAGAGCTGAGATGGCAAACTCTGWTAGTGTTAATATCTTCCCCCTGGTACTGATACCTGCAGTGCTCACCTGTCATTGCAGCAGCAGAGTGGGGCAGTCTAAAACATGCTGACCCACAGCAGTCACAGCTTCATTGGGGATTTCATATACTTCCCGTTGTGAACATTGCTTTTTGCTTCTTTTTCCCTCTCCTCATGATCAAAAAGAAATTTTTAAGTAGATAGTACAATTAAACTGTAAAAATTAACATTAGTAAATAAAATGTATGGTTCTTTCTTTTTCCTTTAGTTTTTTTCAGCAAATCTCATTCTTTTGCAATCAAGTGTATACTTGGGSATGACTGCCCAGATTTTTTTTTCTGATGTTTTCTAGGCACAGCAAYACAGTCTTTCAAGCACAGGAATTCCCAGTAGGAATATTGCAGACATAAATGACATATCAGGAGGTAACTGTGGAGTAACCCTTGTGATTTTAAAAGCAGTGTCTAATACGAGGGCCTGGWTCTGTATGTTAACGTGATTTTCTAGTAAAAGCATAAATCCTCTTCGACCTCCAGGTATTTACCTATCTATATATTGTCTTAGGCCTTGAGATAGAAGTGAGTCCAGGTGAGCAGAAATTCCCTGTGGCTCTGGCACTCTGGTGTCTCTGGGACTTGCTGTGGATGTGGGCCCCACAGATCAGAGAATTCTTTCTAGTAGAGACTGGCCTGTTTTTACAAGGAGAAATGTTGGAGGGGAAGAGAAGGGGCTTGGGCTGGCAGTGCCTTCCTCACTGAGGTAGCTGTGTGCTAAACTACTTAACCTTTGATCTGCAGCTTTTGTGTGAGCTAAACAGTGGTGTTAGTACTGTGTACAGCATGCTGGGTTTGAATGAGTTAACCCACCAGTGCTTCACAGTCCCAGCTCTGGGATTGTGCTGAGTACAATGTTCTATTTAAGAAGCTTGTGGTGCTCCTTACTGAGCCTTTGGGAGGTCTCCCCTGCCTCCCAGGACTCCCAGACAGGGTTCTCATCCCTCTCCATGGCCTGTGGCGAGCAGCCTGTGCTGTGGAACTGCTCTGGAAGCAGCACTGCATGGAGAGCTCTGCCCCAGGGCTGCAGAGGCACAGCTCAGCACAAGCCCTGCCRTGGAGCTCTGTTCTCTCCTGCATTGCCCTCTGGCCCCAGAACTCCMCAGCTACCTGTGCCCTGCAGGATCCACTCGTTCCTCTGCTGGAATGGGAAACAGAGGGCCAGGATCTCCTGGTGTCCCTGCCACCTGCTCATGGGAAACAGAGGGCTAGGATCTCCTGGTATCCCTGCTACCTGCTCATGGGAAACAGAGGGCCAGGATCTCCTGGTATCCCTGCTACCTGCTCATGGGAAACAGAGGGCCAGGATCTCCTGGTATCCCTGCCACCTGAGAATGAGAAACAGAGGGCCAGGATCTCCTGGTGTCCCTGCCACCTG
>JACDOX010000409.1:401781-424281 GCA_014549065.1 Cardinalis cardinalis
AGCCTGTCTCAGTCCGTCCCTGCAGTCTGCTGTTGGGTCCTGCTTGGTGCTCTCATTACCCTGTATAAAGGAGAGGTGATTGCCCAGAGCAGCACTGAGGGACTCAGGGAAGGATTGCCTCCAGCAAGGACACCTCCTTCTCCTTCAGTTATATCCTGCTCAGGAACAGTGAAAATAGACCCCTCCCAAGTCCTTGTGTCCCCCTCAGGTGTGCTGGGAGAGGAGCAGAAAAGGCCTTGGCTCTGTGCACACCCTGCCCAGCAATAACTCAAACATCCCTGTGTTATCAGCACTGTTCCAGCCCCTACCAGCTCCTGGGAGGGAACTTATCCCAGCCAAAACCAGCATGTGTTTATTGTCACTATTACTACTACTGCCACCATTGTTATTGTTATTATTACTACTACTACTGTTACAGCTGCTAGAAATCTTTTTAGTTGGTCTCCTGCTGTATTTCATTAAAACKAATGAAAAACAGATTTTTWAAAAATGTTTTAAAAATGGAAACAGAGAACACCCTTTTCAGTCTTGTGCAGGACMGAGAGAACTCCTGCCTGGTGGTACTGAAAATAAGACCTTGTAGAACACAATATAGCATGATGATCCACATCTGTCACTGAAAGCACCTAAAGTTCTCAACATGGAAATCATTTAGGAGTTGCAGATTCMCCAGAGCTGATGTTATTCATCATGTGCTTAAACAGGTAGAGGGATCGAGTATCCCATAGTGAAGATTGGATCACTCTGAGTGCAGTTAGCAGTGTCAATGCTGTCATGCATAATTGCTTTGTGAAATGTGTGTAATTCTGGACAAAATACTCCCCAGATGAGGCTCCAAGTAATGCTCTAATACAAAAATTAAGAATAGCATCACATTCTGACACCAATAGCAGTATTGATTGATTGCTACTGAATTTGCTTCCTGCTAAGTCATATTGTCCTGTGTGAATGGGTCAGGATCTCTGATGCCTTTTCCTCCACAGCACTTGCTGGTGGAGCTGCAGGGGCATTGCTCTGCTCTCACAGCAGGGTTGGGGTCACGGGCATGGTAGAGAGCTKGTCCAGGGTCATGTGGGCCCTTCTGGGGAACAGGGATCTGAAGCCGAAACCCACCTGTTGAACCAGATCTCCCCTGTGGATCCTGGCTCCTGCATTTGCCTCTGTGTTGTGTAAGATGTTCTCTGAGGAGCTCAATATCCAGCTTGGTTGTACAGCCTGGCCAGAGCTTCTCCAGATTCTGCTGGGGAGGATTCCAGGTGGCTGCAGCTGGGGAAGGAAAGGACGTGGAGGTGGCCTTGTTGTGAGGACTGTGGGGAACTTGCCCCATAGCAAATTCTAACTGCATTGCTTGAAAGTTAGAGTGAAAATTACAGCCCTAACACGATTGTTCTTTCCATGGGCTTGGGTGAGTTTTTCTGTGTAAGTGGGAAAGGGAACAGTGGAGAAGCTACAGGGGGTCAGTTTGGGAGGATGCTTTACAGAGCATCTCCACAGAGTGAGGTTTGCTCTGCTGCCCTGCAGCAGCAGGGAGGATGCCGTTTGGGAGGATGCTTTCCAGAGCATCTCCACAGAGTGAGGTTTGCTCTGCTGCCCTGCAGCAGTAGGGAGGATGCCGTTTGGGAGGATGCTTTCCAGAGCATCTCCACAGATGGTGTGGTTTGCTCTGCTGCCCTGCAGCCTGAGAGGCAGGAGGGAGCACAGCTGGGTGAGTTCCTCTGCAGGGATGCTGCCACACTTACCCTGCTGTGCTCTCCCCTGCTCCCCTCCACAGTCCTGTCCAGCAGGTATTGCTGCAAGAGGAAGATGTAACCTGGGCCATTGCTCTTCATTCTTCACTGGGTTCTCCTGAGTAACCTCAGACTCTGGGTTTATTAAGAATAYTAGATGAGTCACCTGGGAAGATAGAAATATGGAAGGATCTGATACAACACTATGGGAAACCAATTCCATGCTACTAACAGTAGCTGCTGCATGGTTTATCTTTGCATACAGCAGATCTACATTGTTTCCTGCTTGTTTCACTTTCTGCAGCTAGCAGAAAGTGAAACATGCATCACAACCAAAACTCTTCACTGGTTTGTTTTGTGTTTTTGCAGGGCAGAAGCTACTGGATACCTTAGCTGAAACCTGGGATTTTTTCTTCAGTGACGTCCTGCCCATGCTGCAGGCTATTTTCTATCCTGTGCAGGTGAAAAAATTACGGTATTCTCATAGAATCTTGAAAAACTTGAAAAAGCAGCTTTACAGGTTCATCAGCAGATTGATGCAATCCTCAATTCTCTCTCCTTGGGCCAGCCTCCAGTGCAGCTKTTCTGTTTAGTCATGCCATGCAAATAAGTTACTTATGCAAATGCTTTGAAGTGCTCAGGTGGAAAAGATGAAGGGGAGCTTTGAAAACAAAAGTAGAGTGCAGGGATGCTGGTTAGTCCATCTGCCAATCACACCAAAAGTCAAAAAAGGTCATGAATGATAAACTGAAGTGTTGTACAGTGAAATAAATGGAGTTGTGTTGATTTAAATAGATGCATTTCCTTCTCTGCAATGTGAATTTTTGTCTTTGAAGTATCTCCACTTTTAAAAAGGAATTGTATTTCTGAGATCAAATTCTCTGCTATGGTCAATGGACAGCAAAAGTCAGTGGAGTTTAATGAGCACAGATTTGTGAGTCCAGTAATTTTAAGTACACAGTAGGTACCTGATCTTCTAATGCAGTGATAGCCAGAGTATTGTTTATCACTGAGGTCTCAAGGAAATCTGTACCACACAGGYGCCAGTGATCTTTGCAGTTTCTCATAGATGCCTACAGATTTTAGTGGGAACTGGTGGCCTGAATATATCTGGGGAAACCTGAGAAACCTTCTCCCATGTTTTCARGTGGACTTTATACCTCAGATGATTAGCCAGATGTTAACAATGTCACTGTTTGCATCTTCAGACAGTCACAGCCATGAAGTCTGAATTTAGACTCTGTWGTGTATCTGAGGCCTTTGAAAATATTTTAGTAACACAAGTCTTATCCCCTGTCAGATGGAAATAATTACTTTAATTTCCAAAGGAATCTTGAGGATTTAAGAATCCTGAGTCCCATGTAAATTCAAATAGATCTCGTTGCTCATGTTCTGACATTTCTTCCAAAAGCCCAATTGGTGCCCATGTGCTCTTGTAAATTCTGTTCATTAGCAACTGAAGCTGATGTGGGGCCTTCTTTACTTCAGTTTAAATAATTTAGGTAGTGAAAAGGAATGGGTTGGGTCMGGCTTATTTCTTCCAGACTTAAGTCAACACCAGTTGAACACCAAAGCTCCCATAAGTACAGCCAAGTATAGCCAAGGAAAAGCCCCTAATGGCAAAAAGAGAAACAATTTCACAGCTCTGCATGAGCCTGCAGACAGAGCTGGAGTTGTGTTCTTATATATCACAACTCCTGCAGACAGAGCTGGAGCTGTGTTCTGCTGGGAGTCCTTCTCAGTGAGAAGGCATTGCTGAACCAAAAACAGATGGCTTTGAAAATGCAGCATGAAACTTCAGCTCTGCTCCTGCTTTGTAGTGAATCTCTCAAACTGTACAGAGAGGAGCATCCACAGGTGGGCTGAGGCAGGATTCCTGCCACATTTGGAGAGAGTAAACAGGGAGTACTCAAAATCTTACAGAATAATGGAAAATCAACCAACTTGCAGTTGTGCCTTTTTTTAACTTATGATACATTTAATTTGTGATGAACTGTTGAAATACGAAATATTCATATCTCGTCCAGCTCCCATCCCAGCCCAGCTCTTCATCCTCTCCACATGCAGTCAGACACAGTCACCATCTGTAGAATTCATTGGTGCCAAATCAGATTTACTGTGCAGACTCGGGGGCTGCTCTCTGTCCTTTGGTACGTTTCCTTCCTGTTTCATTTGGATTTGCCATTCCTGTAATCCCTCAGGAGTAGAGGAAGGAATTTGAACAGAGGATTTTGGAACTTATTTTCACACTGCTTATAATCTGCCTTGCTCTATTTGTGTTTCCAAGGGAAAGGAGCCCTCGGTTCGGCAGTTGGCTCTTCTGCATTTTAGGAATATAATTACCCTCAATATCAAATTGGAGGATGCATTATCCCGTTCCAGAGCCAGAGTTCCACCCTCCATTATTCAGATGCTGCTCATACTTCAGGTAAGTTGGTTCCTTTTCTCAGCCTGTCTTCCTGTACTGCGTTGCTGAAGTCTTCTTAAACAGTGTCTGATTTTGCTCATTCATTGGAAATACCCTGCCCAGAATGCCAGAGCTTCTGTGCTCCTGTGGCCATAATGTCTAAATCCTGGTATTCTAGTATCCAAATATCCCAATGTCTGGTGCCTAAAATATCTTATTCACCTAATATCTAAATTATCCAATCGTTTCATAGTAATAATGTACTCTATATTAATATGTCATCTAGTATAGAATATCTAATAATAGAATAATGTGACATCTAATGGTGTAATAAAATAATATAATAATTGTAATAATTAAACTATTTAATATCTTGAAGTAGGGATGTAAGATCAAGGGAGTGTGAGAGTACACACTTGTTTTGCAGCTAGGCCCTGAAACATGAAGCTTTGCAAGCTGACAGGTGTGTGGTGATGATTTCCGTTAGATGCTCTGTGTTGCTGCRTTAGCAGCTCAGGATATGAAGGATCACATCTGGAATAGACATCAAAGTGAATATGCAATTAAAACAGCAATTAATGATTGAATCATGGTCAGATTTGGTCCTTGGAACCAAATKCTATCAAAACTGATGATATAAAAACATTAGGACCAGATACTGGTATTTGATTTCAGTGTTAGATTGTGTGTAGTAGGAGAAACAAAATGAGAAAATCCAGGCAAAAGGCAATTTTAAGATATTTTTATTTGCTTAATTAAATAAAAGCATGAGGTATGATGTGGAGAAAAGGAATGAGGCAGAAGGGAAAGAGAGAACCACGGGTGGATTTTTAAAGGGTGAGGGAATTGAGATTTTCATGGCTTCTGACTTTTTTATAAATGTTTCTTTGCTCTGCATCACAGTATGAATTAGTTCTGTACCCAGAATTGTTTTGAAGAGCCAGATAATCTAATGAGGCCAGTTTTGAAAATGAAGGAAAGGAGCACGATTCTGTCAGCTGGGTCAAGAAATGGGATTTCAGCTCTCAGTAAAATCAGTGATATCTCAGTGTCCATTTGTTGGGTGTTCAATGGTGTGTTTAGCCTGATTGTCTCAGAAAAAGCATCCTTGTCATATAGCAATGTCCACTTGGTCTGGTCTCCCTTCTCATAGCCCCCCACCTTCCAGAGGCTTCTGGAAACTGCTGGCTGATGGTGACACAGGGACAGCAGTTCGGGTCTCATGGAAACTGGTGTTCTACATCAGCCTTCAGCAGCACTGTTACTAACAGTCTGAAAGCTTTTTGTGATTATTTAGGGGGTCTGTGCTGGCTGGGCAGGATTGGCTTTGGATGGATTCAGTGCTGGGCTGGCAGCTGAGTTCCATCCTGATTTCTCCAGCAACCCCAGGTGTTGACACCATGGATGCCCTGTTTAGGGCAAAGGGTCAAATCCATTCTGCTTGCAAAGCTGTTCATGGAAATCAATAACCAAGTGAGAGGGAATTTGCCCCTGGGTGTTTATTTCTGCATACTTTGCTTGTGGTTCTGTGGTGGGGATGGTGAAAGTCTTTTCTTGGCAATAGCTCTGCTAATCYCGTGGTTTAAAACCTAATGGGAATTGTGGGAAAAGGTCAGAAGAAAATCTGGGAGTTAGCGATTTACATTCTTAGTGGTGTTAGTGAGTAGTTGGAATGCAGAGCAAAGACTTTTTCCTGAACTCAAATGTCGTGTTAAACAAAATCAAATTTTATACATTAGTGACATGATGGAATTTTCTCAGTTTAGTTGGACTGCATTTGCTAATAAGTGTCCTGGTTTGAGAGGAAGGGAGTTTTTTGGGATGCATGTATTTTCATAGGGATGAATGTGTTTTCATGGGGGCACCGGCATTGCGCCAGCATCAAACCATGACAGTAAGACTGGAAGAGAGCAATTCAGCTGTCCAATGAGCACATGGTGGTCTTGTGGGCTTTGATTTCCTGGACTGAGACTTGGTGTCTTGGTGGGGATGTTGCCTAATCCTGATTTGTGACCACTGTGAATAGCTCTTCCATAAGAAACTTGGTGGCTGGAGCAGACTCCCATGGATAGAAAATMATGCCAGTGATATCATCTGGAGCAGGTGTTGAACTTAGTGCTGAGATTCCCTGTTTCTGTCCCAGACRGCCCCATGCAGCCAGGTGATGTAGGTAAGGAATAGCTCATGTTCTTTCTCAGTGCTGAGATTCCCTATTTCTGTCCCTGACAGCCTCGTGCAGCTGTGGGATGTAGGTAAGGAGTAGCTCATGTTCTGTGAGAACAGCAGCTGTCATGTCAGCGGCTGGAATGCACCACTCTGCTGGACTGGATTACAGTGGCAGAGCTTTGGGAGCTAATGCAGGGTGCATCTGGTATTGTGTGTTAGCTTCTCAGGGTGCAGGGGAAAAGGTCTGTTGCTTTGTCAGGAGAAGACACTTTCCTTATGGGACAGAAAGGGAATTTTTTAAAGAGGAAATGGAATGGCTCCATTTAGAGGAGTAGAGATCAGTTCTCAGGTTAATTATTAGACCTGGGTTCTTCAGTTCAATAGAGCTCCTTCTCACCAGGGCTGTAACCTGGTGTAATTACAAACAGTCTTTCAGCAAAGAGAGACTCTGGGAGGAATAATGTTCATATTCTGGCAGTCAGTGGTAGCTTCATCAGGGCTTGCAGGAAGGGCCTTGTATCACTCACACTGTGAGCTGCCAGCRTAGCCTGACTCAATTACAGAGCACAAACTGAAATGTTGATCCTCTGTGGCTGCTCACAGGCAGCACAGGCTGCAGTGCCTCCAGGATGCTCCTGTTTGAGCTGCAGGGAGTTCAAGAGCAGAGTTACGGATGAAGGAAGGAAGAGAACCATAACCCTGCTTTTCAGCCCTGAATGATGCACAGGAGCTCAGGCTGCTTTAAATGAGGGTACTAGAGGGACAGGGCTGAGTAGAGAAAGAGTTTAGAGAAGAACTTCCTGAACCAAAAAGCAAAACCACCACTATCCAACTTGCTTCCCAAAGTRTGTTGTCAAAGATCACCCTGGCTGCTGAAACTGGAAGATCTTATCTCCAGGTCATTCTCCTGAGGTCTGAGAAAGCTGAAAGAGAAGAATTAGTAAGTGTTCATCTGCATCTTCCAGTTAACATCAGGATTATTTGAATTCACAGAATCTCTTAGGGTGACCTGACATATTTGCACAGTATCTCTCGTGCTGCGGGAGGAGGCCTCACAAAACATAACACAGTGTCTCTCATGCTGGGGGATGAGGCCTCACTAAATACAAGCTCTGAAGGAAAAAATGAAACCTGTGGTTTCCTCTGTGGCTSTCTGTGCCTTGTTTGAAGTCCCTTGCCCATTGTCTCTCTCTGATGAGGAAGACAAAATGAGCTGCCCAGTGTGACCTTTTTGTTATTTCTKCAAAGTTCCTTCCATTTGAAAAGAGTGGAAAAGTACATTGCAAGATCTGAGAGTGCAATGCAGAGGGTGCTGTTTTTCCATCTCAGCAGCCACACGTGACACYAAGGACAGCATGGTGGTTAAAAACAAAACAGCCTTTGCTGTCAGCAAGCTGCAGCTGTGGAGGTGCTGTAACACTGTGATGCCAGTTGTAGTCAATTCTTTATGGCCACAGGTTTCCACAAGTGCTGGTTGCTTTTGGGAGGTTTTCTTATAGGTCTCTTAGACCTGAAGCATAGGCTGAACAAAGTGGTGTGGGTGCTTTAAATTATCTTTACGTTTGTCTGAGCTCCTGGTTTAAAAGACACAAAAAGCGGAAATCAGTAAATAAATGTATTGTAGACCTTATTTAAATATAAATCACCATATCAAAACCTATACTTTATCTGGCTTGTGCATAAATTGGGAGGTTTCCTTCCTTCCTGGTGGAAGGGTGGGTTGTTTGTGTTGTTTGCATCAGCCCCATGAGGAGTCAGGTAAGAAACCTTGCGGCCAGGACACCAGGGGAAGAGCCCTCTGTTGTTTTGTGTTCACACATGAGAACTGAGAGTCTGGCCCTCACAGTTCACACTGCAGAGTATTTTGTAGATACATTTATATCTGTGCAATATTCTCTCTTTTYCTGGTTTATTTATTGTCTCTATCAGCAAGTGCAGCTTGCAGTAGTTAAATTGCACAAGTTTGTTATCCTGGAATGAATTTGTATTGCTGGGATTTTTAACAAGGCATAGCATGTGGTGAGGAGTACTTGTCAAATTTGATTTTGTTGTGTCTCTAGGGGCAGGGGTTGGGGAGCACTGCTGGTTACTCCTGACCATTCCTGACTGCAGGGGCTTGTTCAGGAGTAACTCCAACACTGCCCGTGCTCCTGCACCACACACCTCAATAGTTCTGCACTCGTGTGMACCCTCCTTGTAACTAAGGGCAGGGGAAGGCCATTGCCACCTGAAAAGAGGTTTTATTTTCAGATCCAGTACTCTCCAAAACTAGCTCTCAGCATATTTCACAGCACCATATGTTGCCAGTTTTGCAAACTTAGGCAGTGGAAAAACAGGGAAGCAACATAAAATGATATATTCTCCTTTGACATATGTGAACCTCTCTCATGCACACCATGTCACAGTAATTTAAATGTGCATCTTAGCAGAAGGATGGCTTTCCAGAACACAATCATAACTTTGTCCATTCCAATTAAACACAATTATTTTTGAAGGCAGTTTGCATTATCCAGGTTCCCTTTGGGTATTGCAGTCATGGTGCATTTTAAGAGTTTGCCTCTAGTGATGAAACCAGTCTATTAAAACCAGTACAAGTACATTGCTAGGCAAATCCTTAATCCCTACCAAAATGGAGTGAAATCAGAAAAATCATTCTTACCTTTAATTAGCGCGTTGTTGCAGACCCTGTAAATTTGTTGAGTGAGAGAAGGAGAAGATTTTAACTAATTGCATTTGTCTGTACAGATGTCTTTTGTGGACCCACTTGGGCTAGGAGACTAAATCTGGCATAAAAGCCAGCATAGAAATTTTAACTGTTGGAAAACTCTGAGYAGGAAGTGTTCCCACAGTGCAGGAATGCTTTGAGTCAGATGCTTTAATGCTGCAATTCATGAGTTGTCTACAGGAGGAATAGAAGAAAGTTAATGCAATATAATACTGCTATATAAGTTTGTATAATACTGCAGGGTTTGCTCTGCAGGACTGATATCCTGGGCACTGGAGGGGAGAGAGCCCAGTACAAGAAGAGYCCTCCTTCTTGTGTGTGAGTTCATGCAGTGGGTAAAAGAGGGAGATCTTTGAGCTTTTCCTCAGAGTGCTGTGCATGGCCACTGGAGGTGGAGGGCAGTGAGCAGAGACTCCCAGGACGATGCTGTGTGCTGCAGTGAGAGCAGCAGCCGCTGAGCAGCTGTGTGCTAGAGGAAGGCTTCAGCTCTTGGGCAACACCTTCTGCTCCAAGAGCCACTGTGATCTCATCCAGAGCATGTGCTGGGTGGATTCAGACAGCCAGACAGTGCTGTAGAGCAAACAAAAGCTGTGCAGAGCTGGCAACAGCTCCTGAGGCCTCTCYTCAACCAAGTAACTTCACTGCCACAGGTTTGTCTGTGAGCAGTCTGTGATTCTGTSTGGAAGATCGGTGCGAATTGGGTGATTGGCTGTGAAGCTTGTGCACCCATCTCTTCTAAGGAGGATGGAGGGCTGCAGATCTCCATCCTGAATGTGACCCACGGTGTACCTGGGAGCATGTGCTGTGCCATTGGTGGTGCACGTGGCAAGGGCCAGTGACCCACGTGTCTCCAGCCTGTCCCCTGTGGTGATTTCCTGCCTGCCCTGAGGCAGGGCTTGGTCTGTGTTACTCCGKTTCCAGAAGGCTGTGATGCAGTGAAAGTGGGATAACAGGTAGTCCTGTAAGGGCTCTGGTTTCCAAATGCCTCAAGCAAGGCTGCTGCTCCCTCTTTGGCCATGTCAAGCAGCACATCTTGCTGTCTGTGTGCTCACCAGGGTGTGCAGTCTGCCCTGCACCAAAAGCCTCCACCACCAGTGCTGGCTGAATCCTGTATTGTCACAACGGATATTATTCTGCGGCTGCCTTGTGACCTTCAGTTTCAGTTTTCTCTGGGAGTGTTTGGGCAATGATTGTTATCCAGTGTGTGTCAGATTATCACCATTTCCTGGGTGTTTCTTTCTGTTATGTTGAGTTTTCCTTTTCTCCAAGGACTGCTGCTTTTAAGCAGTGAACAGTTACATTTCTTGGCTGTTTGCCTGTGTGGTTAAGGCAGGGCAATACGTGAGGCCAAGACCTCTGCTTTCAGAACTGACCCTGTGAATGCTTCTGGCAGTGTTTCCTTTCACACAGCACCAGGTCAGGCCTGTTCCAGCATTTTGTTGGTAGACAAGAGTGTGTACAGCCACCAGGGGTGCCCCTGATGTCCCCATGTGGAGGATGCTCCAGCAGACTGAGATCCAGATTGTTTTATCTGGCCATGAGCTGAGCCATACACGGTCACTTCTGGTCTGTGGGCAGAGGACTTTGCTCTCTGCTCCATTAAGTTACCAAGAGTGATCATTGCTGAAATTACTTTGTTAAACAACCCAGAGGTTTGCCTTTTCCTCTTTCCTTTCCTGAGTTCAGAAGTTGCACCAAGCCATGCTGTGCATCCCTTAGTGCTGTGTCTCTTGCTGGCAGGGCCTGGGGCTTGGGTCCACAAGGTCTGGTTTGTTTGTTCCCCTGAGTCTGGAGGAATACAGATTTTATTTATGTTTTATTTTATTCTTTTTTATTCTTTTCATTTAAAAGCTGTCCAGCAGTTTATCAGCTGAAGCAGAAGACAATCCTTTGCAGCAATATTACTCATGTACACATGCTGATCAGCTGAAGTGTTAAAAGCTCCAGGTGAGTGCTCCAGCCTTTAATCAATGAGCAGTCATTGATTCAGCACATCCACAAGCTTCAGGTGGGCATGAAGCAGTTCCTCCATGGTGTCCAGGTTTTAGGGTACCTTTAGACACTAGAGATACTTTKCAATGGATAATTTATTAGGTGAATGGTCTGTTAATAGCCCGTGCTAAAGAGGGATGTGAAAAGCGGCTGAGCAATGCTGCCATTTCTAGGTGTTACAGGTGGTGGGTACTATTAACCAGAACTAGAAAACACAGAACCTGGGACCTTTTTTAAGCACTGAGTGAAACCCTGAGTTACTGCTGGTCAGTTAAAAGCTGTTAGGATGTTTAACAGTTGATGATGATGATATTCATATACAGGTGAGTGAGGAGTTACCTGAGGCAGTGTRTGTGCAGCTGTTGAGCCAGAGCTGAAGCAGCCTCTGGTGAAGGTGAATGCAGAAAGGCTCGTGTGGCAAGAGCAGAAACAACATCCCTGATCCTAGGGATCCCATGGAGAGCTGCAATCCCTGATCCCATGGAGGAGCTCAGCAGATGATGGGGGCTTGCCCACAGACTGAAAGAGGAGCTCGGGATGCGTGGAGGGTATTACCGAACAGCAGATGTCAAAGGGATGGAGCAGAGCTTTAAAAGGGAAGGAAATCAGGCATGAGAGTGATGGCCAGGTGGAGATCCAGCTGAGGCCCTGAAGTGGAATTCTGTAAGGCGAACRTCAATGAAAAGCAGCTGGGTAGCAAGAATAGCCAGCAGCCAGGCTTGTTTCTGGTCTCTTGCAGTGTATGAAACAGCCCTTTAGGGTGTGCACGTTGGCCAGAGGATGTGATAGCTTTAGCTGTAGCTCTTTTGTCTCCAGCTGTTTGTTGTGAGTTCTGTGCTCAGTTCTCTGGTCTGGTGCATTGCAGGGTTTTTAGGGYAAGTCATTTTTCCATCAGTGCAACCCACCAGTTACCAAGATTTCAAGGCAGCTGGATGGGGTGGTGAAAATGCCATTCTTCTGCTGGTGGCTACCAGAAATAGTTAAGAAGAAAAAGGATGGGAAAAATTAATGTAATAGGAAACAGAAGTACAGACTTGTGATTGTGCTTATTTTGTTACCATGGTAAAGTAAAGCATGGACATTTGATGATTTTTTTAAAAATTAATATTTTTAAAGAAAAATTGTGGCAAGTGTTATCAAAATAGTTTATGTTTCTGGAAGCTTYACAAGTCAGGTAGCCTGTGCCTAGATCCAATGTTAATAATGGTTTAGCAGTATTTTTTGTTACAATTTATGTACATTAAAAATTCTCAAAGCACTCCATATTTGGAGTGCTTTGAAGAACAGCATATAAAAGGTTAAAATAATGAACATTGAATATGTTTTAAGGTTATTTTTGAGAGGGACCCTTTACATCCTTAAATGCCTGCCTGAGGTGGCCTCTGCTTTAGGACTTTAAAGCTTAAAGAAATCCTATATCCAGAAGAAATTCTTCCCTGTTGCAGTGGTGGGGCCTTAGCACRGGTTGCCCAAGGAAACTGTGGCTGTYCCACCCACGGAATTGTCCAAGGCCAGGCTGGATGGGGTTTGGAACAGCCTGGTGTAGTGGAAGGTATCCCTGCAGGGAATGGGATGAGAGAAGCTTTGAGGTCCCTTCCAACCCCAGCCATTCTGTGATTCTATGATTGTACATGTTGAAAAAGGAGGCTGTGGCCTTACGTGCTCGGGTACAAATCCCCCAAATTCTATTCTTCTGAATATACTTGTTTGCTCATTTATTCTTCCCATTGTGCTTTCACAAGAAGCCCTTGTGCCCTCAAAAGCTCAGTAGGAGTTCATGGTTAGTTTACAGAATTAAGAGGGATGGMAACCTGGGCAGTTGGGTGCATTCCTGCTTGCTGGAATGGTTGTGGATGTGACTTGTGGGGTTTTTAGTTCCTAAATACAAGAAGAGTTTTATTCCAGTGCCACACTCAAGTGTAGCAGTGGGGCCGCTGCTTGCGGCTGCTCCAGCAGATGGGGCAGTGTCCTCATAAAGGAAATACATAAACAACCTGTAGGCTTTAGGGATGGGGCCCTTCTGGGAGTGCTTGCATGTTTACATATAAAAACCAGTCATGCATAGGGCCCTTTTGATGCATTTGAACTACTACAGAAAAATGTTGGTTTCAAAACCATTTAATTAAGGTTAATGAAGTTTGGGGCTTGGGTACTGTATCTCATGCAGTAATACATGTCTCTGTTCTTGATAGGTGTCTTCCATATTCGGGACTCAAATCCCCATGATCCCCACGCCTTCAGAGCAGGGCAGACTCCTGTCATAATATTACATTATCCTCCTTTCCAAATGGAGGCATAYTGAGGTGCCCCTTGTGTTTTGAAACTGTGTGATCAGTGTGAGGATTTGATCCAGCACTTCCACTCTTCCAAAGTACTGAGGTGCTTGCAGATATTTGGTATTGAGCTATTTTGGCCCTCAACTGCAAAATAAATAGGCCAGGCAAGGCCTTTGAAAGGAATTTAATAGATACATCTCACAGTCGTAGAGAAGCATAAAACTCTTCTGCTAAAATGAGATTGTGTTCATGAAAGGCCACAGTTATCTTTTAAAGTAAGTTTTTGCAGGTCTGCAGAGCAAATATTGYATTAAAGATACAGGTACAATCTCTGTTGTACTGATAATGTTCCAAGTTTTTTTTCTCTCCAAATTGTGATAGAGCTTCTTGTAAGCGAACAGCCAGCCTTGTGACTTTTGCTTCATTACTTCACAGTGAAATACTGAGATAGTAAGACATGGAGCAGTAAGTACAGGGAGAAGCATAAGCTGCCAAAATAACAGCAAAAYACTTAATTATCATTATTATTACTATTTTATTGGTGACTTTTAAGTCCTGTCATCATTTTTTCAGAAACAGTTATGACACAAAGAACCATCCAAGTTGGCCTAACTCTAAGGCTCATTTTCTTTGCCTTTATAAGTACCAATCACTTACAAATTTGAGGAAGGGTCCAAAAAGGACTTCATACAGATACTGATGTAGGTGGGTGTACAGATGTCTATACATACTTAGCTATCTATTTATCTGTCTTTGCATCCAGATATATGAAACATKTATAACTCTACTTTCCTCCATTCCTAAGCTTCTACTAGAAGTGCTTTTCTTCTGAATTTGATGTTACACCAACAGGTCATTGCACACATGGCACAGGGGATGGGTTAGAAACCTCTGGTGGGGAGACAGGAGTTTAAATGCACTCTTGGGCCTGGCATGTAAATCAAAACAAGCTTCTTGCAGGCTCCCAAAGCTTGCTCTGAGCCTGCAGACACTTCTTTAGGCTATGTGGGCTGGGGTGATGCATAAATAAGGGACAGTGTCATTACATCATATGGAAAGTTTACATTGGGAAGGCTGAAATTGTCCTTGCTACACTTTGGGATGTGCTTTATTTGGTAAGATAGAGGCCCAGAGGATGCTTGAGGATGCTTGTCATTGAGTGYCACATCAGAAAGGAAGCAGGAAAACCCCTGGTTTGGGGGTCAGGATGGGATCTGCACCCTGGTAATGCTCCTGCTCTGACAGGAGCTCCACAGCCAGTACAAGGTTTAAGGAGTTGCTCCATCAGGCCCCTGAAGAAAAGCTGTGAACAATGGTCAGTGCAGGAAGGATGTCACAGGTGATAGAGCATGTTTGTGCCAAGGCACGGTGCAGAGTCAGCACTGGCTCCAGCCAACACCACATGTTTTGCGAGTTTTCAGTATATGTTTTTAAAAGTATCCCGCCCGCGGTCGGGGAGCACTGCCTGTGGGGCCGTGCCGCGCCTGTGGGGCCGGCAGTGCCTGTGGGGCCGGCAGTGCCTGTGGGGCCGTGCCGCGCCTGTGGGGCCGTGCCGCGCCTGTGGGGCCGGCAGTGCCTGTGGGGCCGTGCCGCGCCTGTGGGGCCCTGCCTGTGGGGCCGGCAATGCCTGTGGGGCCGTGCCGCGCCTGTGGGGCCCTGCCTGTGGGGCCCTGCCTGTGGGGTCATGCCGCGCCTGCGGGGCCCTGCCTGTGGGGCCGTGCCGCGCCTGTGGGGCCGGCAGTGCCTGTGGGGCCGGCAATGCCTGTGGGGCCGTGCCGCGCCTGTGGGGCCGGCAGTGCCTGTGGGGCCGTGCCGCGCCTGTGGGGCCCGCAGTGCCTGTGAGGCCCTGCCTGTGGGGCCGGCAATGCCTGTGGGGCCGGCAGTGCCTGTGGGGCCCTGCCTATGGGGCCGTGCCGCGCCTGTGGGGCCCGCAGTGCCTGTGGGGCTGGGCCGCGCCTGTGGGGCCGCGCCCCTCCAGGGGCTGTGCAGGCTCCCCGGCAGGCACAGCTCACACTCTGCTGCCTGGGCCTCGACAGCCACTCCCCATCCCGCTGCTCTTAGCGCCGCTTTCCCTCTCGGTCTCTCTCCCCACTATCCTTTTCCATTTTCCTTCCTCCTTCTCTGTCTTTTCTAGCCCTCTTTAGTAGGTCAGCTTCTTTCTTTGTTCTTGGTTTTGGTTACCAAGAAACATTCTCATATGTGAGGTTGTYTCAGTTCACTTAATTACGTTTTCGACCATCCGTTTTTAAAAGAACTCCTCACAGTTCCCTGCTGTGCAATGTGACAGGGTTCTTTACCCACAGCTGATATTTAGCTACTTGTCTTTCGCAAGTACAAAAAATACTAAAAGAGTAGAAAAGTAACTGAAGCTCTACAGCAAAGCCTGGGCGTGAGCAAAGCTAAATATCACTGGCTTCTGCYACTCATATATGTCATGTTTAGGAGAGCAGTTCCAGAGGTGTTTAGTGTGGGAGCCTGATGCGGGATGTCCCCAGCCCTGCCCTTTGCCTGATGTGCTCATGATGAGTTTGTGAATATGTACTAAGGTAGCAGGCATGCTGCCTTTCTGAGGGCTTGGCTAAATCCCAGCAGATTTAGAAACCCTGGAGCAGATCTCAATTAGCCAGGAGTGACTTGGAAATAATACGTGC
The DNA here is from genome assembly GCA_014549065.1 of Cardinalis cardinalis. Classification (NCBI taxonomy): domain Eukaryota; kingdom Metazoa; phylum Chordata; class Aves; order Passeriformes; family Cardinalidae; genus Cardinalis; species Cardinalis cardinalis. Next base: position 417,726 of record JACDOX010000409.1, read on the forward strand.
ACCTTCATTAAGTCTTCTGAATTATTCCAGTATTAATTTTGCCTGGTGGAATAACTGTGGGCTCATTCTACTGTTCCTTTGATGTTTGCAAGCTTTTGGATCCACTGGATGTGTCTTTGTCCTCAAATTTGTATTTGTGGCTGTCCCAAAGTTTTTCAGGACATAGCACATCACCAAATATCGTTATTTGTTGTAACWGGAATTGAAATTCTGTCTAAATTTGAATTGTCTGTTAGCCATTGTTCATTTTCCATTCATAAACTTCTATCAAGTGAGGAGGCAGGGCAGCAAGCAGGGTGTAGAGTCAGCCATTCAGAAACACATCTGAGAGTCACTCTGGACTGGTTGGTGAGTCACACTGAGCTGTGAACACATCCTGAATGTCAGGATCCTGTCACAGGCTGAAGGAAGTGTTGCACCTTTACTCATCTGCTCTTTATATTGCTCTCCAGAGCCTTTCATCCCAATCAGTTTCTTTTTACAGTAGCTCAGGAACACGTCATGGAATCTCCTATATTCTGGCAGAGTTCTTGCTGACTATGGCATTTGGGGATCTTAATTCTGTGACATGATGTGTTGAGCACGTGGGAAATGTGAATTTGCTCCATATTGCAAGAGGTATCCTACTCAGGAGTGTACGGGGGGGCTCTGCTCAGAGCACATGGAGCACACGCTCTGAAGGGAGAATGCAAGGTTTTCTCCAAGGTTTTCCTGTCCCCTCTGCAGCCTGACAAGTGTGTTTGTGGATGGAAGTGCAGAGTTAACAGGTAAAGGCTCAACATTCTGGCTGTGGGTGATTCTTACCATGCTAATTATAATGTGACTTTTGCCTGGAACTTGGTAGGTGCCAGGGGATGGATGAGGAAAGAGAACAAACTTCTTTACTGTAATATTGGTTGTTGAAAATATCCTGGCAGAAATATTTCTGAGGGTCTCAGTTTCACCTTTTCCTAATGCTGTTGGCATTGCTGAGATGGCAGTGACACCCTGTGGTACCAGATACCATCATTCAGGAAGTCACTGTAAGGTTGCAACAGCACAAAATCCAGGGATGTTTTTAATTCCTCCTTACAGATCATGGCCTCTGTCCTTCCCTGAGTGCTGTGCATGAAGTAGGATGTACTTTCATGGGTTTCAATGTCCTGGAGGTAGCTCTGGTCTGATCCACATCTCCTGGTTTTACAGAGGAGGARTCAGCTGTAGCAGCAAACCAGGATCACATTGCACCTTTGCTTTCATCAGTGGAAATGCTKGTTCTGCTCTGCTTGCCCTGGTGAGCCAGGAGAGCTTGTGATTGAAGGAGGCAGTGCTCATGCTGGGTGTTTCCTCTTTTTCAGGGGGTTCATGAGTCCAAAGGTGTGTCTGAAGATTATCTGAAGCTGGAATCCCTGCTCCAGAAGGTTGTTTCTCCTTACCTGGGCACATACGGGCTGTACTCCAGTGAGGGACCCTTCACACACTCGGCCTGTATCCTGGGTAAGAGCAGCACAGACTCATTTGGCATAGCACAGAGAGCTTCCCAAACCTTGCTCCATGCAGGGCCAGGGCCTGCACAGGAGGTGCTGCCGGTGCTTACGTGAGTACATCAGGCCTCTTTTTTAACACCATTCAAGGTGCAGGGTCACAGTGAGACTTGCAGTGGCAAGAGATTCATCATAAGAGTGCTCAGTAATAAAAAATCAGTAAAATTAATCTAGAGTGTTTAGCMTGTCCATTCTGCCTTTTAACAAGAGAGCTTTAACACGGGAGAGCTTTTATGGACAGTGAGAGGAAGAAGCAAGAAGCCACTTTTAAAGTACTCAGTAGTTCATTTTCATTAGTGTTCATTAGTACACAAATACTGTACAAGGCTGTTAAAACTAGGGAAGAGAGTAGGAATTTGTCTGAGGAAAGACTAACACGTAAGCTTTCAAGCGTGTAAAAACCTTCTGCAGAGTAGAAGGTAATAAGCTGTTCTCCATCCCAATGGAGACAGGAAATACATAGTGGGTCTTACATAGCAGTGAGAATTCCTATTACAGGGAAGGAAAAATTTCTTTCCCATGCATTGCCTCTGGAGATTATTGACTCTTCTCTGCTGAGACACTTTTACCTGTCACAAACATCAGCATCCATAAGGGGCAAGGGGGAAACGTGGGCTGGCCTGGTGGCAGCTTGAGTTCCCTCCAGCTTAATTTCTGATTCCTGGAGCTCTGAGGCCTTTGGTGACTTCTGTGATGGCAACATTTAGCCAGGATGAAGGTGGAATATCCTACATACCAATGCAATCTGTTCAAACTACAAGGGAGATACTACCAGTGTAAATGACAAAGGAAACGTGGTAGTACCTGAGTATTTTATTGTAAATACTGGGATGGTCTGATTAAATAGAGCAGGCAGAAGGGAAGATGAGTTCAGTTCAATTTCGTGTTTTCTCTGCACTCAATTCAGCCTGTTGTCTTGTCAGAAGTGGTCAGTAAAGCAGTTGATTTTCCCTGAGAGCTGAATGGCAAAATGGTTGTGTTGCAGCAGGTGTTTAAGAAACAAATGAGCTCTAAGTGACTAAATAGAGGCTGGTTATGTMCTGAAAATGGTTCAGGATTACTGCTTTGTGTTCATTGCTTGCATTAAAAGGCCACAAGCATTTAAATGGAGCCTCAAATTGACATTTTCTAAATACGAGCTTTTGTTTGTCTAGATAGAAAAAATGCACCCAAAGAGAATAACGCATCAGTGAAATGAATTGTTAGCAAATAAATGTCTGATGACGTGACTGCAGAAGATAGGAGGGTTTTGGTGGGCTGGGCACTTCCTTTTGCTGCAGTCTAATCTAATTCTCTTCAACTGTTTTGCTAGCATGTTGTTAGCAGAGTTCATAGCCCCAGGAACCTTTTCTGATTACCAGCTCAAGCTCCCAACAATAAAAAGTCCAGAAATGAACTTGGATCAGATGGTTTCGCTGCTGAGGCAGACACTGCTGTAAAATACAGTCTTAAATACAGAAATTGGCTTTTTTAGTAGTACAGCACATGATTGGAATTTGTGTCTAGGTAAGCACATAATTGCACAATAGCATAATTTTAAGAGATTGGAATATGTTTGAGGGAACATACACCAGCATCCTGATTTAAAGCAGTCAGGTTATTTGCAGTGGCTGTGTGACTTCCAGAGGGTAATTGGACCCCCTGCTCCAGTTGTACCTCCTTCATGGGATGGCAAGTGAGAGCATCAGAAAGAAAGCTCCAAAAGTGAGATCTAAYTCCAATACCTCTTATTCACACCTCTTTTTCTCCTGATAGCAGGAGTGAATGTGAGCACTGAGACTGCACAGAGTTTGAGTGCTGGTCGTTTTGCTCAGGATGGTCATTTTATTCACCCTGCCAGGACATTCCAGCACTGAACTACTGCCAGGGAGGGAGCTCAGTGCTCACTTGCTGCCATCTGCTGCCTATTTGTTTTGAAAACCCCACTTGGTTAACAGCATTCAGGTAATCACTGCTGGATTTAAGGCAGATTTGCACCCCCAAAAAGATGTTTCTGTGGGCACTGCCCTCTAGTYAACATTTTCTATCACTCTTGGTGGTCTCCCCCATATGCTCTCTGAACTTTGAAGGTTTTTCCAGAATTAGTAGAAAAACTGCCTGTGTTAATTCTCATGCTCCGAATTTGAAGAGACTTTGTTTTCCCAGGTTGGGTGGAAAAGTTAAATTTCAGCTACTAAAAATGAGTAAAAATGTTTCTAGCCTGAAAAAGAACAGAATTGCAGTTTCTGTTCTTGTCTAAAGGAAGTATTTACAACTGTATATCACCTCTCTCACTGTGTTTACTGTTTGAGTTCAGCCACTGAAGTTGTGTGAATATAAGGGAATCCCAGTTATTATTTGTAAAGATAGATGTGGGCTCTTCAGTATGCTAAAGAAATCTAGGAAATCTGAAGCCTGTAAGTCTCCAAAATCAGCAAAATGTTTTGTTCTAGAGAAGTTTCATTCCAGAAAAGCTTATGAATAATCAGGACCTCACGTTTCTTTTGAACATTGATAATTCTTAGTACCATCCCAGGAGACTGTGCAGGTGTGACTCGGGATATACCTTAGGAGCAGGTCTGACTCTGGATGTTTGTTCACAGAGAAGCGGTTCTTCAGGCGCTCCAGGTCGGGGGACATCCTGGCCAAGAACCCCGTGGTGCGCTCCAAGAGCTACAACAACCCGCTGCTGACGCCCGTGGCCGAGTACGACAGCGAGAGCGCGGCTGCCAACGGAGCCGGCATCCGCAGGCACTCGGTGTCGGAAATGACCTCCTGCCTGCAGCTCCAGGGCTACCCCAGCCTCRCCCCCATCACGGACAGCGGCTCCAGGGGCTCCATGAAAGGCTCACTGCCCGGAGAGCAGGAGAGGCCCAGCACCGGGCCAGGGCAGTGCTCCAGCAAACCGGGCACAGCTGAGCCACAGAAAGGACTCTTCCACTCCATTGGCGACCCACACAGCTCTTTGGAGCTGGACACAGACACTGCCTTACTGCCAGCTCGCTCTTCCAGCCCTGAGAACATGGTGGATCAGATCTTGGAGTCCATCGACTCTGACTCTGAAGGCATCTTCATTGATTTTGGCCGAGGCTGTTCCAATTCATCGGCATACAATGTGGATGTGAACAGACAGAGCATTGTGTGAAGGATGTTAGGAGACAAACTCTGGGATTCAATTAAATACGGAAGTTACTGAGACAGTGTGTTGGACTGTAGGCAATACACCCCCACAAACTCTGGGGTTAATGGTACATAACAGTTACTGAGACAGTGTATTGGACTGTGGGCAAGCTGTCTGTGCCTGGGCAGATTTCAGGCACATTGGCCAGGTCATCGTGGCTGTACTGAACGAACACAGTTTGTTTATAGCAGGTGGGAATCTGCTGAGGGGGAAGCAACTCCAGCTGCTTTTCCCCATCCCTGGCACCCTGCAGATGGATTTCCTGTTTCTTTATAAACCATGGGGATCACAAACTCACAAGTGTCTGGTAAAATGCTGTTAGTGCAGTGGGCAGTGTTTGTTCAGGAAAGCAGCTCAGCAAATAGCTGTGCTCACTTGTGATTTTCTAAAGAGGTTTCCTGCAGATGGTGGGTTGTTCTCTGAAGTGTAACACCTCAGCCAGAGTAGAAACATAGCCTTTAAAAACAAACAAACAAATACAAAAGACTTTTGGCTTTCACGCCGCAGAATACAATAATGAAGAAGTCTCTTTTAATCTTTTTCTTGTACATCCTTGTAYGCACTCCTTTGCCTAATGGTGACCTAGAGTTCTTGAAGAAAGGCAAATAAACAGAAGTATGCTTCCTGATGTCACACAATGCCTAGTGTCTCCTTTTCTGTTTCACTGTGTCCTCAGCCAGTACCTTGTGTCTGGGAGGATTGTCTCAAAGTTGGCTTCCAAGACCAAAATTAATTTGCTCTGAATGTGGCACTTGGGGAAACGTRTACTGTCAGCTCTTGAAGCGTCTGTTGTACAGAGAGATTCCACCATGTGTCAACTTACTTGTTTCCTAAATAAGTGAAAATCTGGCCTCTCAGGGAAACCCTCATTATATATTTATATTCTTACAGAAATACCATCATGCATCTGCTGTCAGTGACAGTTTTGGGAAGTGTGAACCTTGCAGCTCTCCTTATCCCAAGCACCCCCAGCCCTTTGGTTCTCTCTTGCAGTAACWCAGTGCTGTAAGGGCTGGATCAGCAGTTTTGCAGAGGATTGGTGCATGTGATCCCAAAGTGAAGCAGAAATCCTGCTGCACAATCCAGTTTTGCTCAGGGGTTTTTCAGTGAAGGCAGCTCCATTTTGGATCTGTGCTTTGGTGGAYGGAGTCAGTCGATACCCCCTGAGCTGCCCACCCTCTCCTTGCTGATGGCATGATGAGCCCTCACTCTCAAGGAACTCYTGGAAACGGCAGCAGAGAGTGGAACTCTGCTGAAACTGGCTCCAGTGTATGACAGGAGCGATGATTTCCAGAAGAATCCTAGAGTGGTACAAGCTGCCATGCTGGCACCATCAGTCCCTACCCTCATTCTTGCTGACAAACACTGCTCTGTTTCCTAAATTATGATTTCATTTGGAGAAAAGGAGTGTCCGCAGCTGTGTTCTAAGGACACAATGCAGGGAGGAAAGGTAAGAATCAAACCCTTACATAAAAATATAACCCCAAACGTAACAAATACAGTGCCTCCACACACCTTCATCCCTCAAGGAACTTGAAATGCTTTAAGAGTCATGAGCATAGCTAATTACTAGGGAATGTTTAAGCACAGTTCCAATGGAGGAGAGAAGAGGACTGCTGGGACCCTTACCACTGCAGGTTTTGTGTGATTAGTGCCTTCTGCTCTGATGGGAGACCTTGGTATCCAGGATTGCTCTGATGGAATCCTCTGCTATGCTGGCGGTTATCGAGCTTTTCCCACCTTGAACACATGGAGGTAGTGAATGAAAATCCTTCTCTGTTTGTTTTAGAAGGTTATTTAGAGACTGGGTTCAGGAGTGTGAATGCATGAGAGAAATTCTTCTATGGCAAAGGCATAGAAAAAAGGCAAAGGC
>JACDOX010000410.1:0-117919 GCA_014549065.1 Cardinalis cardinalis
CACCACTACTAACTCCAAAAATATAAGTATGACCTCATCCGACGTAGAGAAGCCCCTGATCTATAAAAACCCCTTGAGTGAATACAATAAACGTCTTTTCACTGTCCACCACATTGGTGTCTGCTGTGTCTGACCCGAGTGATCCCTGGGATTTGGGACACCGTGCTATGCTTTGATACCAGGTCACTGTTGCTTTCCAAGACAAAGGAAAGCGACACTCCCCAGGTCATGTCCCTACCTGAGAAAGATGCACATAGGCAGGGAAATCTACTGTCTGTTTTAACCATGGTCTAGTAAAGGAACTCTTCTCACTTTAGGTATTGTGCTGTGTTTGGAACAATCCCAGGTGAGTATTCAATTTCAGCTGCTGGAGGAGTAGTCATCACTTCAACAGGTTGCATTCCACTCTCCTTTGCCCTCTCTTAAGTGAAGTGAGCTTCCCAATCATTTAAATGATAATTAAAACCAGGTAGAGCAAGCAGGTTATTTCCCAAGCATTTCAGCTTAATTGTCAGCAAATTAAGTAGCCTCCTCATTGTTGTGCATATTTATCAGGGTGTTAATGATTCATTTGAAGACAACAGGGTGAAATGGCTTCACTTCATTTCCTGATTCCTGGGGCTCTTACCCTCGGCACCAGAATCAAGCATGTGACATTTCAATACCTTCCACATTATTCAGAAATCATCTCTGTGCACTCAGATACCAGAAGGTATTTCTAAAATCCCTGTATATTTTTGTAATTCTTTTTCTTCCACCACTTCTTGCTTGTTCCTTCCAGAAGTATATGGAATTGTCAGAGTGTTCGTGGTTCAGCGTATCTTCAGCCTGATCCTTGTTGCCAATAACTCGACATTAGAAAACATTTGTTTCTCCTGACTTTTTCTTCTACCCCCCACATTGAAAAACCTAAGGCAATAGGGGGAGAAAATTAAAAGAAAATCCTTCTGGCTTTCAATGCCCCTGAATTTTTGTAAAGYTTACACCAAGAGCAGTGGTCCACCTGAGAAAATTGGATCAAATTCATCCATTTCCTTGATGAACAGCCAATAACTGGGAAGTCAAAGCCAGAGACTGCGCCGGCACTAAATCAGAACTGAAGGACACTACAGGACTTGAGTCACACCATAAATCAGGAAAAAATCATTGTTTGCTCCACTTAGATTTGTATTTACATAGGAACCCAGTTTTACAAAGGAGCTGACCTTGTCTTCTATCAAGAAAGAATGTCTGCCCTAGATCCAGAAGTTCAAAGCAGGGATTGATCTTCTGGATTTTTGGGTATTATGTCAATCCAGCTAGAAGAAGGGTAAAAAGTTATTTCTTATATTCCTTCTTAAAGCAAACACTCTTGAATCATTAAAAAAAATCCAAACAATGAATAGCCGGTCAATTTTCAGTCTTATAACTGAACTGGTGAAAAAGACAAAGGAAGCTCTGCTTAGGAATCAATCAATAGGGTGAGCACAGCAGAGGAAGGGAGTGGAGCTTTGCTCTACTTTGGGTTAGAGGGTTTGTTATTTGGAGTTCTCTTTCTGATAAAGAGAGCTCCTTCTTACTTAGCAAGCTCAAATCCAAAGGCTGTTTTATTTCTGATCCCTTAAAAACCAGATGATCTAAAGTTTCCAAAACTTTTCATCATTTATAAATGTCTTATTCAAGGCACATTGACCCAGTCTTCAAAACTCCTGGAATAACCACTACAAAAATGATGTGGGTTTACAAGCAGAGGACCTCACAACTATTTTCCTGAATTCCTGAAAGCTCCAAGCCAGACAACTCCCCATGTGATGCAGTAATGAAGCCTTTATTGTCCTTATCATAAGCAGAGCTATGGGGCTCAGGAGCTCAGTCCCCGAGAGGGAACTGGTACCCGGGAGCCAGGCTTAGCTCAGGCCAAGAGGCATTGGGTCAGGCTTCCAGCAAGCAGGGTGATATTCAGCTCTTACAGTGATTAGCCAGCTCTTATGATTTCAGCTTTGCTTGCTAGGTAGCCTGCCCTTAGCTCTAGGCTTCAGATGTACAGAGAAGGAAAAAGCAGGAGCAGGCTTTTCCTCCAAGATGGCTTTATTTGAGGGGGTCCGGGAAGGGTCTCTGCTCAGCTTCTTCCAAGTTAGTGTGGTACAGTATGCTACTTTTTTAGCCTTGGCAAGGATCCAAACCTTGACCAATGGCAAAGGGTTAGAATGACCATGAGTGACCAATGGTCAGGGGTTAACAATTTTGCCTCACATGGTTACAGAGATAGGTTATAGGGCAGAGGTGCAGGAAGCTTTCTTGTTGCTGAGTCAGCATTCCTATTGTTAAATCCTCCACGGGGCCCTAGCTAAACCCTTGGGGTTTACTACAATACAGATAGAATATGTGGTAGAAGGACTTCAGAGTAGTGAACATCCTTCCATTTGTCAGATTAAAGGCATTTCTACTAAGAGGATTTGCTAGATAAATTAATTCTGAATGATCACCTCTGGGTTGGTTTTTAATGTTTTGTCATTTTCATAAGAATTATTTAGTCAGTAGCTATTTCCAGCTATGTTGAGACCCAGTCAAACTTTCTAAAAATTCACTTGGCTTGTTCATTTTATATAATGTTAGTCTAAAAAACTCTAAAATCTCCAGCATATAGACGGGTGCATCTGCAGGTGTTTTGTGGTAAATAATGTTGCACCACCTCAATACTAAAATAATCAAATTTTCCAAATTCAGGAAAGCACTGCTCCACCTCCTTTTTCCCTGTTGTCATTTAGAAACAACAAGAGGGCTGAATGACAAATGTTTTGAGTCTCTGGCCCAGACCTTGACAGCAGTTTCCTGGTGTTTTTATCTTTAATCTCACCTTCTGGCAAAAGGTGAATACATTTGGACATTTATTCCACTACTCATCCTGCTGCACCAAGTGCCAAGCCTGCCTTACTTTTTTTGTCTCTTCTGCACACCTACATACATCAACATAAAGAATTAGCTCACTGGGTAGTTTTAGAAACATTTTCCACTCCCTCCTCAAAATTTCCTAAGATACCATAACTTTTGCTCAACCAAATAAGCATCTAACCAGACAGGCTGAAATCTCCATGAATGTATATCAGTATGCAACTCTTCAGGTACATTTGAGATATTTTCATTTTCATTCAAGAATCTCCTGACCTACATCTTCCCCTTAAAATTCTGAGTCCCAGTCTAGTCCCCCAATTGACAGAAATCTTCAAGTACGACTGGGAAACAGATGCACTCAGCTAACTGGGAGAAGTAAAAAATGATCCTTCTGAGATTTTTCCCCTGCAGAAATGGACATCAGCAAACAAATTACAGCAAACAGTGCTTTCCTGCTCATGGTGTCCATCCCAGTCAAGAATGACATAGAGCTTCCTCCTTAAATCCATGGCACAAATATGGTAACAGCAGACAGAATTTCTGGGAAGCCAGAACTGCTTCAGACACAGAGTTTGCATTTGTCAAGCCATGGGGATATTCTAAGCCTCATGCAAGTCTAGGATCTGCACCTTAAGTACATCAGAGATGTGACAATAGATCTGTGTTCAGTGCAAAGTCCTAAACCAGAGCATAACACAGGCAGAATTGAATAGTCCTAGAGAGCAGTGTCATGTAAACCACACTTCAGAAGGCAAAATAATACCAACAACTTCAGCTATAAGGGACAGGGAAATCCTAACCCAGACAATCTTAAGTATACCAGTCACCAAACCTGAAGTATTGAAATTAGACCTTTGGCCAATAAATGGAATTCAGACACACAACTGGAAAAGCACAAGAGAAAAAGGGGCAAAGAGGTGAGCCTGGATTAGGTCACAATATGAAAGGCAGTATTCAAAAAGAAAATTTTAATCTAAATAGCAAAATGCAATCTGTGTTTATGGCATATCTACACATCCTACAGAATGTGCTGTGCTAATGCTTATTTAAAAAGTATACATAAAGACACTGTTGTCTGATAAGTAGACAGAGAAAACAGCCATAATATTCCAGCTTCTAATACAGTTATTCTGGGAGAAATCCTTCAACATGCAATTAACTCTGCTTACAATATACCAGAGACAAACAAAAGTAAATTGAAAAAAATCTAATTAAATTAGAGAACCACAAAGGACACATCCAGTGACCAATAAATAACACATGAAGCACTGCTGGTGTAGGTTGATGAGTACTGTTATTTATCAAGCATTGAAGGGAATTCCTCGAATAAAGACAGAAGAGATGTAATACTCAGATTCATTGAGGGAGAAAGCAAGGGAGTAAAGGAAACCTCATGGCACAGGTGCTGGCTCTGGTGAGGTCCAGAATCCTGAATTCAACAAGTTACCATAAATTAATTTCTCAGATTAATAGTAGGACTAAAAGTGCACTTTTTTCCTGACTATTACACCAGTCTCTAATGGATTCACTGCAGCCACCCCTACTGCCCACAGTGATGGAAATTCAAACAGTATCTTTTTCTGCTTTTCCCCACATTATTTGTCATGCTAAGAAGAAGGTCCCAACAATTACGACAATGTGCCATGGTTTATCTTCTTTCCTTGACTGTTATGCTTGTAAGAAGTTCTAGAAGAGCTTGATGAGAAGGCACAAGAACAACACAAGTTTTATCACTTCACTACTCAGAGCTCTTACTGAGAATTCTCTGACTGAGCTCTCCAGAATGAAAGGAAGCAACAGGAAACTTGTTACAGTAGTCAGGGCTCAGCATTCTCAGCCCATAGGTCTTTTCAGTTTCATTTCTGTCAATAGACCAACACTGGTCCAAGCAAGAGAGTCAGTTTTAGGACACTGAGATTCTTTTAGCCACCTTAGTCAGATATATTTTCTTTTTGAACTTTAATAGCAAAAACTCTTCTCTACATACTTAGCTGAATCAAGACCAGAAAAAAAATCTGGTAATTGCGAGCAATTTCAACAGAAGTTTTAACATTCAGTAAAAGCTCAGTCATTTCCCTCTGTGAATCTGAGAATTCCCTCTATATGAATCTGAGCCCAGTGGGACATTCCAAGTGGAGGTGCAAATGTTCTGCAGTTAGCAATTCAATGTGCACCTTGGGGACAAAAAGAGCAGTGAGTACCAGCAACACCAGAACTGGGTGCTTTGGAATAGTTCTACAACAAATACGATCACAGTGTGAGGTCATGTTTTCTGAACCTCTTGGTTATTAGCGAGTAATTTTCTTACAGAGGATGCAATTAATTTCCGGACAGCTTTGTTCAAAACTTGCTTTTCTTTAGCAGCCAACTTGAGCTCAATCAGATAAGCAATTTCAAGTGGGATTTAATGTGACACTGCAGTTACTTCACTCAGTAAAATAAACAAAGCTTGTGTATGGAAAACATACTGTATATACAAAGAGAATAAGTAAAAGGAAGACCTGGTTCAGTAAGAATCTTTAGCACAAAGCCATCAGGTTGGGCTGCTTCACATCTGGAACAGAGACTTGCAAGAAAATACTCTGTAAAGAATCGTGATTTTCTAACACCACTTAACACCACCAGAAATGTAAAATACAACTTGAATGAATATTCCACCCAAAACATTCTTTGCACTGAACAATCTGAAATTATGTCATTCATTCTGCCTGTTCTTGAGCTCCTCTTTCCAAGCCAGCATTTTATCTTTTGAGTTCTCTGGAGCAGAACATTTTACACACATCTGTATTTGTCACATGCTGAGCTCAARAGGCCACCTGTTTGGTGTATGGCATCCTCAAAATTGCTCAGGAAGAATGTGGCTTGTGAGCCTTTACTACTGTCTCCATGCCAAGCTTAACCCTGTTCTTGCCAGTAATCCCCTGCACAGTTCTGCATCACCAATATTGCATTCAGCAGCAGCCAACTCTGTGTTTTCCACTCATTTGCCTTCTCCTCTCTATCAGCATTTCTCACAAAGCATCCAGCATGTTTACACTCTTCCTTGGAATCTATTTCTTTTTATTAGCTTTCCCTTTTGACACCTAACTCCACAAGGTTTATTTCTAATCTCTTACTATACCTTAAAAGACATCAGAATTCAGTGAAGTCATTTTACATTGAGTGCAATTCTCACAGTCCAGGGGACAAACCCAACTGGGCTGAAGGGGGTACCAGGAAAAGGCAATAATATTGTTTTGATCCTGAAGTACCATGATGAAACTGGACAGAGAACTTTTGTTCTGCTAAATAGGAATTGTGCTGCCCTGTCCTGGCAGGATGCAGAGCAGCCAAAAAAGGAATTCAGCTATGAAATGAGGTAATCCTGTTATCACAACCTGAAATCTTCTGCTCTTGTGAGAATAATGAAAATCGGTGCGCCTCCACTAGTATGCAAAGAGGGCTGCACAGAGACCATATTATTTACAYTTTTTTTTCTTTAATTTCTGCTAGCACCACTTCAGAGAAGTGCTAAAGTCCTTTGAAGTCCATATATTGACTTAAGAGAATCTGTTTTCCTCATGCATTTGTTTTGTTGAGCTTTTTTAATTTGGTTATATCCATTTGTTTTCACATATTCACCTTGTTTTCAGGGACACTGGTAGCAAAATCCCCATGAAAACTGCAGTAAAGCTGAGAAATGCTTTAGGCACCCCTAAACAAAAGGAACCACAGTTCTCTAGTAATAACAATGATATGAAACTCGCTTTAGGTTGAAGAATGTTATTTTCTTACCACCCACTCCCTTCTATCAAACAGCCCTGTTACCGCTTTGCACAAAGATATTTACAGGGCACAAAGGGATTTTTTCTGTTGTTTTGCTCTTGCCATCCAAAGGGTAAAGCAGCCCCTGAACTTCAGGGAGGGAAAGGGTGCCACATCAGAGCTGGGAGATTCACATCACTGGAGAGGCACACATGGAAAAAGTTAACAGTGTAGAAAAAGAGTCAGTTCAGCAACAGCAACATGCAGGGTTGAAAAACACACACACTTGAGGAATCAAACTGTGAAGTTTCTCATGTTCATGATGGCTTTTTGAGTAAAACTTGCCTCTGGTATATTTTGGGTGGTCAAAACCCAGCTGTGCTCCTCACAAGAGGAGCTTCTCTCTCCCTATCATCTTGTCCTACCTTAAACCCTCTGTATGTGGAGAAGCACAAAGCCCTGGCTAAGCCTCATCATAGCACAGGTGAAATACTAATAAAGTACAGAGGTATCACAGCAGGGGAGGAATCGATACCAAGTTATTTTATTCTGAACAACAACTCCCAGCTTGTAGTCTGGGAAACCATTTTGTTGCGTGCCCATCATCTTTTCAATTCTATCAGCCAACATTCACTAATTTTGCACCACTGTTTATTTTTGGGACAAACATGTGATATTAACTAGCAATCTAGTTTCCAAGGAACCTTGGTGAAATTGAAACAAGAATTGCCTTCAAATTTAAGCTTGGAGTGTGCAGCTGATCTGCTGCTTCCCATCATCTCAACAACTGATTTGTGGCAGCTGAATGTTGATGTACCTTGGCCTCTCACATAAGACAGATGATTTTGTAATATGGCTCAGCTGTAAATTGCTGTACTAAGACAGAATTTCTCACTGAGTAGATCTATCTCTTGTTGCTTCATAAAGAGAAATTAGCACTATCACACTAGAGCCTCTTCTCCAAATCACCTAAGTACAGCATAAGCACAAAGTGCCAACTAAAAACCTTCATGAAAGTGGCAGAAGCACAAGGAAGAATCCTCAGAGTTCTATTAAAGCACATTTAAGAGATCTGATTGAATTTTCCCCAGGAAAGGGACTCTGTGTAAAGCAGATGGCAGAATGTTAAACAAATTCTGTGATGCTTCTTTAGAAGGACCTGATTTATAGTAGCAGGGTGATGGCAAAAATCTATCTCCAAACTGACAGGTACAATTAAAAAGGAATTACTAAAAATGAAAATAAAAAGACCCAACTAACAAAAAAAAAACCCCAAAAAACTAGAAGGAGGTGCATCAGGAATTCTAGTAAACTTAAACATGCATAAACAATAATTTCTTGTAGAATGGGGGACATTAGCTGCGACAATACATTACTGGTTTAAAATTGCTTTTGAGAATCTGTTTTAATTCAGATTAGCAGCAGCTATTGCTTTTAAGAGGCACATACCCTATATAAACAAAGCCAGCTGTATTTTATTTTTTGTTATTAGAGATCCACATGCAGACTATTATTTTCCTCTCTGAAATCTTTTCAACTGTTGTGGGTCATCTCAGGTGTGCAGCCTTAGTATAAATGGATAACTCTAAAAGGTGTCTTCAGGCATAGCCTTAAGCTATTGAAATAAAAACACCTTGCCTTGTGAGCAGCCCCTGGCACAAGGGTTAAAGTGTGCAGACAGCCCTCTGAAACTCCGAGTCCCCCAGTTCCTAGTTGTACTCTAATTCCCTTTTTTCTCCCAGAAAATTTTTCTGCCCCTATCTTGTGTTTTGTGAATCCTCTGCTAGTGAGCAGCTGAAAGAGTTGAAAGAGGAAAACTGTAGGGCCCCTGTTTCCTCTTACAAATCATCATACAAGGTTTTTGTGGCCCGCAGAGAGAAGCCCCCCTTGTCTAGATGTTGTCATTTCATTCCAGCACAGTCTTACATAAGGCACAAAGGCAATCTCCCATGGCTGCTAGGAACAGGCAGGGGACCCAGGGCCATAACATCTGTTGTTGTTTACGAACAGGCAGCTCAGGCCTCCAAGCAGCTCTAGGAAACCACTTAAGAAAAATACTATAAAATATGCCTCTCTTCTTTCCCCCACAAGACATTCTCTAGTTCACTTGTTTGTTACCTGTTTAAACCTAAAGGATTGCAAATATTTTCCTCACCTAGAACATAGCCATAGCCAATGTTATGGGCTCTGCCTTTCCTAAACTGTTTTGCACATTATGTAACAAAATAAAGCCCAAAATTTTGGTTGGAATAACAAGACTCATTCGGATTAGTCATTGACAAAACTAACAAATATTGGTGCCTTTGGAATTCCTCAGAAGGAATTTTCAAAACCCTACTGCCCATAATCATAAGCTTCTGAAAGTGTTTTACCCACATTTTTCTGGGATAATGGTGCAAATCCCAGGCTCCCCTTGGCCTCTCACCAACATCTTGTCCCCTTTTAGGCCCTGTCACCACTCAGAGCTCCTGCTCTGTTGCCCTCCAGAGCTCCCCTTAGGCAGCCCCAGCAATTGTACCCTCAGTAATCAGGGCTTCACCTGGCAGCACTTTTGTTTCAAGGTTCCCTGCCTCTGGTCAGATTTCCCAGCCCATCACAGACTGATCTCCATCTGGTGATGAACTATCACCTGCCTCTTGAGCCTCTACCCTGCTCCACGGTAAAGGTGGTTCAGAGGCCACAGAGCACTGACCCTCTGGGCACAGGGCAAAATCACCTCTGATGGATTTGGTTACATAGAAGTTAAGGATAAGATGAATAAATTCTGCTGGGGTGCAATGAAGTTTCTGTTCAGGACATTACTCATCACAAATATATTGTGTCACACACTGACATGATTCATCATTGAATCTTATCAACACAATGGAGCACATAAAGAAGCAGTGGCATCTGCAGGACCATTTCCCCTTATTTCCTTCAAAACCGGCTGACCTCACTGGTTCCTCCATCTCTGGATCATCAGTGAGAACTTTTCACACAAGGTGTTCTGATTGCACATTAGATGAAAATCCATTTAGCATTGCATCCTCAGGCAGGCCACAACTTGGTTACTGCAGGATGTTGTTGTCATGATACCTTCCTCCCTGTGCTGGTACTTTTTC
This sequence comes from Cardinalis cardinalis, assembly GCA_014549065.1. Lineage (NCBI taxonomy): Eukaryota > Metazoa > Chordata > Aves > Passeriformes > Cardinalidae > Cardinalis > Cardinalis cardinalis. The sequence goes on from JACDOX010000410.1 coordinate 9,717, forward strand.
ATCTTTCACATAGCCTTCTACCATAAATTTAAAAGCTTCCCTACTGATCCTTTCCTCATGTGTTTCCATGACAAAGGTTTATTTATCAACTTGAAGCAAGTTGAAGAAGGTGGAACAGCGAGTAAAGACAGAATATGGAGGTAAATTATCTGAATTCTCTCAGAGAAAATAATCCCCTCATCCTTTCTCCATCACTAGCTTCCAAATTCATGTTAGCCTCAAACTGATCTACTCTGTATGAACCTTGCAATGTTAAAAACTCCTCCAGCAGCCTGTGGTCCAAACAGACACCATCTGGGGGAGCTCCAGGAGCAAATGCTCTTCTTTCTCTCCCATACAACTGTATCCCTGTGGCTTCATTTTCTAGGAAAAACTATTTCAGCACCTAGGGTTGGTGGTTTCATTCAAATATGAGCCTCAGAATCTGCTGACAAACCACAGGCATTTGGGCTACCATCTAATACTCCTTCTCTTTTTCCAGGATGAAGTTTGATGCTAGACTGTCAAATACGTATGCCTAGATTTCCCAGGAAGAGGATGAGAACACTAATAGTTAATCCTCTGGAGAATGTGATGATCTTTGCAAAAGCAAGCAAACACAGAAGCCTGGAAATAAAAGCATTGCTGAAAGCTGATATCTGAATATATCCTGACATATGGCTGTGTGTTAAAATTAGGCAACACATTGTATCACCTTGAGGAAACTTTGATTAACCTTCCTCTAAGTGCTTTATATACTTTTCTAAGGTTTTTTTTGTTTTGATTTGTTTTTATCGAATATATCAGAAATAAATACTGCTGCTACCAAGCAAGATCTAGATTATTCAAAAAAGTTAGAAACACAATGCCATTTGTACATGTTTTCATTTTACATGAGCTAGCAGACTGTACAACAGATGCAAGAACACAAGAGGATTCACCTAAGACAAGCCCAAGCACAAGACATTGTCAGAATCAAGTATTTTCTTTCCATTAAAAAGATTAACAAACAGGAGAGCAATAATTCCTGCAAAGTGTGTGAGTTTTAAGTAGAAACAACACAAAGTCTTCCCAATATTTTTCATTCAAATAATTGTAATGGTGAAATTTTGTAATTTTGGAAAAGAAAAAGTCTGTTGAAAGTAGCAGTACTTACATCACAGGGCCATCTGCTAAATTTAGTTCTGAACTCCTAAAAACATGGCTTGCTGCATAAGGACAACTTTCTAATGCTACTTATCTTCTCTTTCAGAAGAACACTTTTTTTGTTAACACTTGTTAGGACACAGCTATCAGATACACAGCAAGCCAGTGCTCATTCTGAATGCTCAATCTGATTTTGAAAACATGGTTGGAGTTCAAAAAGGCTGTGAAAGATTAAAATGTGGTCACTAAAAATTCTATTGGAGTTTGTGGGACAAAACAAGTAATTAAGGACCTTGGGATACACATAAATTTTTACAATCAATTATTGTCGTTCATTATTCCTCCAAGAACTGCTCCAGAAACCAAGTGAAACAAAGATAAAGCAGATTAATGGGTATTTCACCTAACCACACCAAAGACTTCTGTATAAAGCAAGTTGAAGAACTTAAGAGAAAATTCAGGTAAGAATGAATTGCTTTCTGTATAACATCACATCCAGAACTGGACTTTGCAAGGCCACTTGTCCCTTCTGACAGTTTCCTCACTGCAGAAGTGGTTTTGCAAATACCTTGTATCAAGGCATGACACTTTTCTACTGATGGAATGCACATGTCTCTATGACCTGTCAGATTCCCCAGAATTCCTACGAGTTGTCTGTACACGGAGGGGACAGTAACAAACTTCGTAGATGTACTGGAATGGACCAAAATACTCAGGACAAAAAAAAACCCAAATCCCAGATGTGCCATAAAATATTTACAGGTACAGCCACAAACATGTGATTGTTTGACATGATGGCAAACTCGGTGATAGTCAACAAACACAGAACTGAGACAATGGAGTATTTATAATTTGTGTCATCATTTGATGTTGCCTATCTGCTCCTTTGTCTTTTACTCCAAAAGACAATCCACAACTTTTCCGTAGGTTCACGTGACTTCTCCCACCAAACTGCAAAGTGTTCTGATGACATGGAACACGGGTGTGTGCTTAGTTGGTTTGATGGTGATGGGCGGTATTTGGCCCAAGCAGGTACCTCAGTTTGGAGGGAACATTCACCTGGAGCTCCCATCTCATCCTCTGAATGTCAGCCAGGTTTTTTGAGGATTAATTTTTGCCATCAGAAGATGTTTCTCCCCAGAAATTAAGGTCTGCTTTCAGAAAGTGTGTGGTGTTTCTGCAGATGTGCCCAGTTTCAAAAGTGTTTTAATGTGTAAAAACTGAATACAGGATCTGTATTAATCTCATTAGTTGACACAGCCAGACGCTTGGTGATCCTCGGGCTAGCCCTCACCTCCTGGCCCGTGCCAAGAGTGGCTGCCCCCTCTCCACCCCTCGGGCCACTCTGGGTGGCACCAGAGCAGCTGCCCAACTCCCAGAGGCAGCAAAGCTGCTCTGTGTGGCTGCTGATAGGAATCCTGAGTCGAGGAAGCCAGAACAAAGGAGACAACAGGGGCCAATGTATAAATTCTCAAGAAGCTTTAATCTCTGAGGGAGTCCACAAACAAGTGACAAGGGACAAACCTCCAACAGGATAATAGCAACTTAAGAACGGGAAGAGTACTAGGGGAGGATAACCAATAATAAAACAGCAGGGGAGGAACATAGGGCAGGGATCAGATTCTAGGTAACCAATAGGGGATAACATGGGAGGGGATCAGGCTTGGCACACCAATGGAACTTCAAGTGAAGGGTGATAGATAAGGAAGGTTCTAGAGAAAGGGGTGGGGTTACAGTTGATGAACAAGGGAAGAGGCCAGTACTTCCAAGATTGGCACAGAAGGGTCTGGAAATCAGGGAGGTGTAAGGAAGATTGACATGGGGACTGACAGAATATTAGGCGGGAAAATAGTAGTAAATAACTTCAGGGCAAAACCATTGAGGAAACCAAACAGGGTACATGGAACAAACCACTATAAACTCACAATAAGGAGCACCTTAAGATTACAACAGGAAAACAATCTGCCACAATGAGTGTATTGAAATTAAATGTCAAGAATAACCAAGAAAACAATGTTAATGAAGAATCTTGGCCCACAGCACCTACTGCCACTCCTATTGAACACAGAAGAACAAAAAGATTAGTATAAATGTTGATATTTAAGCAAAAAAGAACACTTTATGTGCATATTCATGAGGCGTTAACTCTGGCCTCATTTTTCTGCCCAATGAGTTCTGTGATATATAGATACAAAACGTGATTGAAGGCAGCTGTAGAAAATAAAGATGTTCTGGGAGCAAGCCAGAACATCAATTGATTTTACATGCTTGGTTTTTCGCTTTGATTGTTCAGTTCTACCTCGGGTTATGAATTTTCAGAAGGAAGCATGAGTAATTCAGAGTAGATATACAATTGCTACTTGGGCTGGTGTATCATTGCTCTTAGGGTTCTTTTTTTAAAGGTTGATTAAATAAATAGAACTGTGCACTTGAAAAACTCTACAATATATTCTTGCATTTTTCTTGGCCATTGAAAATCTTTCCATAATATTTCCTTCTTCTTTATTTTAAAATAAATATGAGAAATCTTTAATTATTATATGCCTATGGCTGGATGTACGAAACAAAAAGTTATTCATAATTACATTTTATCAATATAAGTGTAAATTAACTGCTTGTAATATTTAATACTACCATGACACATATGTAAACATTAGTCAATTCAGTTTTCACATGTTAACATTTATAGTTTAGCTCAAAAGTATAATAAATAATTTTATTAATTATACACATATTTTTAAAGCCATCCAGACATGCAGCAGAATCACATTATACCAAAGAGCCTAGTACATATGAAGAAAACCATTTCTGCTCTATTATTTCTCAGCTGTACTTCAACCATATGGTTCTTCATCAACTACTGCTTCTTCTCCTCCTTCCAACTAGGACATGTTATATCTTCTCTATAGAGTCTTCAGAGCAGGGACCCATTAATTACTGTGCTGTGCCTGTATTGAGTGTGCCCTGATGATGCTTGAGGCCAATGGATATGCTGAAATGTGTGTAAAAATTACCAGGAAATGTTTAAAGCATGAAAAGTAATTGTCTCATGGTCCACTGGTTCACAATAATTACCTGTAACAGTATAATTAAGGTATCTTTTACCATTTCTCTTAAAATAAATTCTGAATCATCACACTGGTGTTGAGCTTTCCTTCTGTCACAGAAGTGCTTGTGGATGTGGTTTGGATGTTTCACAGCTCAGAGAGCCAAGGTTCCCAGCACCTGGTTGCAATTTGCAGTGGAAATGCTCAATTTTTTTTCCAGACAGTAAAGGGCAAGTAATTAAATCTCTCTGCATTATAGTTTGTCCCCTCTACGATACATTGTCTCTGGACCTTGGTCTGTTTTTTTATTTGAATTTGTAAATTTGAGAGGGTGGGGACAATATTTTGATCTGTTCCCTTTTCAATAACTGTCACAAGAACACCAGTTTCAATGCTAGTCCCTGGCATTATCACAGAAAAAACCCCCCACCCCAATTTAAACTGATACAATGTTGCTGTCCCCCTCTTGCTATTTCCATTCCTCCCACATTGGTCTGTCTTTGGTTTAAAAGTGATTTTGCTCAGTCAATGCACTCTGAAATATCCTATTAAAGATAAATTGCCTTCTTGTGGTATTTACAGTATTCATCACATGCATCACCAGTAGGGCGTGACTGAAATGAGTATCAAGCTTCTCATCAATATTAATACTCAATATTAATCTAATGATGCATTGATGAGGGGAAAAAAAGACATGAAAATCTCGGCATAGTGAAAAATGTAAACTCAAGTATTAAATTCTTTGTAGTAATTACTACTGAAATTTCAACTCCTAGTGCTGTGGGATACTTTTTACAGGAGGCAGCTGTTGGAAGGTGGATTATTTTCTTCTGTGTGCAGCCTGTTTCTGCAACAGCCACAGCTTTTCAGCTGGCCAGGGCAGGACTGCAGGTACTGCTTGATCTTGGACTCTATGTTCTTGTCTTTAATGGGGTTTAAGGTAGACATTGCAAATGCAATTGAATGGTACTTGAGGTAGTACTAAAAAAAACACTTTAAAAGCAAAAAAAAAAAAAAAGCCTTTAAATAGTCCAATATTTACTGTGTGATGATTCTTTCCATTGAAGATTGGTTTGCCAAGATTTACAATCAAGAGCAGTTCCTTTCTTAGCTTCCTGGAATCTTTCCTAATCCCTGCTGCCTATTAGGCACTTGGTAGTCCTTGCTCTCATTCCCATTCTCCATTCATCTCCTTAACTCTACCTTTGGGCTCACTGAGAGCCTCCATTCAAGGGGTGAGTTCTGGGGGGGATCCCACTGGGCAGCTCAAATTGGAGCACATCCGCCTCTAATGTGTGGGCTGATTAGCAACAAATTACACAAAATTTCCCAGCTTGAGACTTAAAACCACTAAACCCAGAGGTCAGAAAATGATTGTGCCCAGGTCGTCACTCTGCTGACTGATGTTACTTTTTGGATCTCCCCCTGCTCCCTGTCTGGGTTTTTGCCTTCCCTGCAGTCTGTAAGCCCTTCCAGGCAGGTATTTCTCTGTGCTTAGACTGCTGGGTAAATTACATTCAGATTGAAGTCTGGCACTCCTAGGTGCTATCATAAAGTATTAATGTGCATACTTCCCATTGACCATAATTTTTTAATGATATTTAACAAGCGCTGGCTGGGGATGTTTGCCAATTTAAAGGCTGGCAGCAATGCTATTTAATATGTTGTTTACTTTAAGTGGTACATGCAGTTTACTTTAAATGATAGGCAGGTTTTGGCTTCTAAATCTTGTTTGAACATACCAATAACCAAATAGTGGTTAAGAGGATGCATTTCCAGGCAATGCAGGAATTTTTTTCCATACAATGTATATGGCAAAGGCTGTGTTCTCAGTGCTACAGAGCAGCCCACCAGCAAAGTTTCTGCGATCAGTTACTGGATCTCCAACACTGAAAGCATTTCTAGTCGTGTATTCATGAGGCTTGAGTTTTGTGCTTTTCTCACTCAGCTTTGCACTGTATATTGGTGTGAAATTGAAACAGGGAGGATGAGACAGAAAGAGAATCCCATGCAGGGCAAAAGCAAGAGTATCAAACTGTCTTTCAATCAAAAATATGATACCAATGAATTAGACAACAAAGAAAGGGATGGTGTCACTGAACAGTGATTTTAAAGAATTAACTGAATGTGTAAATCTGAAATATTGGCTGTCTGTCACCCATGTTACGCGTTGTTCTTTCAGCCACTGATTCAAATGAACCTTGTAAATTGAAATGTGCATCCAGAATAGCGTGTTCACAAAAGCCTTTGAGAATTTCACAGTTTGGGCTATAATTACTTTTTTAGTGCAATTCCTGGATGCAGTGACTACCTCTTGAACAAGGACTGATTATCTACTGTTCCTCCTGGTTTTATTACAAGCTCATTGGGGAAGGCCTTATGCTGTGCAGAATCAATGGAACCTGGACTAATCAATAAAAATGGGATGATTGATTAAAAGCCCAAAAGAGCCTAAGTACTCCAGATGATTCACTGTGCTCAAAATCTCATGCTTTGTAGACAAAAGAAACAAAAGAAGAGCAGGAATAAAAAGGCAGCTCATGGCAGGGAGGAAAAAGGACCCAGAAGCCAATGGCTTATTCACTAATCTCATCTTTATGTTAAATAACTTCTTTCTTACTCTATTATTTTAAAATACCTCAGGCCAGAAACTTGCATCACATTTCTTCGTCTTACTTGGTTCTAAACCTGAATAAAATGCCGATACGTCAAGGTGAAGATGGACTGGCTGAGTACAATGCTTGTAGAGAGGCAACAGGGTATTAATCTTTAGTAGCTTATCTGTAGCATTATCCAAAGCAGAGATCTGTTCATTTAGGAATGATTCCCTTCACCTAACTGGAGCATCCTAGTTCCCATTATTCATCTAGTTTCTCTATGGAATTAATGGAGAGCACTGGCATAGGTGTTTTTCTAGGTGAGATTATTCATGCTTTGGAGGTGTGAATAATTCTTGTTTGACTAAAGAGGGAGCTTAAGCACTTTTTAAAGATAATTTATTTTTACATCATTAAAAGTAAAGAAGATTAATTTTACTATTATTGGTTGACTTCAGCGCAGAGCTCTATTAGTCAAAAATAGGTTACGAAAACAGAATGCAAGAGAAAGGCTTCAGCCAGCTCAGTCTCAATGGCAGGACAATTCCATTATTCTTCATGACAGCAAACCACTGCTTTTGCCCTGAGTTAACATTGTGGTTCTGCCCTTTAAAAATGTTCATAAGTCCACTTCTTGGCTGAGATCATGAGACAGGCTGATCACCAAAAGCTGTCCTACACTGTAGAAAGATTTGTTCATACAATAAAAATGGAAATGTGAAGCTGCTTTATGACTTTTTGAAACATAAAACTGTTGGGAAGTGTTATAAGCTCTGACCTGCACTCACAGTTATAGTTGCCATCACTCCTTGGGATTGAGACCCAAAGTTATAAATACATCCACTTCCATGAGATATTGGAAATTACTTCAAAGAATTCACTTTCAAAAGGAAATTATGCACTAATTAAATAAAAGGCTAAAAATCATAAACTGGTCCCAGAGATAAGTCCATTTTGAGCAGACATTCAAGCATCTCTCTAATACTAATGCAGACAAAGAGTCAGTGGGTAGGGAAGTACCTTCAGCCCCAATATATCAAATACTCCTGTACTCAACTGCTGCTGTTAAGTCTCCTCCTAGTGAACCCAAGAAAAAGTCCAATTGGCTGAAAATATGGGAAAAGGAAAGAATCAATGTTAATATGAGCTGTAAAAAATAAAATTAAGTAATTTAAAAGTCTAAACATCTCTATTTATTTAATTTATTACAGTAGACAGACTGCAATGGGATGATGTCCTCAATTAGACTTATTTTCATATGGAAAGAGAATCATTCATGTGCCTTGAACTTTACATGCATTAGGATACAATTTCCAAGTTTCCATGGAGAGTGCAAAGTGCTGTTCTTCAATTTCCCAGCTAATTTCACAAAAGAAACTTTTGAAAGGCTTAAATATTTGAGCTGTGTTACCCTTACAGGTTTACATAAAATCCTTTAAAGTGCTAAAAATAATTTTTCCAAGAGAAAGGTTTTATGAGAAAATTTCCTTTTACAATAGTTTTTAAAAAATACATATTAGAAAGGTACCACCTAGACATTCTATTAAATTATTTGATGTTATTTAAAATACACATAATGCTGTTTTCATTTGAATTCCACAGAAATTTTCTGCAAAAGCATACTTGCAAGACAGGAGGGGAAAAAATAAAATTTATATCTCCTTCTAGCTAAGGAATCTCCAGCTGGAACAGGCAGCATTTGCTAATGGATCTGGGCTCATTTATTTTCTCCAAATTTTCACAATGTGTTTAAGTATTTCATTTTGACTTGTGCAACAAAGAAAAAGAACCCCTAAAAAAAGATGATAGGTGAGAATTCTGTGCAAGTCTTTGAAGTAATGCTGGCAATATAGTCCTGAGAAACTGAATTCCCATTTTCATAATTACATTGGCCGGAACTATCTCCATGTCCACCTTGCTGGAGTTCAACTCCTCTGAAATGCTGTCTCCTTACCCAGGAGACACTGCTGGATTACACAGGTGAGTTGAGAGACAAATTCAAAGCACAGCTGCCTGATTTAATATTACACCTTAATGGGAAGTCTAATACAAGTTACACACTATGCAGCAGCAATATTTTAATATTTTGGGTAAATAGCACACAACTGCTGAGGGCATATTGAATTGCAACACTGCAAAATTGAGGTTAATAGAGTAGAGGCTTTTTTCCAAATCAAGCGGGCAGTAGTCAGAGGATGTGGTGAGAGGAGCTTGTTAAAAAGCTGACTTGGTTTCCACCTGCGTAAATACAAATCCTCTGTGCAATTGTTGCTCCTATATTTTGGAACTCACAAAACACGCAAAACTTACTCCTGGAAGTGCTGCTCTGCTGGAAGGATGATTTCCATACAACTGCAGCAATGAGGGGCATTGTGTCTGATTGCAGAGAGGGAAACTTCGACCAAGTGGGTCACTGTTAACCTATGCATCCCAAAATTTGTATTAAAAAACTGGTGCAATGGAATGACTGTCTGTCCAAACCTGCAGCCAGAACTCAGCAATGGTGAGACTTGGAAGGCCAAGATGTCATGGGGCAAGCTGCCTTCCAGTCCTTAGACACCAATATATTCATGCCTGCAGAGCACAGAAAAGCCTTGGCTGTATCAGGATCAGCAGCTGGTGTCTAGCCAGCTAATTTTCAGTTTCCTTCAGCCAGTTATGCATAAAGCTTTCCTTATTGTTAGCCAACACAGAAAAAAAAAATTCCTCCTCCTCCTCAAAAACATGTCTGGAGCTGGCTGAGCCCTTGGAGACACTGAAGGGTTTCCTGAAAGACCCAGAACACTGAACTTCCCCCAAGGTGGCAATGCTTGCAGCAGTGATCTGGAGCTCTCAGTAATTATGTTAGTGAGGAAATGTCATTAATGTGGAGGGAACATTAGACTTCAATACAAATAAGGGCTCCTGGGGAATGGCATTGTGCTTTTAAATGCAGGAAACAAACATGGAGTTTAATGGTGATAAACTCTGATAAAACAAAAAAGACACACCCCTCACAACAAAATATCACCCCCCATCATGTATTGCAATAAAATCATAAAGTGGCAGAAATCTATCAACTGTACTCTGCTTGGCCATAATCACAAGGTGACCCATATGTTTCCTGAATATCTTTTTAACAGTGAATGCATTTATCGAAGACAATTTCCTGTGAATAATAAAGGATGATGAACCACCTAAAGAAAAGTTGGACCATCTGTCTGCCTCCTTAGTCATTAACATTCACCTTCAGTATATGCTTGGCTTGTTTTATAACTACTTGACTGACAGGAGAATTAGTTCATTCCCATGGTTTGGGGTTTTTTTCCTGTAGACTTCATTTTTTTTTCTGTCATCTATGCATACATTTGTTAAACAGAAGGTGGGGGTGGAATATGTGAAGTCTAAACTAATTTGAGAAACTTGCACACTCCTGCTTGCAGATGTCATGGTGTTTGCATTTTACATATTCATTGAAATTATTCTCCTTTTCTGGGGTAATGAAAATGCATTTTTTGGCTGCCTTTAAGTCTCAGGTAACCCTGGAAGCTGTAATCATGCTCAAGTATTCCCTAGTGCTGATTCTCCTCCAAATGTCTTTATACACTGATGGATTTGTCAGGTTTCTGTGTTTTTGTATGTGAGGACAGTGGTCCTCATGTCTGAGCTGACTCATCTCATAGCTGGTTTTCATAAACCAAGAATGGCCTCCACAGAGCTGCAAGATTTCACTAGGTGCTATCTGAGGTAATAGAGCAAAATTAAGGGAGTCAAGGATTATGATCAGAGTTTGCAGGCTGTAATATGGAGACAGGTACATTACCATGTATAAGGGATTCACTTTATAAATTTACAATAAAAAAACTCCAAAACACAACAACAATAAAAACCCCTATTTCCACTCAACTTTTAAAATCAATTTTATGCCTCAATCCCTTTAAAACAACAACACAGAATTTTATGGGATAATAAGAACTGAAAAAGAGGAATGGTGACCTGAAATGAGTTCTTAGTATCTAAGTGCTTTTAATATTTTTTAAAGATGTTCTGAACTAAAATATTTTCTTGACATTCTAGCAGCCTATCTTTCATGTGTTTGCCCAATTCAGAACAAAGCAGGAAATACCTCAAAAAAGCAACCTAAAATAGATTTTTGATTAAAAGCATAATGAAAATGGCACATAATTACAGGGTACTTTGAAGTCTACTGAATTCAACAGGAAACCTGAGAATTTACTCAACAATGGCACAGACAACATGTTTCTATATTTCTTTCCAATGCATTCTCTTCTTCCATCTCCTGTAAGTTTGGATATTTTTGATATTTTATATTAAAGTGTTGTTTCTAAGCCCATTTTTAAAGATAAAATATTGAAGAATTTTCCTTTTCTTCTAGAAATGAGATAATTTATAGCTTAGAGTTAGGATTCAAATAGGATGATTCAACAGGGGGTTCCACTGTCTCGCTGTCTACCCACAACTTATTAGAAGTGTTTATATCAAAATCTAGAATTCCAATAATTAAGTTCTTCTATTAGCTTATTTATGCAAAATAAAGAATGAACTACTTAGTTAAAAATTCCTAAGAAAGACCAGCTTATATTTACCAAAAAGTTTTTTTTGCTTCAACTCATCTAAAACTGCTGTGGACGAGCTGCTCAAATGGACTGACATTGGCTCCCAAACTGCTTCCATTTTGTCAAAAAACAAGGGAAAATAGATGAAAGTTCAGGCTCAGACAAATGAGTAGTTCCCGCAGCACCAGGAGTTACCAGTCAGCCCAGTCCTTTCAACTTCATATACAAAGCCAATGACTTTTATCTATACCTTCCTGACTTCAGAAGAGTTCATCTGGTTGGATTTTGCGAGAGGATGGGGGTGGTGTTTGTATATTTTCCATCAAACTTTATCTGGCTTGGTGACATTCCAATACCAAAAACATGCACAGCAATATGCTAGTGGAAAAACTATTGAGAAAAATCTACATATTATTTTTTAACATGCAGGTGGAGTTCATTTTATCTGCATCAGGAGGAATAAATCCATCACAGAGAAAACTGGTGACATGGTATTGTCTTGTAAAAAGTAAACTCTCACTGGAGATTCACTTAGAGAGTACAAATAATATAAATGGATGAATAAAGAATCAATAAAATTAAACTCTTTTGCAACTGGTGACAGTAAGAAAAATTACCCTGTCAGTGAGGAAAGAACTGATCTAGACTCTGATGATTTTAGGCCAACTCTATAGTGCTGCTATTTCCTGTGGCTCAGTTTGCTTTTCCTTACCAAATAATAATAGCAGGCCAATTAAATTAAGCAGGCAAAAACAAATGAAATTTAAAAATTGAGCCATCATATTATTTTATGGTGATTATTAGTTTTGTGCTATTTAGCTGAGTTCAAGTGGGAAATTTGCTACAGAGTGAAAGGTAGAAAAGGCAGCTTTTCTACCTTTCAAAAAAGTCTACTGCTGGTATATTTTACATCTCCTGCATTCAAGGCACTGGACTCAGCAGCCGTGAGGAGAATTTGTTTCATAATTGCAGAACTTATGAGAGCATAGGCATGGAAGGAAGAAAGGATGTCCAGCCACAAGTCTGCCCTGCCATGGAAATCACCAGAAGCCAGTGGGTCCTGCTTGTAGGGGATACAGCCCATGCCCAAGCAGTCATTCTCAGTGAAGAAGGCAGATAAATTTTGGATTAAAAATTAAATTTTTGCTGAATTTTTGGGTTGGTCTGGTTTGCCCCTTTGTTCAGGGAATAAGGCTACTAGTCCTTGCTCTCCCTGCTTTCTATTCCTGGTGAGGTGTTCAGGATGACACCCATCCTTCAATACTCTGGGATGGAAACAGAACCATCTCCTTGTGTTAACCCACCAACACATGTTTTATGTGTTTTGTTGCAATTAGAGCCCCTCCTGGAAGACAGGAATGTCAAGCCTACCAAAATTCCATTAGCAGAGAGCAGGGCTGTGTCTAAAGTGAAAAATTGCACACACAACCTTTGAAGGATCAGGGTCTGACACTGTTCATTCAGTCTGTGCCTTCAGCTGAAAAATGCATGTTTCACAATTTCAGAAAATATTTTTCTTCAAACTCCTGAAGAATCATTAAAAAACATTTTTGAAACCCCCACTACACTTTAAAAAACATTTTTGAAACCCCCACTACACTTTAAAAATCCCACTTTTTAATTCAAATTGTAAAATATACCTAAATAAAATATTAAGTAAATCCCAAGCACAATACCATATTTCATAGCTAAACATTTGATACAGAGTAAGAGGGGATTGTTATATTCCAACAGGAAAATGCAAAGAAAAAAATACAAAGAATGGTTTTTCTGTCAAGCTAATTTTATTTAAAAGAAGAAGCTGAACTTAAAAAAAATCACCCAATGATTCACACAGTATTCTTGGCAACATTTTTCTCATATTTTCTTCTTGGTTTCAAAAGAATCAGCAATTATGACAAGTGCCTTACAARAAGTCTCAAGTATATGAAAGTTTCAAAGGAATTTATAATCTAGCTGAGATTCCTTTTCAGGTGAGAAGCTGTTTGATAACGATCTTCACCATGCTCTTTATGGCTAATTTTTCTGAGTGGCTTTTGTAGAGATTTATCTGAATTCAGAGAGGATCCCTCCACTAATTCAAACATTTCAAATGAGCCTCTTCAGAACTCTCATTCTCTATTTTACCATCATTTTTTTAGGTGAAAAGTTATTGATGGAACCTCCTCTATTTCAAAGCTTGGAAAAACAAAAAGATAGGCGAGATGAACTACAACCCAGATGTGGCCTTTTGTCTGCAGCTCCTCCCTGCTCCATACTCATCATCTTCATCCTGGCCCACAACAGTTTAACAGCTTGAAAGATATTGATTAAAATGGCTGAATGCTGGGCTTCTCTGTGGAGCTGAGTAAAAATATACTCATGGAGAACAGATTTTGATATACTCAGCTGTGCTTCACTTACCCCCCCTATGTCAGAGGAAGCAGCCTGGATGAGTGGATCCACTGTGAGACCACCCTTCACAGTGGTGTCCCTCCTGCATCACAGCACACGGGAATCACACCCCTGAATTCAATAATGCAATGATTCCAAAGCCATTTCTCTTTCCTCGAGTTGACTAACAAGATCCCAGTAATAATCCATGTTTTCCTTCCAGCTGCACTCAATTTTCATTGATCTCTGCTGCTTTCAGGAGGTCAAAATCTGGCACAGTCAAATTACCCTACAGGTAACCCAGAGCAGAGGTAGCAGCTCTGCTTAGAGCAGTCAGTTGCTTCTAAATGCTGGATTGTCTCATGGTTAGAGGTGGAAATGGTACTTTTCAGGGAAAAAAGAACAATTGAAAAGAGTGATCCAACACTGAAATCTGATTCAAATAGTAAACTCTTATTAGAGTTTATCCACAGAGAGCAGAGTGCCAAATTGCAGCCTGTATTGCAAGAACATATTGCTCTACAAGTCACTCTTGTTCCAGCACATTTATACTGACACTCCTATTTATACTCCCACATTCCTGACAACTGACAATAGTCACACAGGTGTATCATGACTTGTCGATTGAATTAAAAGAATTAAAAAAAAAAAAAGTGCAGATATTACAGTGCTAAATATTGATCAATTAGGACAATGGTGTTCCCTTACTCTCTTTTAAATTCAGCCTTGCAAGAGAAATCCACGCTGATGATTAGGAAAATCACTCTTGTGCGATTTTCAATACTTTTTTTGTCACCTTCTATACCAAATCTTCCCACACAGGCAGGATTTGGTTCTCCCTTAGAATCAGAGCCATCCTGGGTACAGCTGTCTCGATCATGGAGCCACAGAGCTCAGCTGGATTTCTGTTAAAATCAAAATTGAAAAGTTATGGATTTATCCTAAGAAAACCCCAAAACCAAAAACACAAACAAACAAAAACTGCTAAAAGAAAAAAACAAAAAACCCCAAAAATCCTACGAAAAACAACCCTCCAAACAAACAAAACCAGAACAAACTAAGCAAAAAAACCCCAAAAAAGAACTACAAACAACATACCCTGTATTTTGTTCTCCATCCTTTCATTTTTTTTTTTTGCTACATGAAACAATATATTCTGTACTTAAAATCTGTGCAAGTGTGGGCAAAGAGGAAATTACTTTTCATTGCACAAAGACGTATTTTGATTATTTTACCTTCTTCCTCTTGTCTTTCTTCCTACAGTTCCCACTTTTTCTCCCATGAATGACTGCAGAAGAATTGGGAAAAGAATGAAATTCCTCAGCATCTGTGTTAGATTCTCCTCAACTCATTACTTGCACCAAATGTTCACACCTCTCCCTTCACCCTGAGCCTAACAAGGCATTCCCTTCCCCACCTTCTCAGTTGTCAGTGGTCCTCAAAGAGCAAATGCACAGGGAGGGAAGCTGCTCTCGCAGTCATGCCACGTTGATGAAGAGCAGGCCTTGCACATTTAGTGCAGGAATTCAAATGTAATTTTTGTGTAGTCGAGATCAAAATTTGGTCCTCTCTGTTGGAGAGTGTATTCCAGGCTTGGAACCTGTCCTTAGAGATCATCCCTTTTGAGATCTGCAGGAAAATTAGGTATTGTGCCTAGTGGTCTATAAGATGTCTGAATTTTTGAGGTATACAGATAAAAAAAATTTACAGTGCATTTCCCTAATCTGCTCTGCCTGTTTTCTCCCCTCAAGATATTTCTATCTCCAAATCCATCATACAGCACCTGCTATTAGCCTTACCTTTATACTCTCCGCACACACCAGGAAATACAAAGAAGAAATAAAAGCCCTTGACAATAGTGCACTTGGTTCTCTGCAAATCCCTGTAGATGTATAGCACACAGTAAGTCAAAAATAATTAATAGGGTCAGCTCCAAGAGATGTCAGGTTCACTGAAGTGTTGAGTGTTTCTTTGAAAGAGAAACAATGCTGACACATTTTTAAAACTTACGGTAAACTAAATGTTGTCTCTAGAGGTTGGCACTTCAACAGCACTTCTGTAACTTCTCCCCATCACTGCCTGTGTCTACTCTCAGTTATATTGCTGGAATGCTTGCTTCTTTCAAGGATGTGGAAATTTAAGGGTAGAATTGAGAGAAAAATCTGGTATGCATCTTATCACACTGTTTTGCTGTTAATCCAGACATACAAAAGTGATGGCCAAGCTCATCCATTGCTCATTTCTCCACTGCAAAAGGAGCTTATTTCCACCAGGAAGTTGCATTCACAATTCAAACCAAATTAATGAACCAGATTTGAAGCTCGTATCAAAATCTGGCAAAGTACTTGGTGTTTTTCTACCTGAATTCATCAAAATCAAATACCAATGAGTTTCAAAAAAGGAAAGTCAATGCTTTTAGCAAATCTTATTATCCAGGAAGCCATAACAAGCACTTGTGTTTGTCACCCAATTCCACCTACAATTAGCAACTCTGATTTTAAACTAAATTCATTAACATTTGCTTTTCTAGACACAAACAGCACCAATATTTGCAAGCTGAAATTTCAGTCACTGAGAAAGAAAGGAGTTCATCCTATGCAAATACAACCTAACAGCTTGCCCTGCTCAAGAAGGCAACTCCACTCCTTCCCAACATGGAAAATGTTTCCCTTAGAATATAAACTTATCCCAACATCACCCATAATATTTTTTTTTGTTAATCTGGAATTTAAAATAAACCCTGATGTGATGCTGAATTCTTTTCTGCGTTCACAGTGAGTGATGCAAACTGGTCCTTCCAAGGTTTGGTTTTTTTGGGGTTTTGTTTTTTGGGTTTGTTTGTTTGGTTTGGTTTTTTTGGGTTTTTTTGCAAGGCTCAGTTTATTGGTAAACACTGATTTTTACAAGCAGAAAGGAACTTCAGTTCATTGTTTTGAGAGTCATAGGCAGAGCTCTGCCTTCTCAGGGACACACTGGAGGCTCGGGAAGAAGGCAGGAATCATTAGGAAGGGAACTGGTAGTTCCAGTGGCAGCTCTCTAGTGGCAGTAACAAGTGACTTCTGCCAAGGCAAGGTCATTGCCATGAGAGAGGCCATGCAGCAAGAAGGGAAGGGATGAAGCAAAAGAGAGCAACAGCATAATGCAGTATAATTTAAAAGCTGACCCTGTACATTTAGGCTAATGAAACTAAGCAACTGTAATCCTGCAAAGAAAATGGACACTATTGAGAAGGGAGCTACAGTACTTGAAACCCAATTAACTGTTATATCTCCCCAGAGATTTGGATCACATTCTTCTTCCTTTCATTAACTGAAATTTGTTTTTTTCTTTGATTAAAGTTTATATTAAAAAACCCAAACAGACAGAGCAATAATCAAAGGTATGTATCATCTTATGCCCATTCTGCATTATTAAAATCTCTCTTTTCGATAATTTGCATGATATTTCACCAGCAGTAGAGTCACTTAGAAATAATCTATCTGCCAATTAGCAAAATTCTGCTCAAACCCAGAGCTTTTATAGTGCCATGCGAGGGGTATTTCTGCCGTCTGCTGTAGTTTGACACATTTGATGACCTTCCAAGAATGTCCAAATTCAAAGCAGGTGAATCTCAAATCTGAAACCTTTTGTTAGTGATATAATTAATCTTTTAATCTGTTCATGATACATTCTGGGTAAATTCTCAGTAGTAAAATAAAAATAACAACCTTAAGAGCTTTCTGTCTACCTTATTTATTAAAAAAGAAAAAAAAATCTATCACTTAGCTTCTGGGTTTGATTTTGATGTTTTAATCAGTTGAAGAAAGCCAGAATTAGACCCCTGGGTATTTCAGAAAGGAGAAGTGCCAACATATTCAGTGGGCATAAAAGAAATGAGATATACAGGGAAGTATCTCAGAACACAGCCAAGGACAGACATTTTCTCCAGACTCCCTTGATGCACTCAGCAAAATCACCAAATCTCAAGTAAACCCTATGGATTCTGGAAATGTGAATTTGTATTTTACACTAGTTCTCCAGACCAAAGACTAAAGGCATTAAAGAAAGTGGAACCAGTATTTCTCACCCTACATTCATTCTCCTCCTCAAAGCTGAGTCTGCTCCCCTTTCTCTGCAGTCATCCTATCACTTTCCAGGTGGCAGAAGAACAAGGGAAAGCCTCAGTCTGAAATAGGACAGGCAAGATTCTCACTCCCTGAAAGGCGCAGAGTTGCACTGTTGACATGAAAACTGTAATAATTTTGAAGGTGGGCAGCAAACAGGGAGTGGGGACACAATTAGCACGTGCTTGACTTGGAGTGTGAGGATATGGGAGGATGGAAAGTCCCTTTCCATAGAGCTCCCTGTACTTCAGTCAGGCTTTTTGGACTTACCTCACTCATCTTTAACTTCAGCATCACACACCCAAATTAGGTAAATTGGCTGATATTGCTACTATAAAACTAGACCCAAATGTTGCTTCTATGAATGCACTATACTCACATGCGGAAATCAAAGCTATTGACAAAAGCATGTTCAATGTCCAGGACTTGTACTGAGGTAAAGTACTGAGTCAAAAACATCAACCTAAAGCATTCTCATTTTAATAAAGGTATGTAGGTGTAGAAGAAGAGATTACAAGTGACTTCAGCCCTGATAAGTCACAGTTGTACTAATTGCCAAATAAGAACAGCCTCGACTAATAAAGCTGTAACTAATAAAGATAAGTGTGATAAAAGGGGTGGGTTGGCTGGTTGGAGAGTGCTTTAAGAGGACCCAGAGGGAGAAGACCTTGAGGAGGTAGAGGAGCCCTGAGGAAGGAGGAATGATCCAGAGGGACACAAAGAAGAATGAGACAAGGAAGAGAGTCGCTGCTGCAAAAGATCTGCTGTGAGGTCAGGCTGGGTCTGATGGAGTTAGAGCCTGCTGTTGGAGCCTGCAGTCACAGTCGAGCCAGGCAAAAGCCTGCGGTCACAGGCAGTCATGCTCCAGCAGGAATACCCAGCAGTCAGAGTCAGTCAGAGAAGCCAACAGCAGGAGCTTGCTGTAGTCAGAGTCAGGATGGTTAAGCTATAAAGAATAAACTGGGACCCTTTTCATGTTGTTAAATGAGAGTCTGTGTCTTGGCTCATTTCTACCCCTAATGAGAGGTCTGCTGCCACAAATATAAGCTGGTTGATTTGCAGAAGAAAGCCAGTGAAATTATTTTAGTAATTGCTTACCCAACCTTCTATCAACAAGGTAACAGAAAGGACATGATTTCTCTTATTTTCAACAAGAAGCAACAAAAGTACTTTAATTAGACCTACTTCTGTCCTGTTTTGTTTCATAAAATAAAGACTTATAAAAATTCAAAAATCTAATTGATTTTTTTCAACATTTTCTAGAGATTACTTCTTTATTGGTATTTTCAGTAGGCAAAGAGCTGGGTCTGTGTCCACCCTGGACACATCTCAATAATCAATCATGTTTTAAAATTATGTCAGTCTTGGTCCTTTAAGTAAAACAAGCTGAACTGTTCAAGTGCTGAGCACCAGGAGTTTAGAAATGTATCAGTGCTGATCCAGAGCCAGAATTTATTATCTCCTTTCCTGACAGCAAATTTAGCATAGGACATCTAAGGATCAGCTGTGAAATCTTGGTGATTCAACTCCATATCAAAATGATAGAGTACAAGTATATTTGCAGCCCAAGAGTGCAAGAGAAATCTGGAAGCTAATTTGTGTAAGATCACAACCTCCAAATTAAATAATAGATGTAGCCTGCCTGCTGCATCATCAAATTTTCATTAGGTTCTTTGCAGCTGTATGTCTTTGATCTCAGCTAAATAAATCATAGATGTGTTGTGGTTTTTTGGTTGGATTATGTGTTATGCTAAACTAATTTATGAAACAGAATGATGTGTTTGGATCTGCATTGTTAAAAGGAGGGAAGAATGTTATTCCCCTGAAACTTCACTTAGAGCACTAAACTGCTTTAACATCTACCTTTATCCCCATACCTGTATGCAAAATCAGGTAAAATATTTTTTTTCCACGTTCTCCCCTCTTCTTCAAACAGCAGTACCATGTTTCAGCAACTGCTCTGCTGTAACTTGTGGAGAGAAGACAGAAGCTGAATCTCAAGAGCTACAAGGACCCCCCATKAGCCAAGATTTGAAAACTCTTTGCTGTTTGATGTATCTGAAATGCCTTTGTGCTTTTTCATACTCCTCCAGTGTCAGTTCCTAGGCTCATTTATACAAATTGAATCAACAGCATTGAAATGTAACAGATACTGAAGTTCCCAGCTCCTGTAGCAAAGTGCTACTCACAATCAGGGCAGTTTGGTTCTCCTTCAAAGATCAAATGTCAGGTCAAGTCCTGCATTGCAGGGCATGGACACCACATGTTTTACCTGAGGAGGAAATAAATTTATTAATGACTGGCAGCAGGATTTGCATTTTGAGCATCACAAGATTTCTAAGAACTCTGACTGCACATCCACACCCTTAACCTAGATCTGACTGAGATCAAAAGGAATCCTTCTGGGAGCTGTTGCTGGAGATGGGAGCTTCACTGCTTCATGTTCCCAATAGCTGTTTATTTCTAGGCTCTGTTTTGCTCCTGATCAAAATCAAATTAAAAAGCAACTTTCTATGAAGTGCATATAAATGATAGCATTAGCTAGTTGTCATCTGCTGCTGGACTGCACCTCATGGCTTAGCAGAGCAGAGTAAAATAAATCATTCTATGGTCAGATTCTTTTTGCAAAAGTTGCTTGTTTTAACTAGAGCATACAAATTACCCTGTGAAACAACTGGAATCAGTTATGTTTTACCAAAATTCATTAACAGCATTGAAATTGGTAAGGCTTATAAATTAAAATTGTTAGCTACAGTCCCACTCTAAATGAAGCAGTTATTTTAATGTTTGCATGTGCAATTGCTTTTTAAAAAATGTAGACAAAAAGCCACCCTGAAGCAGCTTACATCTTCCATAATGTAAGTAACTCGTAGGGGAGCATGTCAAAAGGATTTCACATAGAAAAACATAACAATAACTAATAAAACTGCAGCGACACGGCAGAAGCTGCCAAGGTCACTGCCTTCCCAAGAGCGTCTCCCTTAGGGAAAGGCAGATAGCTCAGGATGAGAACCAGATTCTCTTGCCGCTAGGTGGAAAATGCAGGTTGACGTGATGAAGAGGCAGGAGGGGTTCTTCAAATGATGTTCCAGTGGCAGTTTATTAACCGGCACAATAGAGGGGCTCAGGGACAGAAGAACCAAAAACAAAGAAGGGTCGAGGGGTTTTATATAGAATGAGGGAGGTGGAGCATCAGGTCTGAGGGCCAATGGGTAGAGGGATTAGGGGTGGTGCAAAGGTGGGGTCAGAGGGAAACAGCCAACAGGGATACAGGGAGGAGTTGCAAGGAATGGGAACCAGTAGGGAAAGCGAGAACAGGGAACATCCTAGAACTGGGGAGGAGAACAGGGGTAATGGAACTGGGACCATTAACATAAAGAAGAAGACCATCACTGGCCAGGGGCTATGTACAATTCACAAACACTTCTCTTAACTGTGGGAAAGTGTCCCACTGTGTCACTCTATCTCAGAAGTGAGTGTTCTCCCAGGGCATTCCAGTCTCCACATCCCCTTCACCAACCTGGGATGCAACATAAAGCTATTAACTAATAAAATCATTACACATTTGTACCCTGAAGAGAACCTGTCATTTAAAACCAATGCCAAATCAATACCAAAAACTGATAAAGAATGTATTCCCCATGTCATTTCCCACAGAGAGAAAGTTTCAGGGAACACTTTGTAACTCAGATAACAGTAAATTTCTTTCTTTCTTTCTTGAGTAGAATGGACATCTGCTGCATTTTATTTTGCTATTACGCTAAACTCCTCGCAACAAGCTCTCTCTCCCACAATGTAATGAAAGATGTTTTCTAAAAACAACTTTTCAAACTGTGAACAAAGTGCATTGATGAGAAAGTCAACCTTCCATGGATCTCAATTTCCTATCATTTGGTGAAATGAGTTTCTTACTAGAGAAAATATAATTTTTCTACTTATTGAAGGATGGCATCAGCTCAGGCTATATTTGAATTGTCACAGAGCACTTCTGCTTTGCTACTTTAACCCTGGTGTCCTCCCTAGGCCASCATGCCCAGGGGTTGGAAAGAGCAGGTCCTGTCTATGCACAGCACACAAGGACAGGCTGGATTTTTATCAACACTTTCTGATATTTATCTGGTTCTTTAGAGCATCCTCCTCACTAAGCTGTGTGGATTTGATATCAAGTGTTTAGACATAGACCATTTGTACAATTTGACCATCAGTATTTATACAAATATAAAGGGAATAGGGTGTACTTTTTATGTCACAGAATAGTTCATAAAAGGAATAAAAAATGCAAAGAGTGGATAGACAAGCTTTCAGAAAAACTGTATACCCTGCTCTTATGTTGCTGCATAATGGTGTGTGAAATGTACTCCAATTATTTGGTCGCAGGACACAGAGTGTAGCATGAAAGCAAGTATATTAATGACATAAATTCTGCATATCACTAGCCTTGAAACTTTCATGTCCCGAGCACAAGTTTAATGTTCTCCCTAAACTGATCTTTTTCTTGTTCTTTTCCTCTTTAAAACAAAGCATTTTGCATAGCAAAATATTTTGATTACCTATTCCTGTGGCAAAAAGCATGTCTTGAGGCATGTTAAGTTACCCTAGTGCTCTGGATTCATTATTGGCTCAACATTTTACTCATCATCTCTTTCTTCCTCACTTGTTACTTTTAAAGCTACTAAAGCACAGGGTACAGTCTAAAAATATGTAACTCAATATATTAGTTTCTCTGCCACATCAAGGACATCTCTAAAGTAAATAACCATGACTGGATAAGGAACTATACTATGTATTATAAAACACTTTGTGTTTTATTTTGCCTTTTGTTACATTTTTTGAAATTACCCGATGGCTGTAAAAATGTACCTTTCCTTAGGCTTTTTTTTTTTCCCAGCTTGATACAATCTCTCTACAGCACTCTCAAAGGTAAGCCCAAAGGAGCATATCATGAGAAACGATCCCAAGTTTCTGAGGACAGTCRCCTGAAAATGTTTGAAACGATACAGGAGTCCAACTTAAGTCATTTTAGAAGATTCTGATTTACAGAGAATTTGATTGTTTCTGAGAGATCTTTCAAGATGTCAAGTTAGCCCTGTAAAAGGACCAGTCAGCCCTAAAGTTGTAGGTCATTAGGAATTGAATGCATGACAACTTTTAATAGGAGCTCAGAATAATACCAATATTTAAGTTACCTATTCAAAAGACACTGCCATGGGCTCCCTGCTTAATTCTCCATGCAGATGCTCCAGCTGAGATGAACCCCAATTCTGTCAACAACAGAACTGCCACTGCGTGAAGAGGGTTTTGATTGAAGCAGAGGGACTGAGACCTGTTTTCCAGCTGGAGAAAGACACCCTGCACAGAAGTGTTGCATGAGCACAGTGAACAGGAGAGCCAGGGAGCAGCTGAACTAGCACAGCCTGGCAGTGTGACTTGGGACAAGTGACAGCCCACACAGGGCCACTGGAGACCTTGAGGAGCATCCCCAGCACAGCTGCAGGAGCTTAGCAGGTCAGCACACCCTGCTCCTCACAGACAGGGCTGAGTCACTGTGCTCACAGAGCTCCAGCAAGCACCACTGCAGAGCCCAGTGCTACTCAGGGCACCTCTGGGTGCGTGGAAGATGGAACAAACCCATCACAAACCCATTAGTCCATATCCAGGGAACAGCCTGGATGAACACACTGAGATGCTCCCAGGGACATCTTGAATTTCTCTGCTCCAGCCTCTGACTTAGAGGCAGCACACACACACAATCACACACACACAGAGATAGAAGAAGCAACAACTTGCTGCTATTCCTTTTCCAGAGGGAAAGCAGGGATATGAGAGGAGACAGTGACTTCATTCGGTACAGCCTTTTTCAGGGGCTGACTTACAAACAAAGCAACGTTTGCTAAAAACTGGATTGTGAGCTACTCATTAATCCCTGAATAGGACTGGACTGCTGCTGTCTGCCCAGCTATTATTAACCGCACACAGTCAAAAATGAAAGCAGTTCACACAGAAAAGTCAAAGTATGAAATTAATAAAGAAATTCAAACCTTGTTTCAATTGCAACTTCTTTGAATGAAAGAGTTGGTTTCAAATCAGGTCTCAGTGAAATATTCATTTCCTGAAATCCTAGCATTTAGGAGACAAAAATCTCTTTTCACTGTGTATATTACATGCAGTGACATATTTTCTGAGCACCTGAGATGTTCTTCAAGGCAGTCTGAGTCAACCAATTTAGTCAACACTTTTTAAAAAAGCCACTCACAGTTCAGGTCTCAGTCCTACCCTGAAAACCACATTATGTCCATGATACCAGGAGTGCCTAATTGGGGATGGGATGAAATCATGGCTTATTAATTGAGGAAGGAGAGGACAGATATGGACAAGGGGGGGAAAAAAAGGTTATTCAAAACAGAGATATAAGAATAATTTACTTGTTGTTTTAGTCTTGTGCACTCTTTAACAAAAAGATCTTTTATAACACTGATGGAGTTAGTCAAACAAAGAGCTAATCATACAGAAAGTGCAATTTTTCTGTTAAGGTATAAGATCAGCTGATGCTTGCATTCTGCAAAAGCATGCTCCTACAGCTGATAGCAGCCAATTTTCTCATTAAATCTAAGAGAATTATATTATTTAACGTTCTGACTCCTTAAGACCCTCAGTAATTCTTGAGTCATATGTTTTCAAAGTAGGGCATGAAAATGACATGCCTCAAACCACTTAGAGAAAAGCTTCTGAGAAAGCCTAAACTAGGCACTTCTGTTGTAAAAGTGAAAGGAGGACAGGTATTAAATAAACAATGCACAGAAGGCAGGAACACACAGGCTATGTTCAGGATGACACAAGGAGGCCAGAAAGGAAACAATGGCACAGAAGTTTTGAGAAGACCTTGTGCATTGTAGAATTAACCACAGTATTTCCATCTCCGTTTTCACCTCTGTGTGTTTCACAAATGTGAGGATTTTGAGGCATAAATAGATTACTGATTATGGGAGGTATATTGTTTTACACTAGCAATTGAATTATGAATTTGTCACACTTTACAAATGAGAGGAACATATGCCTATAGATGTAAAGAGTCTAGGAATTACACTTTGTGCCTTCTTCCCCAGATGAAGCCCAAAACAAAAATTTCTTATTTTGGAGAAGACTGGATTAGAGAATTTGAGGGAAGATTGCAGCAATTCTAGGAGAATGGAACAGAGCAAATTCCCATGTCACAGGACAGCAGAGTAACTCCAAGAGGCCTCTGGCAGGAGTGGCAGACATTTGGTGCCTCACAGAGATGGATGCACTGCGAGACTTTTACAGAGCAAGCAGAGCTTTATGATGGTCTTGTTTTCAGCAATGTGACAGATGATGGCCACGAGGGCCATATTTCAGTTTCCTTGTAATCAAGCTGAACAACAGCACTTAAGTTAATTCATGCAACTGCCATGCTCAGAGAGGAGATGTCACAACAATATGGAAATGAAAAGTGTGATTTCTGAAAAGAACAGTTAACACTAACTTTCTAAAAATAATTTCACGTTTTTTAAATTGTACTCTCAGCTAGGAAAAACTAACAGAGATGCAATAATTTAGTCTCCAATATCCTCCCTCCCCTGGGACTCCTATGAATTATCTGTGTCATTCTGGAAAGGGCTAATTCTCCTGTTGAGACACCACACTACAGGGATAGTGAATCCTGGCAGATGAGCTGGATCACCCTCAGGAGCATCCAAACTTAACCAGGAAAATAATTTACGTACATTACACCTCTTTCACCTTTGCTGTCACAGACTAGGATTGGGGTTATTTTCACAAGTCCTCTATAAAAGAGAGGATAGAGGATAAGAAGATAGAGAAGAAGATAGGAAAGTTCACCTTCCTATAGATAAGGAAGGTTCACCCTTACAAAAAGATGCATTTTGGGGCACAGAATTTAAGAGAGTTCCCACAGGCCATCCATAAAAGCGGAACAGACATGAGCACAGGTTGCTGGAATCCAGCACAATCACTGAAAATTCCCATTTGTAGGAATTAAGATGTTGATAGTTCCATTACTCACCGATTTTCATAATGGACCTCTTGCTTTGGAATTCGTAATTTATGTACAGATTACATACGAGTAAAGCCAGATCACACAGAAATGAAAGGCAGCATTTCAACCCATGCAAGTATTCACGTGGAAGGCATCAGACACCAACTATTATCAGTAAAATGTAATTGGGATAATCTCACTCAGCCCAGCACCATGCCAAAATTTCCCTCTGACAAAATATGAGTCCCAAGAAACAAACTAATTTATAACCAGGGACCAAAAAGATTAATTGCTTGAAGACAGAGGAAGAAACAGGAAGGCAGACTTCATACAGCCATCATAAAATATGCCACATGGTCTACAATATAATGAAATATGCCACATAATATATAATATAATAATGTCACAAAAGAGAAAATTACTGGGTTTTTTTTTTCAGGAATTCTGTTAACTGGGAAAAAAAATCCCTATTACACTGCATGTAAGAGAAGATAGATGGGTTTTAAAAGGTTCCCCACTACCACCAATTTTGACAGCAACAGACATACTAATTTACCTGGCTGGCTTCTGGTGATTACTATAAGCTGATTTTCCCTCTCCCTGGGCACTAAGCTCTTGGTTCTTTGTGTGGATATAAGGGCTTTCAATCCTGCAGCCACTCAAGAGCAGTTTGGGTTGGT
This sequence comes from Cardinalis cardinalis, assembly GCA_014549065.1. Taxonomy (NCBI): domain Eukaryota; kingdom Metazoa; phylum Chordata; class Aves; order Passeriformes; family Cardinalidae; genus Cardinalis; species Cardinalis cardinalis. Next base: position 36,212 of record JACDOX010000410.1, read on the forward strand.
AACTATTCTTGTTGGAAAAAAAAACATTGTGGGGAACATCACAGCCTTTAATAATCTCGGAATAGAGATTCCCAGAACCTCTCCCAGGGACTGCATGACCTCAATAAAATTCCCATTTATTTTTTTCCCTATGCTCAGTCCATAAATGTGTCTTGAAACCACAGGTTCTGCTTTACTCCTCTCCGTCCTGCCTGGTCTCTGCTGCTGAGTTCTCAGAGAGAGCTGGGACAGTTTTTCTCACATTTTGGGAGAAATTCTTATTCTCCTTCCATTCTTCAGTTTTCCATCCCCAAATTTAGCCAAACTTTACTGATTCCCCTCTGGCCAGGGCCTTGGGTCTGATATGGGGCCTGACAGAGTGAAGGAGGGAGGACGCATCAGAATCAGTCCTTGGCTCCATGAAAACCCAGTTGAAAAATGGAAATGTTTTAGCAGCATTACTCCTAACTCTGTTACCATTCCCATCAACATTCTGAGAAAATAATCAGTTTTTTTGCAATAAATGACATTCAGTGACAAACAATTGGAATCAGAGAGAATATTGACAGCAAACTTTGAAAAGTATGTTGGTAGAGTACAAAACAAGCTACATATGATTAAATCAGCAATGTAATAGCTTTTGTACTCATCTTGGATTGTGTAGGAATGAACTCATGTAGATCTTTGAGTCACTAGTCACTGTTGTCCACAAAGCCCATGAATGCAAAGGACTTCTGTCAAATATAATTTAATTGCACAACATGTTAGCCCCACTGTCATGTCTTAAATACATCTCACAGGATTAACATACTTATAATGAATTATTTATTGCCTTAAACATCTCAGAACAAAATGCACCTCACTAAAAAGAAGCCTGAAAAAATGGAAATTTAAATTGATATGCAAATATATGTGAATATAAATATATAAAAATTAAATGAAAGACAGTTTTTCTTTCTATACTGAGCAAAATCTCTATATTAAAGTTTTTAAAACCAAGTCCAGATTGTCACAAAATATTTCAGTTTGACTCTGCAGAAATTAGCACAGGAAGCAATGAAATCCCAGGCTGTTTCTCAGGGGTACACAGGAGTTCAGAAGCTGGAGAACAAGTTCCTGTTTCTATCAAAGGACTTGAATTAATCAACTCATTTCCCTGTGCCTAAAATTATTTCTGTGGCACTTGCATCTTTATTATCAGAAGTCCACAGATAGAACACACACAGCACAAGGATTAATTTTATTAGCAGAAATGAGGGAATTGCACACAGATTTCCCCTGCTCCTCCTCCCTCCCAAGCAGAGCTAGGACTGGTTTTCACCTGGTGTTTATCAAAAATTACTATTAACAGACACATTTCTCCTAAGCCATAATTGTTGGGCTTCATTCTGTGCACTCGAAACTCCTGTTCAAGGTGCTGGGAGTTTGGAGACAGCAAGTGTGATGACCTTTATTATGGCCTGTCAGCATGCCAGGAACACCAGCCCAGTTCCACTGACAGTGAAAAAAGAACTCCATTACCTGAGTGGTAGCAGGATCTTATTCCTTTTAGGCTCAACTTCTACAAAGAGATATGGCCATTTATTCAGTGCATTTGGAGAATTGTAGCAGAAAGAGGGTTATTTATTCATATTGTTCATGTAATGCCTCAGAGTGCTCATAAAAATAAAGAGGAGCAGCAGCTCCATTTGAGAGACACTGCTCTCTGAGTTTTGGGAGTAGAAATGCATTTCTTTGGATCAGGACTCTCCTGTAAGTAAGTGCTGGCACATGTTGGAACTGGCAATGCCTGATATTAAGCCTCAAAACTGCTCCACTCTTTGGATGCAATTGCAATATGTAGAAAAAAATCCCTTCCAAGCATCATCTGTGATTAGCCGGAGACTTAATGAATGAGATTTTCTGTATAGATTATAGGTATATATTAATGCTTACCAAATCCTGTCCCCTAAATGAGTCATATTTCCTTGCTTCCAAGTAAAATGTCACAGCTTCAACTGCACTTTTTGCAGATCATAAAATCCCAGATGATTTTTTTCCTAAATAAAATTTTAATCTCACTAAAAATTTTCATACGTTGTGCTCCATGTCATAGGGCAAATTAGCAGAGGATGAATGATTTTTTTGGTCTAAGGCATACTGCATCTAGCTTCAAATTTTGTTTGAACCAATAGCCTCATATGAAACAGAAGTTAAATACATAGCAATAAATTCCTGTTGATTTCCCCAAGGATAAACTCTCAATTTAAAATGTCTATGATTTTTAATGTTTTGCCGATGGCCTCTTTTACAGATCTATAAAATACTATTATTATTTAGAAATACTAATAAAAATTATTAATATTTCCCTGCTTTTTAAAAAGTTTTCTTCCCTCTCAGACTATGCCTTATGTTTTTATTCCCTAGTATGCAGAGTTAATATCTAAGCAACAAGAAAAGAAATCCATCAACATGACTGGAAGCCTCAGAGGTTTGGTAAGAGGATATTGAACATTTCACCCATAGGTTGTTGCTTCCAAAGTGCCCTTGGCTGGCCACGATTGAAACTCATTAATATTTGAGGGCTCTTCAGTGATCTGCAAACCTAGATCTTGAAAATTCAACTTCTAGTGCAGTCAGATTGGGCATGACAGAGGAAATGCCTCCAAACAGGATGGAATATGAACAGAAGTGAGGCACTTTTCTGCTGATAAGTAGAACATATTTAGTCATGAATGAAATTCAGACAGTCATTTATACCTGCTCTCATTTTTTGCTCAGGTAAAACAGAAATGCTCAGTGGGCAGAAAATGTCTGGCTGAGCATTTCTGGGGTACCATAAATGAAAGGAAATTGCTGATGAGGAAACTTCTTGCCCATAGAGAGGGTCCAGGGGCAACAGCATGGAGATGGAGTTCCAGAAGCACACTTGGTTGAACTCAACCTACTTTGCAAATAAACAGACTTTAGTCTCTAAGGCTCTGCTGGGATATTTCATAAGCCCTTAATTGTTTGAAGTACAGAGATATTTTATAGATGAGGAGTGTAACAAATAATTGATGTTTGCACTGCCATGGACTGCAGGAGGAGGAATTCAGGAAACAGGAGTCCTGTATGACCAACCACTATGATTCAGCAGAAGCTCTTTATTACATTATGCGCTTATCTATAAACTCTAAAAACTACTGCACACGGTAGTCACGCATTACTGGTGCCTCTATCTTGTCCATGTGTTCTCTATGCCCTCTTCAGAGTATGTGGTTAGTTACAGTCCAGGTGRTTCACAGATCTCTGTATCTAGTTCTTTCTGTCTTGGTGTTGTTTCTCAGCCTCTTATTTCTTATTTTAGAACAGTTCATGTCTTAGTAACCTTGATGCATTCCAGAGGGCTCTGATAAGAACTACAAGCAGTATGGCTGGTGCACAATGTGGCCTAATGTCAGGATCCGTCCTAGTGAACGGATGACCTGATGGTTCGTAGGAGTGATCTCAGGGTGCAAAAAACCGACATGGTACAAGGGGGTTTTCAGTGATAATCAAAACAAATGCAGTTTTATTGAAATAACCACAGCAAAAATGCGATAGAAGGATTAAGGGAGAGAAAAAGATAGAGAAAGAGAGAGAAGAGAGAGAGAGGGGGATATAGCTACCAATGCAGAGACGAAGTCCTTTAGTCCAGTCCAGTTGAGGATCCACCTGCTACGCTGGGGAGATCTCAAAGTCTCTAGCTAACTCAGAGGTTTTTATTATTGAAAATTGTGAGGGCGGGGAAACACATACAATAGGAATAGATGTAATAGGTAGTCCATGTTCTCAGCAGTAAATGAGCTTGATAGATGTAACAGGTAGTCTATGTTCTCAACAGTAAATGAGAGCCATTGTTTTCATGGTCCATTGGTCACAACCTGCAGGCAAACATCTCGCTTTTGTCAGCTTGCCTACCCCACACACCTCCCCTGGTTGGGGGTTTCCAGTCATGTCTCAGTAGAGAGGCTCCTTACATCTCAGTCTGTCTGTCACGGTGATGGTAAACCAGGTGAGGGTCTTCTGTGGGAGACCACCTGAAACCCAGGAGAACTCCAGCCAGGCCGAGAGGTGGGACAGCTCCCAAGGCTATTGAAAGGGAAATAGGGCATGGTGCCCCTTCTTCCTCTCAGTATACAGCAAACACATCTGTGACAACAATAACTTAACACTGCCCTTTCAGGTCTCAGGGCCTTTGGBGTGTGACTTTCTCCTTCAGAGCCAGAGATTCTAGATGGGGGGGTCTTCTCTTCAGTGGTCCCCCAATGACAATTGTGAGGAAGATGAGGGGAAATTCAGACAGACTCTCACACTTAAGTTGTTCAGATACATTGCTACAGAGGAAGATTGGGTCCATCATAAATTCCTGACATGCAGGATCCAGAGGCACAGATCAGCCCGGACAATTACTCTTCTGCTTATTAATGCCCCATTAATGAAGCTTTGAGAATTTGCCCTGTAGAACCACACAGATGTCAATTTTCTTCTGCTCTCCACCTCCCATGTGACAGCCATAAACCCAAGTCTTCCTTGGTGCTTTATTAAGTAACTTGAGTTGACTACTTGGTGTAATTTGAGAAAATTATTTCTATTCCTGCCTCCTAAATCATTCTCTTTTTTACTGTCTAAAGGTCAGATGTCCCTGTGCCTTTGCTAACTAGAAGGACCATAAGTCAGTGGGAGCTGAGAATTTCCCTTCTCTCAGGATGATGTTCTTTAGCTGTATCTCAGGGAGACTAATAAAGCTCTCTAATTGTGCTTATGGATTATTTGAATATATTTATTCTGTGAAATTAAACAAGCATCTCAGCAGTATCTTGAACACAACTTTACAAACTCTTGAAAATCTGAATCAAGTCGGTGAGGGATAAAACCACAGTGAACAGCAGTTAGCAGATCACTGGAATAGTTGTTCCCATTAATTCTTGGAAATACTAAATTTTTGGCAGGAAAATTTCTAATACCCTCAAGGCTTTGTCTGTTCAAATTTCAATGAACAACTTCACTATAGTAACAGAATTCCATAGGGAATCCGTAAGCTTCTGCTCTTAAGAGCTAGGTAAGAAGGGAAAAATAAATCACAACAAATAAGGGAAAGCATTCCTGAGTTAATTAAAATGTTGTTATTTAATGTACTGTTGGATTTACTTTTTAAAATACACCCCTTATAGGCTTAGAAACAATTAAGTCAGTTTGTGAATTTGCTTAGGAACAGATGCAGCTGAATATGTAAAGGATGAGAAAATAATCACTGGAACGAATGGTTCTCACCCTATAAGCAGTTCACAGTATATTAAAAATCAGCTGCCACATTTCCCTCCTCCTTACCTATTTCCTTCCTAATATTTGCAGAACTAGGTCAGACTTAATGTATTTATACTAGCAAAGTAAGAAAGTAATTTTTCCCTATTCGTTAAGTTCATGTTTTTAATCATATCCTAAGTATATTAAAATATAGATGGAGCTCCAACCACTGTTCATAAAGATGAAGATTTGGCAAATAGTTCAGCAAACAGTTTCTACAGCAACACGTTCAGCAAATAGTTTCTACATCAATCATGGCACAAGGATACCTTCTGGGCCAGATCTTTAACTGGAGAAACTTTAATGAAGCTGATTCTGCATCCCTGGAGGACACATCCTTCTCCTTTCATTCCATTTCTATACCACCTACTTCCTGTCATTCCCTACATTCCATCTCCACCTTCCAGCACAAGGGAGAGATTCACCTTGTTGGTCTCACACATCAAAAAACCCCACTGTGGCAACTGGCCACACATTTACAGAACACGTATCATTCCCTGGATCCCAGGTTCTTTACAGACTCTATTTTATGGAATCATTCTGTTCACAGCCAGCTCTGGAAGGATGCAGAGCATATAAATATATCCATATAGTTATATATAAAAATAGAAAGCAGCTGCTCAACACATTGAAATTTAGGAGATGAAGAGAATACTCTAAAATGTTTCTTCACTAGAAACCCTACATAAAAGTACAGTTGTTGAAAACAAACTAAAAAATACAGCCGAAGAGAAGTTGCTTTTAATCTGACATCAGAGGAGCCCTGAGAAGCTGTACTGGTTTATGTGGGTTTATTCACACAATATCTGACACTATCATAGCTTACTGCTTTAGACAAGACCTTAAAACAATGAATACCATGGGGAACAGAGAGTTTCACTCTCCCTTTGTGTTGTTCCCAGTCTTTTAGGGCCTCATTTGTGGTTGCAGCTTTAATACCACCGTAATAAACATAGCACTTCTGGGCTGGTCATTGTGATTGGCACAGAAAGGGGAGAAATTAGTAATAAACTTGTATTTCAAGATAACATGGGTCTTCCAGCTGAGCAGCACAAATCTGAGTCTACCCCTCACAGGCCCAGAGTGGGCAAGCAACACTCACCCAGGCAGCCATGTGAAAGCCAGCAATCAGATTCATTTCTCTCAAGTCAAAACTCAATATCCAGACACCAAACAAACCTGCCCCATGTGCAGCTGTGCCACAGTCACACAGGGCAGGACCTGCACTGCAGAGTAGCACCTGATGTGACATCCAACCAGTGGGGCACAGCTGGTGAACCAGAACAGCTGGTTCAGAGCTGAACCTTCTGCCTGCCTTCCTTCTCCACCAATTTCCTCTCCCAGGCTCTCACATAGACTTTAAGTTATACTCTTTAATATCTGAGATCTGCCAAGGCCATTGCTCAAGGCTGAGTGTGTGACTGTATAGATTCAGTTCCCAGATATTGTGTGTTTTTTCTACAGGAAAATGTCATTACACTGCCCAGACCTGAGTTCTGCTCAGGGTTTCAGCAGCAGAACTGCCACTGTCACAGGAGACAGAGACTTCTTCACTCAGGACTTGCAGCTGGTAGCCAAACAAATGACCATTCCTTTACACTGGGAGACCAAGCTCACATGGCTCAATCTGGGAAAGAGCTGCTTTGGATGGTTATGGCTCCTCCTGGACCAGAAAAAAAGAAGTCACATTTGAAAAAAGGTTTTTCCAAAAAATCTTWCAGGTTCCAATTGGCATACATTTCCTTCTTAGAAACCATATATTATTTGATTTCAGTCCTTCATATTCCTTCTGACTCACCTGATTAAACTGATGTCTGAAACTGTAATGCCTGGACAACTTAATACTGAATCACATGTACATCATATTTCTCCACTATTTTTATTTAATTGCACCAACTGAAAGATGCATTTAGTCAAAAAGCACAACCACCTCCCTCTTTATCTAGAAATTATTTTGATGGTTGTGGATGAAAGCTTTCCAGTATCAACTAAAGACTTGCTATTCCAGTTCAAAGGGAAACTCAAACGCATACCTCTTCCTGAAGCCACTCACAACTCTCTGGATTCTGTCTCATTACCCATTAGGAAAATGTTCTCAAGGGCTCATAAATTTTCTAAGGAGTACTTCTGCCTCTGTCTGCTCCACAAGGTGAGTTTCCAACCTGTCTGTCCAGAGGCTCAGGTACAAAGTTACCAGGGAGTGATGGGTTTTCCTGCACATGCATGAAGTCCCTCCCAAGCCACTCACAGGAGCTGAGGGTCAACCTGTGCTACTGATGTGCTTAGGAGGTTGTGCAAGATGAAGTGCAGTCTTTTCTACCATGTCCAGTTTGAAAACAACAGTCAGTCCCCTTTTAATGAAGCATTTGATTTGTTTCATGTCCAAAACAAACCAAACTAAAATATTCTAGTCTCCTAATTTGTCACTTTATTCACTCACTCATTCTTCAAGACATTTGTCAGAGTCTCTTTTGCAACTAACATAAAGGAGCTAGTCTGTATTTAGGAGGAAAAAAAACCCCATGAACCAACCAAAGAAACCAACTAAACAAAAAAACTCAAACACTAAAGTCTTCCATGAGCTACTGAGTAGACCATAAAAAGCTCTATAAGGCTCATCCTTGTAATTTCCTTTTTCATCCTTAAAAATTCCTTGTGCATTTATTTTCCATCTTCTATTTCCATGTAATAGATTCAAGAAGATAACTGAGTTGTGGAATGTTCCTGTTTGTGACTGGTGGGCACCAGCTACGGGCAGCCTCACATTAAACTCAAAGGTTCCCTCATCACCTATGTGTATAACAAGCAAGAAGGATTTTGGAATGTGACAGAATATCAACATCAGTTCCTGAAACAAACTCTATGAACATGTAAATTTCCATCATGCTTAGATTTTGAAAAAGCAGGCAATAATGGTCTCAGGTAGAGAGTTCTGGCACGGCCATCTCTGTTTAATTTATGAGCTTAGTTATTTGCTTTACTTAGCATGCAGCCACAGGAAGGGAGAAGACCTTGATTATTTGCCTGCTGAGGTGCAGAGCACAACATCGAGCTGCTAATCCTAATATTAGACTGTACCTTTAGACTTCTATTTACTTAAAAAAAGTAAAAAGAAAAAGAAAGAGGAGGGGGAATAGGAAGACTTCCCAAAAATCAGAGAGATAATTCTTATCGACTACATTTCTGCATGGCCTGGCTACCAATAGCATGCAAAAAAAATACAATTTAATTACAATAGTAATACTATTTTGCTAAAATTCTCAGATTGTTCTGGAGAGGCCCCTGCATTGCTGGGTAAACATTTGCCACTTCTGTTAGGGGACTGCGCAGATTTCTGGGAAGAGCATGGGCCCTGGGCAGATATAAAACAAGAGGTGACTAGATAAGTAATCACCAACTCCCTCAACACAGGTTAGGGATGAGCAAAATTGCACAAGTATGAATATACTGAGAGAAACAGAAAAAAGATGTCCTACCAACACATCAGTCATTAAATACACAGTGAGGCAGTTTCTGCACAAATTCCAAATCAGGCTGCACAAGCAGCAGCCAAGCAGCATCCACTGCTTGCAGTGATGGGATCTGTGCCTCAGCCAGGGCCAGACTATTTGCAGGGTGGATCAGTTTAAAAGTGAAAATATATTTGCCAGGTGAGAGCCCTCATCTGCAAAGTGCCAAATACAAAGTGCCAAACACAAAGACTTGGCAGCTGTTGAGCCTAATCCCAGTTTAGTGAACAACTCTCATGGTTCTGTTGCAGAGCTCCTGTTTTGGATCTGGAGATGGTGACAGGGCTGCCTAGATCCTGTCCTGGCTGCTGCACATACAGAGATGATTTTCCTCATACCTGTGCCAGAAACAAATGCACTGCTTCTCAGTCTACTACCTTTGGAAAAAGAGGATTGCTGGGCTCAGACACAGAGATAAAACCCCCCTTCCCCGATCTGCCCTGTGAGAGCACCAGGCAGCATAGCTCTGACCCAGCCTCTGGGATCCTGCCTTCACAGACAGCCGCAGTTTGTCTGTGCACACGGGCAGCTTCTACTTTAAAACATCGCCTCCTCAGGCTGTTTTCTTTGCTCTGGTTAAATTCAGGGATCCCATAAACCTAATGAGGTTTCCCTGTGGAAATTTTAGAAAAGCCTGAGGAAGCTCTGTGTCCAAATTCCACCAGAACTGCTSTTCAGCTGCCCATGCTCCTTTAGAAACTGCAGCCTATTCCCTTTAGAAACTGCAAACTGTTCTTCCCCTTGCTCTGGAGACATGGTTGTATTTCTCAAGTGACTTCCATAAATGCTCAGGAATTGAAAATAAACACAACCTTCAGGTGTCTCAGTAGCTCCGTACTCCCTGGTCCATTCTCTTCTGTTCACTTGTGCTTAACAAATAAAGGCTTCAGTAGCTGATTACTTCACTACTACTAAGTTATGTGCAGCTCATTCTGCAAATTATTTGATCCTATCAGTTCCCAGCTGCTGCAGTTTCAGCTTTTCTATTCTCTTTCCATGTCTGTTTGAACTGAAAACCTCGCAACCACCTATGCCTTAACTCTTATTATTTTTAACCAATGCTCTGGATGCATTTCTTATTGCTTCCTGCTTAATTTCCCTTATATTTTCCTAACACTGAGACCTTGTGTCATGTCACATTCTAATCCTAGGCAAAATGGCCTCAGCTTGGCTTCTCTAACTAACAAGAAAAGCAAGTTCTCTGAGCCAAACTTCCTCCTAATTTACCCAGAGATGCTGGTTCCCAAATAGCACCATCAACAGTAATGGAGCTGCCAAAGGGGGACACAGCAAAGCCTCACCCCCAGCTGCTGGTATTCGCACTTTACAATGTAGCAGATAATAGATTGTGATACTTCTTTATGAAAAATTCAAACAAAAAATATAGTTTGGTATACATGCAGTTTAATTTGATGTGACTATCTTTTGGACTTTATTATACTGCTCTATTTACTGATGTTGCCAGTGCTAGGAGCCTGGATTTCTTGTTTATTAGAGCCAGCATAATGAAAGTTTGGTACATGATTAATTTTAATAGTTTAGCAGGGAACCTGAGGATAATGCATATTGGCTGTCAGGCTACAGATAAATTTTGTCCATTTGGTTGTAAAGATTTCTGAAATAAAACCTGTTGTTTGCTATTTTAGAGCAATAGTTGGGTGAAATAGTGTTTTCTAAGGAAGCCACTGTCTTAGATGCCCTGATTATGCAGCTGAGCTCAGGAGTCGCAAACAAACAGGCTGATACAACATCCCAGTTCTGATATCCCTCACACTGAGTGCTGATGTAAGGGATTTGAGAAGACTGTGGATGTAGCAGCAGTTTAGACTCAATTTGCCTGGCAGAATTCCGGAAGAGCCCAGGGCAAGGAGTCAAGAGATTTGGACCTTACTCCTAGCTCTTTTAACAGCCACTTTTCCCTCCTGTGCCTCAACTTCCCCAGCTGGAGTGCACAGCATGTTACTGATTTCCCCTGCAAAGCACTGTGTAAGTGCTTTGGCAGCAGAGTGTTTCAGGAGGATCTGAAAGGGCTTGTAGAGTCCATCTGCAGGTGGAAGTGGTGCCTAATTGGCTCTGGACTTCGCTGCTGAGCACCCAAATACTCTACCAGTCTGCAGGGCAACACTTTTATTGAACCTCCAGACCTTCTGGAAGCTGCAAACATCCCAAGGGGAAAGGCTCTATGTGTGTGTTTCTTCCAAAATGGAGAGAAAAAGGGGAGATGAGAGAGAAGAAACTTTCTTTTGCCTGCATTATCCTAAGCTCTTCTGCTTCAGAAACATTATAATGTTTCCTTAATATATAAAAAATTCCTTAATATGCAAATTTGTATCTGGAGGTCATCCCTGCTTCTGTTGTGACTTCCCTGCTTAGGAATTGGTCTGGAAAAAGGAGGTGCGGGATGCATTTGTGGGATGGACCGGTCAGGCTCTGGCAACAGGAATTAAAAAGACTCTTGTTCTCAGCTCTATTTCAAGCTACTTCATTTGGAATATAAATAATTTACACTGAAATGATTAATCAATGCACTCATTATACTTGCATGGTTACTTAGCACCAAAGGAAGTAAACAAGAGCCTGCAGAATAGCATGAAGATGAACAATCTTATACCTCAAACCTGCAAATTAATATATTAAATGAACATCAAAATCGCTGAACAGAGACAATATTAACTCAGCCCACACAAAGCAGCAGGCAGGATCAAGGCAATAGTGCATCTGTTCTAATATTTCACAGTGCAGATCTTCACTTATTTGCCAAAAACCATCTATTCAAATTTAAAGGGAGTTGCAGAATTTGGTGTTGACATAATGAAAAAGAATAGTTAATTCTATTTAAGAAGCATAGTTAAGTATATGTAAGAAGCACATCTATTTAACACAATTCATATCAGTTTTTGCAGTGATGGGTTGCTTGTTTGTATTAAATTCAAAGGCTGTTTTTTAAAATATTACATGAAACTTTTAAGAAACTTAACAAAATTCTTCTGCCAAAAGCATCAAAAATATTCTTTTATGCTAACTTTTTCTTATTTCCTATATATATTTGTTTAGCCCAAATTCCTACAAACATTCACTTATAAAGTAATAGTTAATAATTTCAGTATAAATTTATCTTTTCTCTCTCTTCCTCATATCTATCTCTTTTACACTTTGAGTTACTGAATTCCAGCAATAAACATAGTAAAATAAGTAATGTGGATAAGACAGATAATGAGAAAATATGAGTTTGGATCTTAAATTTGCACTAATTTAATAATTAATCCACTTATCTAAACCTGAGTAGAAAAGTTTAATGGAAGGATAAACTTCACAGTTTTATCAGTCTACAGACAAATGTTGATGCATGAGGAAAAGACACCAAGTGCATATCTCAATATACAAATCTTAGCAGCTGAGCAGGAAAAACAAACACTTATTTCTCACCATATCTGCTTATTCCCTGGAAATGTCAAGGGAACTAGTCAGACCCGGGGGATGGTAAAGCAGAGCAACACAGCAAACCTCAGCTTAGAGTGAAAATGAGCAATAATTCATCAAAAGGCCATTCACTTGAAGAAAAAACACTGAAATAAGTGAACATCTTAAAGCAAAAGCAGAACTTTAACAAATTAGTATTTTCAGCTGTAGAGGAATTCTTCTTTGATCAGGGGCATGGGTTGCCCCTAGAGGGATTGGACAACCCAGCCTTAACCTAACAAGCGGCTGATGTCCTTGGCGTCACCTTGAAGGCCCAGAAAGAGGAAATGTTGCGTTGTTGCAAGAGCTAAGACAGATGTTAAAGTGAATGCTTTAACACAAAAAGGGCTGTGCCCAATCATGTGGTGCCTTGATGCTTACCAATGAAATAGAGTAGCAGATGCACGATGGAGGCTGTGCAACCAGTTGTAGATAGTTGGCTGCCATGTGCCCAAGGGAAATCTGTATAAAAAGAGTGTTGTTCAGGYGATAAAGGGAGAATGCTATGTAACCATATCGGTGTGAGCTGGCTTTCCGCGGGACCCTCTTCATTCAGCCACATTGAGTAAATTATGTCAAAAATTCCCAGCTCAGAAAATTGTCACAGAAGCATATCCAGAAATCTGAGGTAGGATGCTTGGGTTTGTTTGTTGTTTTCTTTTTATGTTTGGTTGTTTGTGGTTGTCGTGAGGTTTTTTGTTTGCTTGGTTGGGTTGGGAGGTTTTGTTTGTATTTTCATTAGTTGTTGTGGCTTTCTCCTTTCAGGGCTCCAGTTTTTAATTTACAGCTGGGCTTTGGCCACATTTTCAAGTCTGGTCTTTTGGTGGAGACTGGGGCAACCGGTAAGATTTGGGGGAAGGGTAGGGAGAAGGGAAGCATGATTTGAAATGGAAAACCTGAAAGCAGGAGTACTCTTTACCCCTCAGTAAAACACTCAAACATCCTAAATTTCAGGCAAATCCCTTATAATTGTACAGGAAAGCTGTGACAAAATGCATTTTGAAGAAGTAAGAGAAGTCCAAAATGCTACATTGAAGAGATACTCTTAGACCTTAACCAACTTCCCAAGGGATCAGCCCTCCTGTAATGAAAGGCTCATCAGGCTTTCTTGGACTATTTTGGTCATCATATCTTATGAAGACAGCAATTTCAGAACACCAGCCTGTCCTCCCTATTTAGAGTATAATCCTACCTGCATTATCACACCTGCTTTCTCTCTGCTCCAAGTGTTGGTGCAGAAATAACTATGACAGAGTTTACAACAGACAAATAAAACAACACAATGCTGCCCTCACACCATTACAGTCCCCAAAAGAGCCATAGCCAGGCAGAAAAATGGAATGGAAATTTTCTGTGCACATTAAGAACTGCAACAGGATCTCTTTGGGGTTTATCTATTTTTAAAGGACAAAAGATTCTGAGTACACAGAACTTGTTGGGACACCTTGGACAGGTTTCAGAGAAGCCAACTTTACCCTGGCCATACCCCTGGGCTCTCCCTGAGTCAGTGAAAAAGCAGCTTCTCCTGAAAGTAACTTGGAACAGGAATCATTGGTCCCCAAACCCTGTAAGGTTCAGGATACTGAAGTTAAACCATATGCTGTTGTTTACCTGTAATTCCAGCACACCTGCCCACACCAACTGTGCTGAAATGCTCAGCTTTCTTGGAAATGATCCCTCACTCTTTGCAACCAGCAAATCCATCATTGGATGCCTTTACCCAGAAAGCAGAACCTGGATCTCTGGAGCTTGGGACATAACAAACGGCACATAGCACGTGCCACTGCCTCGTTTGCTCCAACAGCACAGCTGCTCTCTGTCTTGCAAGAAAAATAAATATTTTCTCCTTTCATTTGTCCCAGTAGGACTGGGAATGTGAAATATTTGCTGTAAGATTTATGATGGTAGCACAATTTTCTCTCTATCAAAAGAGAAAGGCTGAAGCATGAATAATCCATACCCACTACAAACTGAACTCCTGATTAGAACTATTCGATACAAAATCAAGTATCTTACGTAATTAAAGGAGGTGGGAGTGGTTCCTGGTGGTTCATACAGTAGAAGATGTCAAATCACTACTCAAAATAAACCTCATTCTCCTGGAAATTGTCCAATTAAACATCTGACAGACACTGACAAAAGTTGTATCCCCCTTAAACAGCAGCTGAATCTTATGAAGAAACTGTGTGCTGCAGGTTTGTATTTTTTAAGTGGCCTGGCAGAGACCTGAAATTGATCGTCACCACATTTCTTTCCACTCACAAGTCTATAATCTAAGGCCACAAATAAAGCTATAAACCAGAACAGTTTCTCTTTTTTTTTTTTAAGTGTTGCATCTCATCCTCAAAACTGCACCAATTCACAGGGATGAAGACAAGACAGTACCAGTACTGTACTCCACACCAGGAGTCTTTACCCACATCATTCCTACCTAAGCAATTCTAACCTAATTTTGGGCACAGCAAGGAACAGAGGGCAGGGCAGGGCATGTATCCAGATCCTCCATCTCTACAGGGTGTGTCTATCTATCCTTTTCCCAGCACGGGATCCAGCCATGGAAGCAGATTAAGGAAAAAGCTCCATCTCCCACATATTGAGCTATGATTCATGTGCTGCTGCTTGAAGTATTCCCTTGTCCCATGGTATTTGTCATAATTAATATTCCTTTTCTGAAGACCAGTCACTGACCATCAGTGACCATCACTGTCCTGCTGCCCTGGCACTGGCTACAGGGCACAGTAAGATCCTAATTAAAATTTTTGATAGATAACTTTTGTACTAAGCAAAATCTCAGCAGAAATTAAAAATATATACCCTACAAGGCATTTAATTTCAATCATCAAGTCCATGTTATTCCTAAATGTACTCATAAAACTCAGAAAGCTTATTGCACTGAAAATGTGACAAACCCCCCCTAAGTTCTGAAGCTGTAAAGAGCACACAGTTTTTCATCAAGCTCTTCCATGATTATCCCACTGAAGGTCAGACTCCACAGTGAACTCCTTCTATGGGTTGTGGCTCCTGAAGTAATATTTCATTTTGAACAGTACAGATAAGAAGGAAGTGGGAACTCCTGTAAGCAGCAGGAGTTAATTATTCTACTTGTATAAAATAGCAATAAATTAATCAAATCTCTGGGTACTTCAGCAAAGTTGTGGCCAGCTGTAACAAGACTTTATGTGCCCTGAAAGCCCTCAATGCATAATGGCAACCTGACTTTGAAACTGCCAGTTCAAAAAGCAGACAGATTAAAAAAGCAGCTCCCTGCCATTTTCCAGTTTCATTAAAATCTTTGTCTTTGGAATGAGACATTAGAAATGAATTGCTTTATATATTCATGAAATACAACCCAGCTGTTTGCCATGGTGACCTTTTCAGCATTCTGTGTTTCATATTTTGATAAGCCATGTACTGGTAAGAAATCTCTCCCACAGCTTTTGTCAGYAGCCCTGACTCTGAGCCCTGCATGCTCCCATATAAAGAAAAATAATGCAAGAATGTCAACAAGCAGCTATTTCAAAGCAATAGGATCTCATAGGATCTCACATTTCCTTAAACTTTGCAGAAGGCTAGTGTGCAGGTTTTATAGTATACAGGGAGTCTTGCCTCCTGCAGCCTTTATTAAAAACTACTCCACCAAAGGCAGTATCAAAAACCAGATCAAAAATAAATTTATTGGGAAAACTAAAGATACAATGCACCATGTTTTTATGCTCTTACAAGGGATCTTGAACTTGGGAATGTTTGTACTTACTGAAGCCTCCTCTACATGCACAGGCAGAACAGCAAGTTGATTAGGTAAAATTTAAGCACTGATACAAAAGCAGGAAGTGTACCTTCAAAAAAAAAAAAATCAACAGATTCTGATTAAAAATTGTTCCAGAAGCTTTTGGGCTTTGGTGTAGACTACTGTGATTTCTGAGAACATATAATTGCTTTAAGCTCAAATGATGGCATTATGTCTCAAAGAATTGCTAAATCTTTTCCAGATGATTATAGGAAATGGAGATGTAAGCTGGACTGTGGCTATTCAGTTTCTCTGTCCATTCTATTTTTCAGTTAAATGCTTATTTTTTAAGAAACAAACAAACAAATAAAAAACAAACAACAACAACAGAATCCTAGGGAAAAAATTGGTATTTTTAAGATATTTATATCAAATGTAAAATTTAATCACTGAAATAACCAGAAACATTGAAAATAATATAACAGCTGTTTCATAAATTAACAGAAGACATTGAAATCACATTCAAAACCAGCTTTGTTACTGATGGTGACTTTAAAAGGCTCTGCCAGTTCAGAAAATTGCTGTTCTAAAGGTGTTGAAGAATAAAAAATTACACACTCAGACCTTAAAGTTAGATATTTGACAATATTGCTCCTTTTTTACAATCCAGGAATCCGAGCCCAGAGTTGCACCTGAAGGGCTGAGCCTTTTCTTGGCCTAGCAAGAGGCACCCAGACCAAGGTTACCCTCAACAGGAGCTGGGGTTAACAGGAGGTCAAGAAAGGAGAATTTTTAGGTAGGTGCAAGAAATGGACCACTGAAGTAACCTGAAAATGAGTAGCCCTGCTGAGTTAGAAGACAGATTTTTAAATACTCAATTTCAAAATCCATCACTTCTACTGATGCCCATTCTTAAAATTTTGTTTTTAAGACCACTTTATGGGGACATGCTCAAAAGACTATTCTGTGTTGCATTAAATATGTGAATTTCTATTCATAAATTTACATTTCCTCAACATGAGCAACATCAGTCTAATACAGAAATTATCATTGGGAAGTTGGGTCATCCTAGTCACCTACATGTAGGATACATGTAGTTTTGGTTGGGGTTTTTTGATGTCTTTATCCTTTCTTTTTAAAATAAATCTCCATTTCTAAACCTGTGTGCATTTAAATTCATGCCCTCATTACTTGCATCAGCAAAAGTGTTTCACATTTAATTATATGGCACAGGCTGTCAAACATACAGATCCTTTTGTAGTGTCACTACTTAAACATACGGATGGAAACCAAACTAAAATATCACTGGAAGAAATTCTAGTATTGAATAAAAGACTTTCTTATCTTACACAAAACTACATTATGAAGCCACAATTTTATTATTTAGTTTATTGTTTTAAATTAAATGGAACAAAGTGGCTACTTCATCTTGCTGATTTAATAAGTTAATAAAGTCTTCTGGCAAACATATACTTGATGTATTGTGGAACACAAAAGCTCCTTCTCATGTTGAGGAAAGTATTAAAAAAAATCTTCCAGGGAGATGCTGCACCCTGCACTGTACTTTATGAAGCCAATATTTACCAACAAGAGGGACTTAAGTGATTCTCTGACACAGCCTTTTCCCAAGCTTTACTTGTGCTTTCCCTGTAATATGTTAAATTCTCTGCATTCTTACGAATATCTTCCTGCCTATCACATTTTCAGGTGGGGTAGGGATTGTTTTTAAACATTCCATTTGATCAGCAGTCAGGAAGAAACTGTAACAGCAGATGCAGTAGAGCATCCCATGAGGAATGAGAGAAGTCTCCTACTCTCAGGTGGCAAAGGGATTAAAGTGCCCAGTTCAGATCTCTGCCAGCTCCACCCTCAGACTGTGTTTTCCTTCCCTTACAGTCATACAAACATACTGATAACTAAGATAATTAAAATAGTTGAGCTTATCAGATGCATCTATGAAGCTGTTATGGTTTTAGTTTAGGGGTTTTGTTTTGGATTTTTTTGGTTTTGTCATCAAAACATGCAGTAATTAAGAATGTCTATCAGGCTATTAACACAGCCAAAAAACAGGATACAATTTTGGAGAGAGTCTGTTAAGTGGCACTGGGTGATCAAATTCTTGTCAGTGCAGACCTGATAAAGTTTTAATATAACTAAACTATGTCTTGGTATTCTCGCAGTTAACTAAACACTTTCATACATGCACTCCTCCTCACCAGGGAGCTGAACTTCTCTGGTATTATAGCTGAAACTGGTAAAAACATCTAGAATTATATATATATATCATTCAGAAATGACATCAAATTAAAAATGGTCTGTCAGAAAGATTGCTCAAAAATGAGAGGCTGTCTGTCCCTAGACTCCAGCAATGTACATGGTGCCTGTGAAATATGAAAACTGGAAAATAACCTTGAGCTGCCTCTGTACCAGCTGGTGTTCAGGGAAATACTGAGAATTTCTCAAAAAAGCAAAGCCCACCTTGACTAGGACTTTTCCATATGTAGTCCTTAGGGTCTTCATTATGCACAGCCCTTAGTATGTGATGGAAACGAATCAAAGTGAGACAATATTAGGCCAGAAAGGCAAAGCTAGGCAAAAGGAAAGAAAAATAGAAACAGACAGCATTGTATGTCCACATGAGGAAATTAAGACGTGACTGGAAAGGAGCAGAAGTCAATTAGAGGGGAGATAATCAGAAAGAGAATTTGAAACAAGGGCTCTCATTTTCTCTGACATTGATTCTCAAATCTTGAAAAAATARGCACAGTTCTAATGAATGTTATTTAAAAATAATTAATATATCACAACCAAGCGTATCAGAGAAAGATGAACACTACAGCCTTAGAAGTATTTTTTCACTCCCTGCAGAGAAGTGCCTCATATGAAGGAAGCCAGAGCTGGAGGAAACTATAAATATGTTTGCGAGATATGTAATAAAACAAGACTATAAACTCCTAAGTTTAGGTTAGATAAGGCAAACAGTTGCCCTTACAGAGCAATGACAATAATAGAACTATATTTGCTCAGTCATCTCAGGAAGAAATGCAATGTAATTAGGCATTTTTTTGCATAATTAATTGTGAATTAATTTCTTTAATGACTTCAAAGAAAGGCCAAAATAAAGACATTTGCTATGTACTACTCAGTCCATCAACAAAAAAAAAATTAACCTGGTTTGGTTCTTTAAGTCACAGAACTGGATGAAGGTTGAATGAAAACAAACCCCAAAACACCCTGAAATGAAAGGAAGGAGAGGGGGCTGAGGCAGATATTGCCCACTAAGCTCACTTTGAAAATGTGTCTGCTTTTCAGCTACCACCAGACACCAAAGCAAGAAACACCCTAGGAAGACTGGGATTAGTCACAGAGCTCCTGGGAAATTTGTCACAAATCACAAGAGATCCAAGAGTTCAGCCCCTATGAAAGGATAAATTAATTGGAAGGGGGCAAGGAGTGTAGGAGTGGGCATTTCAGAGAGCTGAGAATGACTATTTAAATATTAAAGCCCAGGAAAACATCTTACAAATAAAAAACCTCACACAAGTCCAATAACCACACTGTGAGAGGGTCAGTAGATCAGAGCTACAGATAAATAAGTTAAGAGTGCTGTGAAGATGACAGCTAATAAGAGTACATTGAAAAACACACACAAATTGAAATCATGATTTATGGAAAAAGCCTAAAAACACACAGAACTAAGATTTTTGGTGGGTTTCCATAGGCAAGGGATCAGGCCCACATTTTGGGAAGGCACAGGTGTGGCAGGGGCATGGTGGGGAGGGAGTGTGTGAAATTTTTAATTTAAGTTAACTTAATTTTTCTTTATTTTATTTAACTCCTAACTTTTTTTTTTTTTTCTATCATGGCTGCCTGATTTGGTTCCAAACAAGTAATTATGGGAATGGGCTGAGGAGGTGACATCTGAGATTTCAGAATTAACCTAAAATATGCACCAAATCTTCCACTTCTCAGAGCAGACAGAATGGGAGGCTTCCCACAGAGTACCTGTGAGCCATGAAGAAACCACAAGATGAATAAAAAATACATTTGTAGCAGCTATTGTAGCCCCTTTCCATGTCAGAGGAAAAATTCATCCCTGTGCAAAGGACCGGCACAGGACCCAGGGCATCTTGGCTATCCATCTCAGCTTTTGAGCATGGTGCTCATGGGGCTTCTCCAGAGGCAACAGCACCAAGGGCTGGCTCACAGCTCACATTTACTTTACAGAAGTCAGACTAATTTCTTGCCCTCCTTCTCTTTTTCAAATCAGGTTGTAATTTTTTTGCTGGGAAACTACAGAATTGCCAAGCAGTACAGACAGATTTACACAAGGCAGAGCCACCAGCTGTAATCAGGAGCAATGTCTCTGTACCTAGGCACACACAAAGTTCCCCACACCCTGTATTGCACAGAGAAACCTGAAATGTGGAACCACCAGCAGATCACAAGCGCCATGAAAAATAAATCTTGTCGGTATTTATTTGTGACCATATGGCATGCGTTGCTGTCCATATCTCCTTTTGCAAGGAATTTTTACATGGGCAAGCAGTGATAGGACAAGGGGGAATGGCATTATGGTGCAAGAGATTACATTTAGATTATGTACAATAAGAAACTCTTTACTGTAAGGATGGTGGGGTTGTGGAACACGTTAGCCAGAGGTTATGGATTCCCCATCCCTGGAAATGTCCAAGGCCAGATTGGAGCAACCTGGGATAGTGGAAGGTGTCCCTGTCCATGGCAGGGGGTGGAGCTGGATGAACTCTAAGGCCCCTCCAAACCCAAACCATTCAATGATTCTATGATCTCCTATCTGACAGAGTTCTACTGTGTCCAAAGCAAGTCCTTAATTCAAAACATTATTGTTGCATAAAGCACCTCCTCTTCCACAGCAACTCCAGTTCAGAGCCAGAAATGCTACACAGAAGAAATCCTCAAAATGCTTGTCTTGAAGGAAAACAGAAACCCAAATATTTTAAGTTCTCCAAGAACTATGGAGAACTATGTCATATAATCCTACACTCCTTCCAGTGTTTTCCTAAATTAGGGTCTCAGTGAGTGTGAAAGCACTCAACTTTCACATTAGATGTCACAGTAAATAATACTGAAATATGGCATCAATTTTTTGTTATTCTTGAAACACTGTAATAATCTTATAGCTAGAAATACTGAAGCTTCACTAAGAAATTAAAATCAAATATCACGCTACTCATTAAAACAAAACCAGAATAAAGAGATTTAAACTCAACCACCGTAGTTTCAGAAATAAGAAAACTGTGTGAGAATGAAATAATGTAAAGTAAATTAAGATGTTAATGCAATAACAGAAGGGAATAGTTCAAATCATTACGTTTTGTGTTAGATTTAGTGCTTGAAAAGGTAAATGTTGATGAGCCAGACCCAAACTGTGCTAGGAACACAAAGGGCAGCCATTCTGACCATTTCAAATGGTCACTTAAGAAATGGGCTGGGCTGTGCCTGACATATGGGGGATTCAGCTATATAAATTAAAATATATCAGAATAAGGAATTATTTAGGATGATCATATCAGCTACACCAAAATCTGGTGTAAGCCATTCAATCAATTCTACTGTAATAACTTCCCAGAACTTCTCTTTTTTGGAGAGCACATATTTGACCTGTCCTTCCCTGACATGAAAAACCAATACTTGTAACATCCTGAATGTATAGTTTTTAATACGTAAGAGTAATTTTGCCGCTTTTCTGCTGATCTCAAAAATCACAAATATTTTCAAATAACTTGAATTGAATCAGCAAATTTTCTATCTTAAAGGCTCTTACTAAATATTTTTGTGCTCTGTCAGTTATTTTTCACTCATCAAATCCTGTAGCTACTTCTGGATTAGTGTGTGCTTGTGGAAGTATCCTCTTGCAGACAAATTAAATTTCGTCACTCATTGCACCAAATACAGGAAACCAAAATAGAAAATGTCCAACAAGGAGACCAAATACTTTATCACTGAAAATACACACAGACATACACACACACACACACACAGAGATATAGTTGTCTTCTTCTACCCATTTGCAGAACTCAGATAAAGACCTTATTACCATTTTATAGGAAAAGAAGTTATTTTACTGATGAAGAATCGAACAGATGTTCAGATCTCACACAAAGAGAGAAAAAAGAGCCCAAAGTGAGAAAAAGGACAGAAAGAAAATTACGATGATAAAAGGGAGCACATTCTATAAACAATAGATTTTAATCATAGCTATTAGGTTACATGAACTTATTTGAGTCTAAGACTGAGATAAAGCCCCTGAAAATTTAAGTCCTGTCGCAAGTCTTGAAAGTTTCAATATTTTCATCTGACTAATTGCTAGATGGCAGAACTTTTTTGTGTGTTAATCTCAAACCGAGATGTAACAAAGTCATTTGGCTCAGTGGAAGGAGGACATTTATCTGGAGTTTAATGAGAAAGGAAAGCTGTCTCTCAGAGGAAATGCCCAAAAAGTGCCAAATTGGAAAATTAAAAATATTTCAGGAAGGATACACAAAAACATCTACCCTTTCCTTTTATGTGTGTTCAGTATTTCTAACCACAGTTACACACTGAGGTGGGATAATTATCTAAGTATCTCATTCTAATGTATTCCAAAGGTGCAGGGCACAGACACCTCTGCTTTATGGACGGGCAGGTACAGAACAACTCTCCCAACCTGCACAGTCGGTCCAACACACCAGGGATGGACCAAAATCACCTCACCTGCAGCTGGAGGCAGCCCTGCCCAGTGACACATCCAGGATTTGCCAATAATTGTGGAAAATGCACCCAAGAAAAGCAGCAAGGCCCCACATTTCCTCTCCACACACTGCCATCCACAGAGTTTAGTCAAGGCATCAAAACTCCCTCAGCCTTAACAAAGACATCACTGGGCTCAGGATCTTCTCATCACTAGAACGTATGTTTTGCTGGATTGGAATTTTGAAATTTAAGTCATCAGTTCTTGAAACACTTTGGCTTAAAGGAACCAAAGCTCCAGATATGGCTGAAACCCATATTTTGAGCTCGTGTTGGTGGCATCCAACCCCATATTCACCTTCACTTACAATAGGTGAGGGCTGACCAGAGCAGCTCAGGTTCCTCAGACACTGCAGGAACATCAGGGTCACCCAGGCCTTTCCACAGCTGTATTTCCTAGGAGGCATTAAAAATGAGTCACAACACAGCCTGTCCAGATTACCCACAGATATTTTTAGCAAGGTAGCCAAATTCAGTTTGTTATCACTTGAAGGGAGATTGAGCTGCTTGCTCAAAATTTTGTCTGCTCACACCCACCAAGTGAATCCACCAGTGAGGGTGTTACAAAAAACTGAGATCTTGAATCTAATACCTAAATATTCTACTCAATTCAAGAAGAATTTGGGACCGTTTGAGCCTGAAGTTTCTCCTTTGCTCACACAAACTGAAGATTTTGAAAACCAGTTGTCAATTCAGAGCAACCAAATATTTCTGCAAGCTTTGGGGGTTTTCCTCCTTTATTTGTGGATGATTTTATTGGGGTTTTTTAAATAATCACAGTTCACTAATTAATAAATAGTTAACTTACACTGCTAAACATTTAATTCTCAAATACACTCTGGTTTGTGTTTTGTTTGGGTTTTTTTTTACCCCCAGGGAAAGCTTGGTTTTCACAAAGATTATTGCTACAGGTGCTCTTCTGTCAGGTAAATTGTAATAATGAATATCTGCCTTCTAAGGTAAAGCTGGACAGGGCATTTTGTTTCCTAAGTGACAAAAGGGTAAATCAATCTGCTGGACCAAATAGCCTTCACTAGAAGCACAGTACCTCCAAAAAAATAGCAGTGAGCAGATCTGAGCTTATTAGATACTTGTCAATGCTGGGGAGCTGCACCTGATGCAGGTGACAGCAGGTAAAAAAGATGACTTTAATATTGCTGCCATCCCAGCAGCAATCCAGTTAGGCAGGGAGCAGAGATATTGGAATGAGCAGCACTGCTGCACACTCACCTGGCCTTCGTCTCTCCAGTTTTCCTACAGAGTGCAGAGTTTTTCATATTTTGGCCACATAATTATCATGTGAGACAGGGGAACTACCTCTCCAACCCACACAAATGTGTTTTTTGTGCATAAACTTCCTTTAGTCTAATAAGATCCCCTAAAAAAAACTGTACTAATTTTGTGATGGCTTTTGTCAGAATAAACAATCAAAAATATAGATGAAAGAAGATATTTTAAGGCAATTATTATTGTGGAGTCCTTTGGCAATTACTTTTCCTAATAATTTTATCCTGTGTCTTGAACTACTAGAGTTTTTCTACTCTTGTCTCTATAAAGACCCAAACCACACTTTTTTCCAGTAATTTGGGACAGAATTTCCTCCTCTATCATCATGCAGCCCCAGTCTCTCCAGTACATTTTTAACTAATTCCAACAGTTTTTGTGCTGTTCCATTAGTTTAACGGGGTTTACAAAAACCCACAAAACATCAGCCATTAGAGAATACTAATTTATGAGCAAAATTCGCATAGAATTGTAGAAGAGAAAAACAAAATACTCAGAAGCAGCAGATTTCTTGGTTTTAATTTAATAATTTTAAAATACAGATATTTATAAATTTTACAACTGTTTATAAATATTAGTGATAGGCTGTTAGATTACCAAGAGCACATTACTAATAAAAATAAATATTTGAGTCTTTCATTTCCAAAATTGTTAGCGTTCAGAAACACATAATCACGCAATGATTATATGTGGTGCTTTTTATTCAGAGCTCTGGGAATTGGGGTGTTTTCTACCCAAATCTAATTCCGACCATACATTCGAGATGAGCGTGTTTTATACTCTATCGTTATATAACTTTCATATTAATTATTAAACTGATATTGTTCTATTATATACATAGATTTCAGCTAAACCTAGCCCCCTTTGAATTTCCAACATAGTTTCTCATGATTCTTCTTATGGTTATATAATAATTATATTTAATTACTAAACAATCATCACATCTAACAATTATATCATTTATCATACTGCATACGCAGGTGCAGTTGATCTGGGAAAACACAAAGCTAACATTTTAGATTCTATCTTTAACTTTTTCCAGGGCTCCACTATCATTCTCCCCCCTTTGAAAGCATTTTCACTTCACTATAGGTGTAAATGTTTTCACTTGATACAGTCCTTTGTTCCTCAATTTATATTTGATGTTCTTCAAATCCAGGATTGATGTAAACATTGTCACAGATGCTATCACGAACTGGAGAACCAGAAGATGGTGGGAGTGGGTCTCGTGTCAGTGCCTTTATTATTTTCTGGTTCCAGGATGTTTTCTTCTGTATCTCTCCCTTTAAGATGCTGTAAACTAACCAAATTGCTAAGAATACAATTAATAAGATTATCACATTCTCAATTATAGATTTAATCCATGAACTCACATTCCACCCTAACCCTTTAAAGATTTTTCCTAACCAGCTTGTAGTCAAGTCCTTTTGCTCTTCTTGTGCTTCATGCTCTATTTGTTTCAACTGATTGATGTCATATTCTATATCTGCAGTTACATTTGGGATATGAACGCAGCAATGATCAACTCGTCCCTTTAAAAATCCACATACTCCATGTTCTTCCAGGAGTAGCAAATCTAAGGCTAATCAATTTTGTAAAGTCATTTTTGTGGTGGCTTGTAATTGTATGTTTAATTCTTTAAATCCTTCCCATGTGACTCTTGCCAGTCTGTCTACCTGACCTGTAAGTTTGTACATCATCTCCCTATTCTCATAATTTGCTATAGGACCAAACAATGACTCCAGGGCCCACCCAAATTTCACTCCACTAGAGGGTTCTTTCCAAGTGTCATCTCGACTTTCATTGTCTAGAACTTCCCGTCTTGCTCTTATCTGCAGAAGTTTATGTTTTCCRTTAAATGGGGACTTTTTCCAAATTGGACATAAGGTTGGAAGGCCTAAAGTAATCTCCTTTACTTTCCCATCTACAGGCAGATGTGTTGTCCAGGTACCATCACTTGCTGCCCATACAAATTGTCCTGGGCCTCGGATTGTAATTCTGGTACATCCTATAACCACTTTATAATTCACTCTGCCTTGTTAATGTTTGATCCCTCTGCAAGCACAACCAATTTGTAGGGCTATTGCCAAGGGTGGCATCTATTTTATCTCTACATCATCAGAAGTGCAGTCATAAGTTTTATTACATGCCCACCAACTTACTTTGTCTGCCCTCGTTCTGCTACTTGTGGCAGTGTTCATTATTGCTGGATCTGTTCCATTCTCGGGGCCTTCCCACTTAATACACCAAGGGGTGTTTGCCATATATTGGGATCTTTGAAGAATACTCATAGACCACGCACTGTCCCAAGGCCCTATCTGATCTTTCTGATCCTTGGCCTCACACTTCCATACYAGAGTGGTTTCTGTAACATTTTCTATAATCTTTTTATAGTGTGGCAAATAGCATTGCCACTGTGTGATGCCTCCTGATTCTCCCATAGGGGTCCCTAATATGCCRTCACTTARAATACAATCTTTCTGGCTCGCGGGTTTCATCCACGTTCCTATTTTCTCCCGAGTTTCCTTGATTACCTGCCTCGATTCGGGTACCTGTCTACATGTGATTGTTTGGTTCTTTTGTATTTCAGGTAGTTTTGATGTTATGATTCCCCAATTTACTGGGTCTCCTGCTGCCTTTGGTATTGGCAGACAAGCAGTTATKTGACTGGTGTTTTGCATTTTGGCAAAATCTTTGACTAATCCAATCATTACATTCTCAGCCYGAACTGCATTAGAAACCTTTATCACCTGTGTTTCTGTTTGTRCCTCTCTCTTCATTCTAGAATGAAGAGTGGTTAGTTGAATCATTTTGCATTCCACATCCCAAAGACATTAATGACCATAATGTTAGCATAATTACTGATAGCATTCTTAAAACAATTAAATACATCTTATCTGCAGCCTTGTCGGTTTCACAGTTTACACAGTCCGCGATCCAGGATGGATTTTCTTCACTCGGGTGTAGTGAATCCAGGGGTCCACGCCAGCTACTTTCACTGCTGTAAAGGTGGTCAGTAGTACCTGATGGGGTCTGCTCCCCATCAGCAGTTCTTTGTTCCAGTTCTTGATGTACACCTCGTCTCCTGGATGTGTGTTATGAACTGGGATCTCGAGAGTTAGTGGTCTATTCCACACAAGGATGCTCCAGAGCCGAGCTGAAGTTTTCCCGAGAGACAGAACATAATTATACACTTCCTGCTTTCCTGTGACGTGTACATTAGGGTTAGGCTCAGGAGATTCATATGGTTTCCCATACAATATCTCATAAGGACTACTGACATCCTGCTCCTAGGCTTTATCCGAATTCTCAACAGTGCTATTGGCAAAGCCTGGGGCCACTGCAATTTGGCCTCTTGGCATATTTTACTGATTTGCCTTTTTAGTGTCTGATTCATCCTCTCTACCTGTCCACTTGACTGGGGTCTCCACGGTGTGTGGAGGACCCAAGTTATCCCCAGCAATCTACTTACCTCTCTTACTACTGTAGCTATGAAATGGGGCTCCCTATCTGATGATACCCCTAGGGGTACCCCAAACCTGGGAATAACCTCCTGTAGTAACCACTTAACTGTTTCCTTTGCTTGGTTTGTGCGACAGGGAAGGGCCTCTGGCCACCCAGAGAATGTGTCRACCCCCASTAASAGGTATTTGYATCCTCGAGTTCTTGGCAGYTCTACAAAATCTACYTGCCAATAGTCTCCTGGCTCTATTCCTATCCGAATTCTTCCTAGCTGTGCCTGTCGCCTAGCCACTGGGTTGTTTTTCAAACAGATATCACATTTTGAAATTACTGATTTTGCCATTGTTAACATCCGTACTGAGATTAAGCTCTGCTTTAGCAATTTTACCAATGCCTCTGCACCCCAGTGACATTCGTTATGTTTAATTTGTAGAACTTCTCTCATTATCAAGGAGGATGCAACTATTTGTCCTTGTGCAGTCACATACCATCCCTCTGAATTCTTTTGTGCATTTAGCAAACATGCCAGTCTCTCATCTTCTATTGAATATTTTGGTTTTGGAGGCAGATTGAATTGGGATACATTAAGCTTTAAAGGTATCAATGCCATTGTTGTTCGTACCTCTCGAGCAACCTGTCGAGCTGCCCAGTCAGCCTTTCAATTTCCCTCACTGATTTTGGAGTTTCCTGATTGGTGTGCTTTGCAGTGTATGATTGCTACTTGCTCAGGTTTTTGTACTGCCTTTATCAATTGCAGGACTGCATCCTGATGTTTAATGTGCGTACCCCGAGAAGACAATWGTCCCCTTTCTTTCCACAGTGCTCCGWGTACATGCACCACTCCAAAAGCATATTTTGAGTCAGTCCAGATATCTTCCTTTTTCCCTTCACTTAATTCTAGTRCCCTGGTTAAAGCAACCAGTTCTGCCTTCTGGGCAGATGTATTTGGTGGTAATGCCTTTGCCTCCACTACTGTATTGACTGTTGTTACCGTATATCCAACGTATCTGGTTCCGTTTTCCATGAAACTGCTCCCATCTGTAAACAGCTCTCACTCCGGCTGCTCTAGTGGGATGTCTTTCAGGTCTTCTCTTGCTGAATAGGTGTACTCCATTACCTCTACACAGTCATGTTCTAATGGGCCTTCTTCAGTTGTGGTACCTAGGAACAAAGCTGGGTTCAAAAGGTTAGTTGTTTTTAATGTGACATCATCCTGCTCAGTCAGGACTACCTGGAATTTCATCATCCTGCTGGGAGATAGCCAATGGCCCCCCTTTTGTTCTAAGACAGTGGTTACCATGTGTGGTACATAGACATCTATGTGCCTTCCCATAGTRAGCTTCCTGGCTTCTTGTATCAGCATCACAGTAGCTGCGACTGCCCGCAGACATGGGGGCCACCCGGCACTCATGTTGTCAAGTTGTTTGGAAAAGTAGCCCACCGGCCTTTTYCAGCTTCCCAGACGTTGGGTCAGGACTCCTAGTGCTAGGCGCAGCCTTTCGTGTATGAACAGCTGAAAATCTTTAGACAGATCAGGTAACCCTAATGCTGGAGTAGTTGTCAGTGCTTCCTTTACTTTTAGGAAGGCTTCTTTCTGTGGTTTGCCCCAGGTGAATGGCTGCRTCTTCTGAGCTTCATACAGGGGTTTCGCAATCAGTCCATAGTCCATGATCCACAAGCGACACCATCCTGCCATCCCGAGGAAGACTCGCAGCTCATGTAAATTCTGGGACTCTGGAATAGCACAAATAGCTTGTATACCGTTAGTGCCTAGTTTTCGTTGCCCTTGTGAAATTTCACATCCCAGGTAAATCACAGTCTGTTGGGCAATTTGTGCCTTTCCTCTGGATACTTTGTAACCTCYCATTCCCAGTGAATTTAGAATCTCAATTGTTACCTTTATACAGGTTTCTTTTTCTTCTGTAGCTATTAGTATAATATACTGCAACAATAAGTATTGGTCTCTTGGTACTTGCCCATTTTTCGATCCAAATCTCCAGTTCCTTTGCCTGTTGGTTTCCAAATGGGGTCGGCGAGTTCTTGTCATGTCCAGGTGAGCTGGGTCTTTCTTCCGTTCCCTGGGTTTTTCCACTCAAAGACAAACAGTTTCCTACTTTCTATGTCAAAGGGTATGCAGAGAAAGGCATCTTTAAATCAGTTATAGTAAACCACTTTTATACTTCCTTTACAGATGTTAGCAATGTGTGAGAATTTGTTACCACTGGATAAATGTCCTTTTATTTATTGCTCTCAAATCCTGTACTAACCTATATTCACCTATTTGGCTTCTTTAYTGGAAATATTGGTGGATTAAATTCTATTGTATATTTTGTGACAAGTTCTTGAACCTGTTCTACAGGTTCAGCTAGTTATATTCTCCTAACACCATGGCTTTGGCAGCGTTTCCCTACTGGAACTGATTGTCCTGGTGAAACAATTCTGGATAATTTCCCATTCAATGTGTCGTTCCCCCGCTTGCAATACGCACATTGATTCAGGCTTAACCCCTGTGTGACCGGTCTCCTACCTCGACCATTCCTGTTACATCCCCTGAAATTTGGGTTGCCTTTTTCTTGTACTACTGCCAAAGATTCTGCTGCTGTCTTTTACTAGCTTCTCTTTCGTGATTGTTATATACCTTCCAGGCTACCTCAAGTAGCTTATCCAAATTCCTTAGTTCTTCCCCTTCTAAGTTTTGTAATTTTCTACGAATATCGTCCTGTGACTGGCCCAAAAATATGAGAGTGAGCTTAACCTTTGCTTGTTCTGTGTCCATTTGGAGATCTGTATATTTTCTTGCTACCTCCTTAAGCCTCTCCAAAATGCAGTGGGAGATTCCTTCCTTTCCTGTTGAACYTCATRTAGTTTGGASCAATTTATAGTTTTGGGCACAGCRTTCTGAACTCCTATTTGSATCCACTCTTGATATTTCCRTAATTTCCTCATATYGCAAAATAAATTAGGGTCCCAACTTGGATCCTCAATTGGGAAATTTGTATCTAAATTTCCTGTTACTATTCCTATTACCATATACTATATTATATATATATGTATATATATATGTATAATATACATATACTATTGTATATKTATATTATACATGTATATACATATACATATATATATAATATATGTATATACATATTATATATACTATTTCCTGTTACCATTTCGGATATCCTCTCTTGCTTTCTCCTTTGCTGCCTTAAGTACCATTTCTTTTTTTTTTGGTAGAATCCATCAGGATATCTAATATTACTTGTATGTCATCCCAGTCAGGATTCTGAGTTTTTATAACCGTTTTTACTACTCAAGCCATTTTATCAGGATTTTCTCAATAAGTTCCAGCTGCTTGTTTCCAAATAACTAGATCTGCCRGAGAAAAAGGCACTTATCCATTCTTACACCTTGTCTCAAGAGGGAAACCACGGTCCATTTTTGTCTGCTTATGTCTTTTCTATCCACAACTTTTGACCAACTCCGAGTTCTGTGTGGGTCCCTCTCCCTCCTTTCTACCACAGTTAGGTTTTGTTCATCTTCCGAGGAAGAGGGGTCAGGTGAYGATGGGAGAGGAGGATAAAGAGGGAAAGGTGTACTAGATGAGACAGATTCGGGACTAGGTGTGTTAGGAGCAGGCAGTGGGATAGGGACAGGTGAAATAGGTGGGATAGGGTTAGGTTCTATTGGTCTTATTGTAGCTACCTGTAAATCAATATCTGTATAATTTCCTTACGCAGGCTTTCTTTCAATGCCAAGTGTTTTAAACAACGTTCCTCACAAACCACACACTTATTACCTGCAGATGTTTTAACCACATTTAGTCCACATTCATCCTGCCATTCTGGCTTTCCCCGTAAATAGAAAAACAAATAAACATACGGAACCTCGTCCCATTTTCCTTCTCGTTTACAAAACGACATTAACTGTCAAATAGTGTTATATTGAAGAGTACCGTATTTTGGCCATTTTTCACCATTCTCCAAGACGTATTCTGGCCACCATTTATTACAATAATCAATCAACTTAGCTTTACGGAATTCTTCCCCAAAATTACCCTGTTTCCAATGTGCTAATAAGCACCCCAAGGGAAAAGTTTGCGGGATAGGGGTCTTGCTCCCCAAAATCCCTTTAAGTTTCTCCATTCCAAATATACCACAAGTTGCCGAACCTGCAACGCTTTCGCGATTGTCTTATGGAACTGCGCCTAGGCTTGTACCACCAGGAATTCCTTTAGCCCAACCAAGCGCAGCTTTCACTGCGTCTTATTGGCAGGCGTCCAAGACCAAAGTAAAAAGCACCTTACCTTTCTCCCGGAGACGTTGTGAGCGGTGGGAGCAGTCGCGGCCGATGGGCTCCCCAAGAATCCCTTGGTGCTGGCTGGAGCATGATCGAGTCATGAACTCGCTCAGCAGCACTCACAAGGGTCCCATCTGGGTCGCCAAAATGTTAGCGTTCAGAAACACATAATCACRTAATGATTATATGTGGTGCTTTTTATTAAGAGCTCTGGGAATTGGGGTGGTTTTCACCCAAATCTAATTCCGACCATACTTTCGAGATGAGCGTGTTTTATACTCTATTGTTATATAACTTTCATATTAATTATTAAACTTATATTGTTCTAATGTATACATAGATTTCAGCTAAACATAGCCCCCTTTGAATTTCCAACATAGTTTCTCATGATTCTTCTTATGGTTATATAATAATTACATTTAATTACTAAACAATCACCACATCTAACAATTATACCATTTATCATACTGCTTACGCAGGTGCAGTTGATCTGGGAAAACACAAAGCTTAACATTTTAGATTCTTTGTTTAACTTTTTCCAGGGCTTCACTATCAAAATCACAAAACTAGGGACAACCAGACTGGTGTTGCTGAGTTACTCAGCACATTGGTCTAGTATTTACTGGAGGTAAAGACATGCAACCACCCAGAAAACAGGGTAATAATCAAACAAGCTAGAAAAATAGATTTTATATTTAATTCTACCCACCTAATTTTAATTTTCAAAGGCATTTTCAGCTTAAACAACTTGAATGATTCATCTTTCATCTCGCAGCAATGATGCTACTTACTTTTGTTATTTTTTTCCATTGAAAGGAAGATTTTACTATAAGGGAACATGAGCTTTTATGAATGAGTTACACAGGAATGGCATTTACAGTTGATGCTTAGAAAAGGAAAAATGATTGTGACGGTGGTCACAAGGGTTTGCAGGATGAGAGAGAGAGAATGTTGACTCCATGATTAGAAGGCTTGATTTATTATTTTATGATATATATATATTACATTATAACTATACTAAAAAGAAAAGGAAGGAGAAGGTTTCTCCAGAAGGCTGCTAAGCTAAGAATAGAATAGAAAAGAATGACAACAAAGGAGCTCTCTCCGACTCTGTCCCAGAGAGCTCAGTCCTTGACTGGGCATTAATTATAAACATCCAAGATGGGCCAATCACAGATCCACCTGTTGCATTCCACAGCAGCAGATAATCATTGTTTACATTTGTTGCTGAAACTGCAGCTCTCAGAAGGAAAAATCCTATGAAAGGATTTTTCACAAAAGATGTCTGCGACAAATAATGACAAATATTTCATTAAACTTCATTACATTTCTGCCTTTCATGTAAGTGAACTGCTTTTCTTTCTCATTGTCAGAAATCTACATTTGGAATTGTACAGCGACTGCTTTCTTAATTATGATCTCGCTCAAACTCAATTGAGTTTCTCTCTGTCTCTATTTCTTCCTTTTTCTCCTGCTGCTGCTAATTAAGATAAATAGATCAGAAGTGCTATTGCTGAAGGGGAAGCTGGAGTAAGTGTCATTGGTCCCTGTGATATTTCCCATTTTGCCATGAGCTGTCAGTAATTATTTAGGACCAAGTGCCAAGGATCATATTTATCTTGATAAAATTAGCAAATGCTCTGTGATGTTGACATCCTTTGGTGCTAAATGACATTCCTGGCTGGACCATTACCACTGAGGAAAAAATACTCTTTTTTCCTCTAAGGATAGCAAATGAGGGCATGAGGTGAACACGGATTTTTTTCCCCAGAAAGGCTGAAGGACAAATTCAAGTGTTACTTGCTCTAAATATTTAGCCTTTTTTTTTTCAGCATCACTGGTGAAAATCTGTGACAGACTCTTCAATTATATAAAAAAGCTCTTCTGAGGCCAAGCGATGAAGGAGGAAAGAATTCTATTATATTTCTGCTTGATGAAGGAAACTGTGACACAAGGAAATACTGCGAGAGGAAGATTGTCTTTGTAAACAATGTACAAGAAATAAAAACTTTTTTCTTATAAAAGCACAACCCTTCCTGCAAACAGATGTATGCACATGTCCACCTCCTGTACATCCTCCTGGACACAGGATTTTCCTAAGACGTTCCAAGCCTGGCTCTGTACAGCAACCACAGACAGAAATCACCTCCAGAACAAGTGACTGTGTCAGGCTGAGCAGGGCTGTCCCATTCCTTCCTTTCTTTGTCCACATCACTCAAGGCATCTGTACATCTTTTTTCAGTCTGAGGGAGAAAGAGCTTTTAGTTCTCTGAGTACAACTTCCCCCAGCCCAGGAGACACAGTAATCAAAGCAGAGCTTTGTTGCGCTTAGGTTAAAACCTTCATTAACCAGCTATTAAAATCTGTTTTCTTTTGCACTCCTGGGCAGGCAAGAGGTCAGCTTGTGAGATTTGTTCATCTGTGTGATCATCCACACTCATTTTATGCTCATCATGGACATTTCCACTCCTCACAAGAGCTTTTTTTGACCTTGCACATGACCAGAACCACTTCTTACAGGACCAGAGACACCAGTGCTGGCACAAGGTGCTAAAAACTTATCACACACTTCCAAAACTGACCTCAAACCTTTCAACAGGGCTCATATCTGACCTGACAGCTGAATTAAGCTCCAATGAGCAGCAGATCTTTACTCTCTTTGAAAAAATATGCTGATATTTTAGGCGGGGTAATGCTCAGGCTCTGTCTTGACAAGAACATGGTCCCTGCTCCAGAGTTCCAGTCTAAGTGTGGCCGTTTGCAGGATCAGGGCTTGCCATAGCTGTGCTAATGCATCTTAATACTGAAGTGACCCTCAGCAAATTCTAGAGTTTATAGATTTGTTGCCACTGCAATTTAAAAGTAGACAGTCCTTAGCAAAGTTGAATTAACATGTGTCAGCACAGATTTACACAAGCTTAGCTGATAACTTCCTGACGGAAAAGGAGGAAAAAGTTATTTTTAAATGAAAGCCTGGAAGTTGTAAGGCAAATGCAGAATGAAGGGAGAGGTGCAGATACCTTCTCAAAAGGAATCCAGCTCCAAGTGTCATTTTTACACTTCTGATTTTCATCTGGAAGGATTTTTGTTGGAGCTTTAGAATTTTAAACATACATAAAATAATTACTATATAAATGCTACAGAATGTGATAATGAAAACATTAAAGGAGATCCATTATATTTGGTAAAATGTGTCAGACATGATTCCATACTCTCACTGAAACTGTTGAATTAGATTACATATGGTGTATGAAATCGTTTGACAAGTTAAAAGCCCCATGACTTCGCCTATAAAGTTTATGTAGTCTGCTGACTGGATGTTCCTTAGTTTAATTTTCACTTTAAAAATAGGGAATGTGAAATAGAATATCTCTCACCCTATTTAGGGCTGGCTGCTATGAGTGATTAAGGATACTCTGTTTGCTTCCTGAGTACATTAAAGCCAGGGATGACAATTCTTGCAATACTAATTTTTCAAAGCTTTGCATAACTTAGAAGAGAAATCTGTTAAAAAACCCAAACCAACAAGTGTTCAGGGACATTCACATACAGACAAAAATGTGAACGTCAGTATTTAAATCTGAAGTAAACTTATGGATGGCTTAATACATATGCAGGAGTGTTTAAAAATATAATTATCCTATTGTGACACTTCTTATTTCCAGTGGAAAGATGTGTGCATACAGCTTTCATAATCCCTGCTCAAATAGGAATGAATGGATCACGTAAGATTCAGATTTTGAGAGCAAGATGCTGTTGGAATAAAATATCTGCCTAAGAAAAATATTCTCCACAAAAAAAGCAAATATAATCTAAAAAGATCTTATCAGCAGGGCAGGGGGTGTTGGAGCTGGCTGTTCATACAGAATATCTCCACCAAATCCCATAAGATGATGATTCATCATAGATTCTCCTATGATTTCCATCCATTGGATAAGGCCGCACTATACTAAATAAGATTCAGAAGACAAATTGTCGCCAGTATTATGGTGGCACATTTAAAGACTGTAACCCATGGCCAGGGCTTTTAATGTTGACTATTGAGAAACTCTTCTGTAGAGCCAAATACACTCTAGGAACATCCCCCTAAGTTTTCTCAGCAGAGAACTTTGGGAATTGCAGCTCTAATCCTTAGCACTTTGGAAAAAAAACTGCTATAAATTTGTCTTCAAACTATTGCTGTTACTTATTTACTTCAATCCAGGACTATTCCTGCTCCAGTGCAGAGATTATGAGAGATACTTATGGAACAAGTGACTTTTTTTTCAATTTTTTTAAAGCATAATAATTATTTCCTTGTTCTTGCATAGGACTTAGAGGCAGCTACAGGTTTCTTACCAGGAAATTGTTTCAATCACCCAGCAAAATTTTTGCAATAAATAGCACATTTTTATGGAAAGGACAATGGATTCTGAAGCAGGATGAGAGAATACTAAAGGAAAAAATTTCAGTATAGGAAACTGCCCTAATATATACAAGTGACACAGCATGTCAGCTCTTACCTAAGAGGATTTTAAAGACATTTAAAATGTGCTCAACTCTTTCTTGCAACATAACAAGAGCTAAATGCTTTTAAAATCTAAGCTATTTCTTCTGAACTACAATTCCTGTTGTCAGTCCAGTTCTCAACAAGACATTCCATCAATCATTCTACTAGAAGGAAACCCTGAGTTTGAAGATACTACTGAAATAAAAGAGTCTTCTGTTTCATTCATAACATTAATATTTACACTAAAGCTCTCCTTGTAACCATGACAAGCAATTAAAGAAACTAAAAGCTATTAGGAAATCCAGTTTATAAGAGAAAGTTTGCCAACTTCTATTATCTGTGCAAGACTGCAACAGTCATGGAGCAATTCAGCTCTCATTGCTGAGGTACAAAAGTTTAAGAGCTCCTAGTCCCATCCTGAAGTCTGCAAGTCCACAGGTGAGACAAAGGGAGAAAGAAATAAGGTGGCTCCTACAGGGACAGGAATGTGCATCACCTTTTCTCACCCATTACATGCTGTAACGCAGGCACTACCATCAAAGAAACAAATAAAAAAATTTAATGATGCTGGAACGCTGACAAACTGCTCACTACTATGAAGGGAAACTTGCATTTCTTGTAAATTAAGAAGAGCAAAATCACCTCTGTGTCTGCCTAGTCTGGATCCTTTCATGCTAGGAGAATGCAAAATCTTTCACATAGGTTTGGGATCATCCAGCTGCCAACAAAAACATAGAAATATTTAAACAATTATCAACCACAGTCCAGACACAAACTTTGTAAAGCTGAGTGGGCTTGAACATGAAATCTGGACTGTTCTACTGTAAGGAGAAATAGCAGGAAAAAAGTATCATTGAGACTAGAAGCAAAATTCAAGGTCTTCAATTTGAGTAAAAGAGACTTTATTTCACCAAAGAGCAAAATGAAATATTGAACTATTTTGATTAATAAGGTTAGACTTTGTCATAAAATCAAACCTGTGTTCCACAGGTAATCCAGTAATTTCAAAATTCAAATCAGTATGAAAAGCCTGTACTGGAATTAAGAAGTTATCTGAACAGTTTCTTGGTTTATCTCAGTAACTGGAACAAGAAAGAAATTCTGAAGGTATTATTTTAACTTCACCCTGCTAAAAAATCAACTCAGACTTTCTGAAAATATTTTGTATTTGATGAAATTGCTATTTGTGATCAAAAACAGTTGTTGAAATTTCCATCCAGCTCCAACAAAGATGTTTTCAAATATGTTCTCTATATTAAGCTCATTACTTTAATTTTATAAAATGTCAGACAGTAAAATTTAGCACAGATAATCATGTAAATAAGAAAGCCTGTAAAACCTAAATTGACATGCTATCTTGGAGTTGGAAGAGTACTTTCTGCTTATTCTTTTGAATACTACCAGTTTTTCCATTCAGTTTAATGTAAATATCAAGCAGTTAACAAACCAATCAGAAGATTCTGAATTTCAATTCATTTTACCAAATCTCCACTGAAATGTTCAATTCATTTAGTTTACAGATTACTATGGGCTTAGAAGTCCACTGTGATCCCCCTGCTTCTGCTTAGCCAGGAGGAGCTGACTAATAAAGAGGAGTGGGAGCAATGGAGCTAGCCCAGAAAATAAAAGCTTTAATAACGAAAATAGCAAATGTGGCACAGGTACAGAGACTAGATTCCAAAGATGACAGGGGTGGGGCAAACACAGCCAGGTATAGGGACACAGGTCCAATCACAACATGAACTCAGGATATGACCTTATTTGAACAAGGCATGGAGCCAACTGGAAACAAGAACTGGAAACTTGGCCAGATATAGGTTACTCCTTTTAGCATACTGGCTCCCAAGTACCCATGGTGCCCACTGTGACCCAACTAGGTGCCCCCCTCACTATACTGTCTGCCACAATCTGTGGCCAAAGCCCTCTGTAAAAGCATCTGTGGTAAAGATCTCAGCAGGACGAGACTCCGTGTTTACAATTAAAAAGCCATTACATTTACCATGGGAAAGATTAGTGGAGAACATCTTATATTGAGAACACCATCAAAGCTCAACCAAATGCCACTAATTACTCTACTTTAGAAAGCGTAATTACTATTTGCAGCCAGTGTGATGGGTTTCATAAAATTATTCATTTCTACTATTTTAATAATAACTGTACTTCATCCATAAGACATCACATATGGCCAGTGGGTCATTTAGTTCTTTTCCAACAGCGTGTTCTTAGCAAAATTTTCGTCTGTTTTCTTCCACTCATGTAATTGTCCCGTTTATGTGGCTTGAATGACTGAAAGAAACACCAAATTTTCTCCTACAACATCTCCTTATGTAGCAGCAGTTCTCTGGCCACAGAGAGGAACACAGCTTTCCCAGGCATCATTCTGGGATGGGCTGTGAGAAGATCAGAGAAAAGAAAGAGAAACAGTTCTTAACTTGCTACACCTGGTATTGTGAACATGTGGAATGTGTTATGGAGATTTGTTTACCAAAGAGTGGTTTCTTAATTAGCCAATAGTGATGGTGTTTTGATTGGAGGACCAATTAGGTCCAGCTGTGTCATAACTGTCTATAAAAGTATGGGCTTCTTAAGAAAGATCATTATTCAGCCCTCTGTAAATGCATGGAGTCTAAGTAATTTATTGCTGAATCCTGTCCCATTATGCTGACMTCTATAGGTTTAGAGCAAATGTAAATGCCCAAAGTATGCAATTATGGGTTAATGAGAGGGATTTGTACTTTATGCACACAGACACCAAACCCCCAGTCGATATTAAAGGCAGGAAATCTTGGAGGAGATAAGGAGCTGGAACACACAGATTAGCCTCACAGATAAACCAGGAGATGGCTGAAACACTCAGTGATTTGATCTTCTCACCCTGCCCTATTTAAAATAGGATACGAAGATGACCTGCAGAGAATGATCAGGCGAGAGAGGCACTGCTGCCATCCAACAGCTTCCAGCAGAGGATTCCTGGTCAGAATTTCAGAGGTAACAACACTCAGAAGGTGAATGTTGCTCTCCAATCAATATTTCCTTGTGAACAGATCTGCTTCCCCTACGTGCGCATAGAGGAAAGACTTTTCATTGCAAAAATGTAATTGTCAATGCACACATAACATCTCTGGGGAAAGTAACTTTTTCCCCTCTAAGTAAGAAACACTTAAACAAATACTTAAACAAGTTGCTTCACAGGGAATTTGAGAGACTTCAGAAAAATGTATGTGGAACAGATGAAAAAATCAAAACATTTAGGTGAGGTCAGTGGGATCTGGAAAAATAAAAGAACTGTCCATTTCTCATTTCCTACATGAGGCAGTTAGAATGCTTTCCTATTCACAATTAAAACACATGAGCAATGCATTTTTACTCCATTTTTATTAGGATAGAAAAGAGTGAGAGAATTGCCTGTAGGAATACTGACCGGAGAAGAAGTATAAGATTTTAAAATCTTAAAGCTGGTGTTAAATCAAAATCAGTTTTTAAAAATTCAAATCTTCCTTTTTTCTTTTTTGACTAGCAAATTTCTTTACAAAAATCCAAGCATATTGTTACACTAGCAGGTTATGGTACAGTGTGGTTTTATTTTTGAGACCCAGATTGTCATTGCTCTAGGAAAAGAACAAAGAACCTAATTTTCAGAACGAGTGAACACATAGAATTTTTGCTGGAGTCAAGAATAGCTGTAGGCATTTGAGATCTCTTGAAACAAAATGTATCATGCTCAGCCATTGTTCAGAGTCTTGTGCCTGTTTGTGTATAAACAAAGAAGAAAGAGGGTTATTCCCATAGGCTGGACTAGATTTCCTTTTAATTATTTTATGCCAAGCATAGATATTTTGCCAAATTCCAAAGAAAAGTCAAAATTCCCTTGAGCACAGGTTCTCGGGTATCTTTTCAGCATCAGGTATTATTTCAGAATGTCTTTAGTAATTCCAGGTGTGTCTCACATTAATTAGAAGATAAGTGAGGTGTGAATGCTAGTATGCTACGTTTTTATGACCATTAATCTTCAGGAAGATGCTCCAAGGGCTGAGCTCCTCCGCTTTGGAGCCAGGATGGAAGAGCTGGGGGTGTTCAACCAGAGAAGAGAAGGCTCCAGCGAGACCTCAGAGCCCCTGCCAGAAGCTCAAGAGGCTCCAGAGGAGCTGGAGAGGGACTTTTGATGGAGGGAATGGATGAGAGGGATGGGATGGAGGGACAGGACAAGGGGGAATGGCTTCAAAGTGCCAGAGGGCAGGGATAGATGGGATACTGGGAAGGGATTGCTCCCTGTGAGGGTGGGGAAGGCCTGGCACAGGTGTCCAGAGAAGCTGTGGCTGCCCCATCCCTGGAAGTGTGCAAGGCCAGGTTGGATGGGGCTTGGAGCAACCTGGTATGGGGGAAGGTGTCCCATAGCAGGGGCTGGAACAAGATGAACTTTAAGGTCCTTTCCAAGCCAACTCAAACCATTTCACGGTATGTTGTGGCAAAATTCTGAATAAAACAGAAGATTTGGATTTTAGACTAAAGTGGCCACATAGAATCACTAAAATCAGAAAACAATGAATGGAGCAGTGACTATTTCTTGAAAGTTCACACAATATATTAAATATATTTTCCTGGCCATTAAAATAAATAATAGAAAAATCACTTGGAATATTTTACAAAGTGATAAAAGAGGATTTGGTGAACGTGATTTGTATTCATCTTCAGCTACTTGAAGTATGAGGAACACGTGCCTTACTTTTCTACAGGAATATAACATGATCTGTTGGAGATAGGGGAAACATGAACATCCTGAGCCCCTCCAATAGGATTGTTCAAGGTGTGGCAATGCATCACAAACTGGGCAAGATATAAGGTGACAGACTGGAGCAAGAGGGATTTTCCACTTGCCTCTGCTTTCCTTTCCCCCTCTCTCCCTTCACCCTCAATTTAATGCACAGTGGGATGTCAAGGCCATTGTTGAAGTTGATCCCAGCATCATCCCAGACTGGCAGCAGGGAACAACGAAATCCTTTTAGAGATTTATTTGTTCAGTTGGCATTAAATGATGATATACAGTAAAGGTGTTGAGAGAGTGTTCTGGTTTGAAAGCAAAACCAGTGAGAGAGACTCCGAGTCAGAAATACAATTTTTTAGGAAAAGGGAAAAGAAAACCAAAATACATGCAATAATACAAAAGGAAAAAAAAAAACACTGACAAAGTCAGAATACAACCTGACACCCTGCTAGTTTGGATGGTGGTAGCAGTCCAGTTGAATTGGTGGCTGCAGTCCTTCTGGAGTGGCAGATACAGTTCTGTTGAAGCAGTGATCCTGTAGAAAGGGTGTTGTCTTCCTCTGAAGATCCAGTGGAAAAGACAGCCATTCCTCTGAGAATCATGTGGAAAGACTGATTGTTCTGTCCCAAATCCCAGATTATATCCAGGCAGAGATGCTTAGCTCCTCCCCCCTGGGCGGAGCATCTCACAATGGGCTGATACCAGTCTGTGAGTCATGTGGTAGGTCCATTAAACAGAAATGGCTCCTGGAGGGAGTTATCTCTGAGTCATGTGGAAAGGCATTGAGGGGCCCATTAACAGGAGATAAGGAAAAAAACAATGCCCCTCCTGGTTTCAGCAGGTCTTGAGGATGGGAATAGAATATATCTTACTATTGTAACCTAGGACAGAGAGACAGGCATGAAGAGTGCAGGTTCTGTTGTGCTGCAAGCTCCTTACTGGGGGAGGGAATGATGTGCTCCCCTCCCAGCACCACTGTGCACATCACTCAGTATTAGAATGACACAGGGAGACAAGCATGGAAAGCCTGTCTCCCTCAGCCACACCAAGGAGATCCTACCAATGATCCTATTGTTGGAACTATTGCTCTTCCCTTGAAGTAACAGTTTATAAAATAAGTAAAGAAGCCTTTCAAAAGCTTTTCACCATTCATCATTCACACACATCATCCACAACACTGAAAGAGAAACAGGTAGACCAGACTTTCATGCATGCAGGTACATCACATCCCAGTAGTTTGTCATTTAAAACAGTTCAGTAATTTATGGGAAAAGCTTTCCAGGAATCAGTGCCTTCCCTATAGTGTGGCTACTGCATCATCATCATATTTCTGCTCCCCATTGTCATAATTGCACTTCCTTTGCTAAAGGAGCTCCAAATTTAAGCCATCCTGAGATCCAAAATAAAGGTTGAATCAGTGGAAAAAAGAGCTGTTCACTTAAATTAATGGAGAACAATCACTGAGCCCAACAGATCACTAAAAGCAGAAATTGCGGGGGGTTTGTGACATGTTTTAAAGCTACTTTCAGAAGGATCCGGGTCAGTAAAAATTAGGAATTAATATGGAATGGGTGTGAAATGCAAGTGGGAAATCAAAATATTCAAAACAGAAAAGTAAAAGTTAGTACTTGTCTTATATGATGGAATTCCTGGTGGATTGCAGAAGTTCATTGTATTTTCACTTGCCATCTTTACCCAATTTTTCATGTACTTACAGAATCTCAAAATCTCACYGTTAGAAACTTGTGGAACTTTTTTTTATTGACTTTTCTCCTTTTGCCATTAAGTGTGGGTGATGACTTCCTGTCCACAGAACCAAAAGGTGTGATCTCTGCTGATTGCTTGGCTTTGATAACCATTACAGTGTCCCTCAGCCACCTGTCACACAGCTGCCATGTGAAAGAGGGTGTCATACACTGAAAGATTAGGATCCTTTGGAAGGAGTAAGGATGATGAGCAAAAATAGTTCTTGTGAACAAGGGCTTGCAAAGGAAAACCTTAACTTAGCAGCCAGAAGTTCTCATATGATATGTAGGAATGGAAACTGCCACCTCATTATATATGTTCTTCCATTACTCTGTTTTCTTTCATAATTGGACATTTTTTGCACCATGACCCTCAGATACCCGCTCTCTGCAGTGTTAGCTTTTCTCCCTGAATACTAATAAACATGGTAAGCTGAGCTTGAATTCACCCTGAAAGGTGCAAAATTAACAAAAAATGTCAGGGCATGTGTTTGGATGAGGACAGAATGTGCCATGTTTGTACCCTCACCAAGGTTGGTGGGAGCTCAGTGCACACAGAGCACTCTGACGGGCGTGAAGCACTTCCCCCATGCTAATCCTGGAAATCCTTGCCTTCCAATCCATCCCCTACAATCATTAGCTTGTGTTATGTGTGTGTACAACTCCCAGTTGAAAGAGCAGCTTACTGGAACTTTGAAAACACAAACATCAGGATTTCAATCTGATCAAGTGAGCTCTGAGTTCTGATAGACTCTCGCCTGGGGCAGCTCTGATTTTCAATGATTAACAAACAATTGCAGTGATTTCTATAGTTCAGCATTTGCCAAGAAATGAGGTAGCTAACACTGGTCACTGTACCATGCATAGGGAAAGGGAGGTCTTGTAACTCCAGCATCCATCTCCCTTACGCCTTGAATTATATCCTCCTCAAAAGGCATAAATGCTTTCAAGCAATGGTGCAGGTAGGATCTAATACAAAACATTAGCAAAGGTGTAATTTCATCTTGCCCTTCTCTGTGAAGACTTGCAGAATTTCATTTCCACCGGGACTGAGACAGTAATCAACTTGTGTCCATTTACACTGCCCAGTTATGAACACTTCTACTGTGCCTTATTGAGACAGAGGATAATCTAGCAGACTCCAGGTCACTGCTTCAGAGGACTCTTATTTAATCCTGGTACTCAAAAATACATTTGTGTTGAACATCTCTGTTGGATTGAAAAGTCTAGAGTGTGGTTCTGCTGGCAATATCCTTCCAGGACTTGAAGTGATTTTTCAGATGTGCCTGCTCAGCTAATTTATACTTTTCTGCCTGGTTTGCTTAAGGGCTTTATTTCA
Source organism: Cardinalis cardinalis (assembly GCA_014549065.1). Lineage (NCBI taxonomy): Eukaryota > Metazoa > Chordata > Aves > Passeriformes > Cardinalidae > Cardinalis > Cardinalis cardinalis. Next base: position 80,338 of record JACDOX010000410.1, read on the forward strand.
GTGACTGTGCAGCGTGCTTCAGAAGTACTATTTGAGGCTCTTCCACTGCATCATATTGAGGAGATAATTTTCTCTCCAGCTCCCTGCTCTGTTGGGAACTGTCTTACACTGTTAGTACCAGGAGCTCTCCCCACTTTGCTCCAGGGCTCTTCAGTACATTAAGCCCACCTGCTGGTTAGGGCAGAAGGTCCAAGGAGTCACAGGGATTAATTGGATAAGCCATATGAAGTTAAGACTTGCTTAGACAACTGCCAGCTCCTGCCCTCAGACACATTCCCCCTCTCCTGTCCTGCTTTCCCCTAAAGGCCTAAGCATCCTGATTGTAAATTGTGATCATTACTTCAGCTGTTTGCTGCTGGGCAGCTGTGTTAACTCTGGCTCTCTAATCTAGCTGAAAGAGCCAAGCCAATCTCCCAGTCTGGTGCAGGGTGATTCCCACACATGGATGATTTGATTTTTGGAGCTTGAGGTCCTAAAAATTGGACAGCATTTTCTTTGCAAGTTCAGCTGTTAGGCCAGACCTGGATTGTCAGCTTCAGAAAGCACAGCCCCATGTTGTACCTRCAGTTGCTGACCTCAGTATTTACCAATCCAAATAAACCCAAACCAAACGATTGTGCTATAATGGCACAGGAGCTCCTGGAGGTAAATGTCAGTATTTCCATTAACAACCCAGAGAATTATTGATGTAAAATCAGCTCATTTTGGTCACGGTGCCAGTTGGTGTCCCTCACCTTCCAGTATCAGTGGTCTCAGCAGAAGCACATTGGACKCAATAGGTTTAAGGATTTACCTTTAACAACCCAACTAAGGCCAGGCTCCAAGCCCAGCAGGCTCTGCTGAGTTCTGTCCAGCTTGTTGAAAGGCCTACAGGAGCCAGAAACATCATACCAAGCTGTTCTACAAGCCCTGGCTTTGCACGTCAAATATTACCAATATTTGGCAGCAAACATCATTTAATTAACAATCTCCTCCTTTAAAAGCAGATATATTCTTTTAAAAACACTGCTATTGCTTTGAAGAATTCAGAGAAAAATTATGCTGGGACCTGATGATAATTCCAAGCCTCCTCACTGCACCTTCTTGGCAAAGCTGTTCAAAAGCTCTATTTCACTCCTGCACTGATCAGTTGATTGAGTGCTGCTTTCAAGCTATGATACACATTTTGTTTTTTGATGATGCAATGGAGAAGTTGATGTAAATAAATAAAAGAGGATGTCTTTAGAAACCAAACTTTTGAGGAAGATAAGATCACTTTATAGCAAGCTGGAAAGTGTCTAAACTATATCACAGCACACCCATAATGGAATCTAAGCTATACATAGAGTGTCAGAGATTTAGATTTCAAAGGGGAAAAAAAAGCTATTAGAATTGTTAAAATGTTTTTAAGAGATTATGCAACAATGTTGCAAGGTTTTTGCTCTCATCAAGGTATCATTAAGACGTACAAAACTCTTCCTTAGTCCAATCATCAGCACTGATACCTCCAGAATGGCAGGAGCCTTGGAAGGGATGACAAAACAGCTCTGAGATACTGGAAAATCTCAAAGACACACAACAAAACCAACAAACCACCAAAACCCAAATATCAAACAACAGCTACCATCACAAAAATAAAACAAGCCTGGGTTGAAGAAATGCAACTCATGAAATGCTGGTGAGCAGGGACACATTTTCTGCTCTAACATCCAGGTTTCAACATGGGTGAAAATTCACTAGTCTAATCTCTTTAGGAAACTGAATTATCACAGCTTTCTCTCATAATCAATGTGGCAGATGGCTTGGTTTTCCCAAATAGATGACAGCACTAGAAACATTTTGAGACTCATATATTCACACTTGAAGCTAGCACATATATTCACACATGTAGCATTCTTTATCTAAAGAAGTTTACATTTCCTCTACAAGCTGCTAATAGCTTCTCATAAAATTAAAGACACTAATTATTAGCAACTGATCTCTAAAGGTAAATTACCTAAAGTAATTCCACTTTCATCCACATTAAATCCTCCATGTGCTATTGATTTCTCTTAGGCTCCACTTACAGAATTTATATTTAAAAATAAGGAAGTAATGATTGGTTTTCAGCTTTTGCTAGAAAATTTGCTCATTCACTGTAGTTTCTTCTCATGGGTATTTGCTTTATAGTTCAATAATGTCAGGGCACAGGTCAGTCACTAATGCTCTCCAGAACATTTGCCATGAGACTACTAATTAAATTAAACAATTTACGTAATCTCACTTTCCAGTTCTCAACCTGAGCACAAAGGCAAGGCAAAGAGAAAAAAGTGCCTCATAAATAAACTTTAATTTTCATAAACATGAAGAAAGTTAATGGCACCCACTATCCCAAAGTAAGAAGTCAGCCTACTCCCTTCCGTGCACCCTTGCACATCAACCATTATATTTTAATGCACCAGTAGCAGTTCTCATATGCAAGGTCTCTAATCCTCCCTCCAAAATCACCTGCTTCAACATGATACTGTCTATCACCATTCAGTAAGGTTTGTGCACCCTTTGCACTCAGGGAAAAGAGGGAAGTAAAAAATTAAAATTTAATAAAGCTCCCTTAAGTTGAGCAGAGGTAAAACACCATTATTCTCAAGCATTAATTTAAATTAAGAGGCAGTCTTCMTCAACCACAGTGATTTGCATTTCTTGCTTCCTGCACACAGTTTTGTAAGTAGCAATTAGGTTACTTATAGGAAAGTTACTGAATGACAGGAACAGGAAAGCACCTCTGCAAACTGCAGTAGCAGTAAAATTCAGCAGGGTCCTTCAGCCTTGGACATCAAGTCCTGCCTGTGAAAATGTCTGCTGCCAGAGCAGGATATTCTTACTATCTAAACACAGCCCTCAAAGCACTGTTCAACTCCCTACTGCAGGTAAAAGTTTGGAGTATCACCTGCTTAATCAACCAGCTCATGAAAGGATGAAAACAGAGTAAATAGACCAGATGCAGTTTTCTAGAAGGGCAGTTCTACTAATACGCTCATCCACTGTAACTTTCCAAATCAATAAAAGCAGCCAGACAGAAAGCTTTTGGCTGCAGATAGAGACTTTCCTTGCAAGTCAGAGCCATGAGCACGGCACAGAAGTGAAATATCAAACAGCACAGGAGAAGCAGACCTGTGCAGAAACATTTATCTTGTTGAATACCAAGAGGTTACACTCCAACAGTGGAACTCTGTCAAAGCTACTGGCTCTGTCAAGCCCATTTGCCCAAGCAGGAAAAATCAGATCAATTAAGCCACAACTTCTACTGCCCTCAGTTTACAAACCTGTAAACATGGACTAGAGACCCCAGAGTTTTGAAATCCTCAGAGCATTCCTTTATTGACACATAATTGGGAAAATGAAATGTAAAACCAGTTATAAAATTCTAGTGCTTTTTTTGTATGGATGGGATTAGAAGATGAACTGAGAACTCCCTTAGTTTTGTACAAGTCACAGGTCTCAGAACTCTCTCACTGCTGGGTACATTGACATTAGACTGCCATGAGACTCAGCAAGGATTAAAACAGTGGGAGAGCATTTTTAGCAGCTTGATTATTATTTTTGATTATAAAAGATTAGAAGTACTGCCCTGCTTCACTAAGGAAAAATAATTTCAAGCCAAAACAGCAGAACAAGTCCACCAGGAAAAGCTGTAACAAAGGTCAAAATAATTCCAGCATTAAACATTTTGAGATTTTTATGCAAGAATGATAAAACAAGTAATTCCATAAAACCTGAAATAAAATGCACTTATTTCAATGAGTCAAATATTTGATTTTTTTTTCTTTCCAATTAATTCCATTAGCACAGTTTGAAAATATGGTTAATAATGTGTTGCACCCCTTGAGGATGCCCAGTTATGTATTAGGAAATTATGATGTAATGTTCTCTGCTGTAGACTCCTGCAGCAGAGCAGCAGTCCTTAATCTTTTTTGTTGTACTTACCTATTGCATAACTTCAGCTCCCACAGAAWTCTGCATGAGTCCTTGTTAAAAAATAGTAGCAATAAATTTTCCTCCAAAATGCAGGTAGGAATCCAGAGTCAGCTGTTTTAAAATTTATGAAAAGAAGCAGTAATTTAAACACGAGATGGGAGCAATTTTATTTCCATTTCAACTAATGCTAATGTTCAGATTTTAGTTATTAAAATTAATTTGCTTCAATTATATTAAAATCAGTGGAATTGCGTGCCACTGTATTGATGAATAGTAGTAATAAGCACTAAGAATGATGTTTGAAACCTCTATTAACTGTCAGCAGGAAGCGTAAATGCAGCCACAAAGGCAATAGAAAATGGAAAAGAAAACTCATCCCTTTCATAAGACAAAAGCAGAAAACTACACACAAAAAACTTGCTATCCAAAATCCAAAATCCTGCCTGCATTTTAGGGGAATCGTACTTTGATACTGATCCCATATTTATGCACTTACTGAAGCCTGGACAGCCTCTCAAAATTCATCTCCTACAAAGTGCTCCTGTGTTCACCTTATGACACAGAGTTCATCAAATTCTCCTGTGCACTTCCTTTACATCAGGTAAAGCCATAGACTCTGGTTTTCCCCTCATTGCCATTGCCAAAACCAGAGATTTTAATTCCCAGCAAAATGTATGGGTAAGTCTGCAGAGCAATGCTTGGGAAAAATATCTTCATCATCTTGGTAATCTTTAAAGTATCTTTGATTGATCTTATTTACAAAAGGTTCACATGGATCTAGTTTTACTTTAGATTAGAGTGCATGTAATAGGAGACCACAAGGCTAATGGACGTAAAATTCTTCAATATTGCACTCAATTACCAGCTACCTTACATTTATCACAATTGACTGTTTTTCTTTGAGCTGATTCTAAGCACTTTATCTTCCAGATTTCCCTTCTTCCTGTTTTTTTTTTTTTTAATAAGCTTATTGCATGTTTAGAAAACCTTCAATAGAACACAGAGAAGAAATTAGTTGGTAAAGTATTTGTGCATTCAGGCAAATCCAACTGAAACCCAAACCCTCTCCTCATGGATGCATTGATCCTTCTCAGTTCTAACATGGAACAGAACAGAATATTTAGGAAAGACCTGCCACAGACATAATATCCCTAAGACTATTCATTCAGTGACAGCTGCAATTCATCAGGAACAGCCTCTTTGAGGAGGATGATATTATGGGACAAGTATTTGTGTCAACTGCAGCATTCCATCTTGCTCGTTTGAGCAGCAGCACTCACGGAGACCCACAGCGCTGGGAGGTAGGAGCAGACCCTTCCAGATTTCACTGGGATAATGATCCTAAACCTTACTAAAATACCTGCAATTTTGCTGCTGAACAGGGTTTTGGTAACTTTTTTTACACAACTCAGAAGATCTCAGCTCTGTTGTCCCACGGTGCTGCCCCAGAGGCACACCCATGGTTTTGGGCATCCTCACAGTCCATCATCCAGCCAGACAAGCAGCAATTTCTCAGCCTTCCAATGCTGCAGTCACAGCAGTTCACTGAGCAGCTCCTCATTGTTGATTTTGCATAAAGAGAAGAAGAAGGCCCAAGGCTGCTGGATTCACAGGCAGGAATTATTATTGTCTTCAGCTCAAGAGACTCTGGAGTTGTAGAGACAGAACCAAATGGTGACAGCTCAGTTACCCAATTACTTACACAGCCTTGAAAGAAGGTGTGGTACTTAAAATACACAGGAATGCCACAGTTGGAAAATCTTGACTGAGAGACAGTAAAATAGAAATAAAGACTGTCTGAATGATTGAGAACTTGCTCTTGTGTGTTTTCATATACTTCTAACAAAGACAGCTTTTAGACAAGACAGTAGTGCAGAAATTAGAATTTCAGAGTCTGGAATTCATTAACTGGATTATGGCATTTTTGTTTAAAACAGTGTTTAAATATGCAGGTTGTTCCTAAGCAACATTATTCCCTTCGTCCCTAAAGCTGAGGAAAGATCTGCTGGATTGTAAATGTCTCCTTTGAACGGATCATTCATTGCACCAGGGTTTTCAGGCATGATAGATTATTCTAGCCCAAAAGTTTGCATTTGCCTCTGGTTTTTGTTGCTCTTTACTTCCCCATGGCAGCATTAGAAGAGTTCTCTTTAGGGCTCAGGTATTATATTGCAAACTAACGTGGACCTTTGCTAACATTTTAATTTATTTGTAGTGTGAGTTACAGATCCCTTCAATGATATTGAATGGCCAAATGATGTGAGATCAAACAGAGTTTGCCAAAAGCTAATGCATCTCATACTGGACTGCATTTGAAACTTGCCTGCTATCATTCTTCCACCATAGTATTACTGTTATTGTTGTTGTTGTTGTTATATTTATCTTCTACTTTTGGAGAGGACAAGAGAGTCAGTATGGGGATTCATCACAAAATAGGCAGGACTTTTCCAAGCAAGGAGCTTGCTAATGAAAGTATTACAGAATGATCTGTACATTTTAATGGACTTTGAACAAAGATTTGAGCTTTTTTTTTTCATTTTTTTTAAACACCACATGAATTTTTATTAGTATATTACTCCAGACTTGTTTTGAATAGTTAAGGGTCACCTTCCTTGTTGGAGCCTGCATAATGGCAGAGAGGGCAAAGTGGAGTGGAATGAATAAATAAGGAAAGATTACACTGTACATTTCAAGGACAGGAATTACAAACAAAGTTTGGGGGAGTGTTTGTTTTGGTCTTTTCCCCCTTCTCAGTTTTAGCCTTTTTTTTTTTCTCTTTAAACTTGTCAACACCTCATGCACTGTTAGGAATGACAAACATCTGTCATACTTTGGTCTGATAATTAATTTTTTAAAAAGTAATATCATATTTTTCTGTCAACTAGAAGCAGTCTTGATAATTCAAGCTTCAAATTAGTTTTTGCCTAAGGGTACCAAACAAGAGCTAATGACAACTTCGCTATAGATGTCATTAAACATTTAACCTGACCACATTAAGCAAAGCCCACCCCACATTCTGCAGTCAGCCAGGAGGGAAAAAAATTATATACTTTTTGAGGATAAAACCTGATATATTCCCCAAAAAATCTGGGGTTTATGCAAAGAGAAGTTAAGCTTCACCACTGATAGAGTGTAGAAGTGTAAACCCTGGTTCTTTGCACTGGAAGGAGGATGCAAAAACATGAATTGACCCCAAATGCAAAAGCCTTGACCAGCACTGATGTGTGGGTTAATATCTAGAGCACCCTGCGCATGAATTCCTGGGGAAAAGGGCATGTAAGGCTCAGACCTAAGGAGTGGGGTGTGCCCAGACATCAAAATTCCTCCAACAGGAAGAAGGATTAAAAAAGCCAGTTCACTGCCAAGAGCAGGTTGCATGTTCAAAGCCTGATGGGATCTCAGGATTAGGGAAGAGGAAGCAGGAAGCACACAAGGAAGTGGTTCAGCTTTTTAAATAATAATCCAGATCACTAACATCCTGACTGTCTCCAGGGCAACTAAACTGGATTGCTTTGGAATGAAATTGTGGGTTGCCAGTTTTGAACCCTTGTGAATAAAGGGGCATTGGAGAAGCCCACTTAGGTGCATTTGAAACTGATTTTCATCAAAGTTATTTAGTATACATGTATTTTTCCGTTAAAATATTAAAATTATTTTTATTCATTGTTGGAACCAATAAATATAGATGAAGTACTCCCAAAACTGTGAAATAAAATATTCTGCAGAACCATTGTCAGTGGATTGTGAAAGTTCCAGTAAAGATCAGCTTTATTGAAACTTCCCCAGGAATTTTTAGAAAGTAATTTTGCAGTCACCTATAGAAGACAAAGTACTTTCTGCATGACCATGGAGAACAGAACCAGATAAATGTGTTCCCTCACCCAGCTGTGTGGAGATGTTCCCTTGATTTTACTATCGTATCAAAACATGGACTTCCAGAGAGAACAGAATAGAATGTAGAGTCATGTGGGGATCCACAGCCATTAATCAGCAGAAAAACACTTTTAACTGTCATAATTGTTGCATGGGGGATTAAATCAGAAACCTGTAAGTCTTTTCAAGATATGAGGAATGGAGCTGCAAAAAAACCAAAAACCCCCAAGACTATGTCACTGTAAACTCTTGAAGTTGAAGAGCACATTTTTCTGTTTCTTTGTTAAACATTGTATCACAGATTTTAATAAATGCAGGTCAAATTCTGAAAGGTTCTGAGCACATTTGATGACAAATTACTTATCCCCTAACACACTCAGCTGAAGAGGTGTGGGGAGTTAGGATCTGTGTGTGGAAGATATCGGTTGTACGGTCAGTCAGGACATCCCCCCACCCTGCAGCTAGACCTCTGCTCCGAGCCTGGCTGCACCCAGCCGGACGTAAGCAGGAGGAAATGACACAGGCTACCCAAGCCATAAGAACCCCTGAGACCCTTCAATAAATGCCATTTTTCTGTCCACCACGTTGGTGTCAGGAGCATATGGACCGAGTGGCCCTGGGCTTTGGGTCACCATGCCGGACTTAGAACCAGGTCGCCACGCCTTGAAGGCAACATCTGGTGCCGAAAACCCGGGATCGATCACCGCCTGGGGTTCGGGGTTTGCCTGGACATGTGGCCGGCGGCTGCACAGCTGGTCTAGTGCAGCGGAGGGGGGACACCCCCGGACCAGCGAGGAGCATGGATGCCATGGCGAAGGTCGTAAGTCAGGTACACACACAGTGGGGTATAGAGTGTAAGCTTAAGGATTTATGTCTCGCAATTCCGAGACTGATTAAGCTTGGGGCTATAGAAAGCCTGGTAGAAGTTCTTCACCCAGAAATCTGGGAAAACTGTACAAAGGTCCTGGCCGAGGAAACCATGTCCTCAGGCTCAGGGAAAGCCCTCAAATCGTGGGGCAGAGTTATCCAGGCACTGCAAAAGGCTCGGCAGGAGCAGGAAACCTGGAAATCCGCGCAAACTTGTTTGCTGGCTATACTGCAGCTGGGGGTGGGGGCAGCGACGCAAACCCCAGAGGACTCTGACCCAGTCGGGCGTGCGGAGGCGGGAACGCTGGACCCCCCTCAGCGAACGGACTCACCATCAGAATGGGGGGAGCGCACGTGGGCGTTTTGGCAGGCGCTGGTGGAGGAGGCACTGGAAGTGGCCAGAACATCGGACCCCGAAGCGGCTGATAAAAATGCACCCCCACCATATGGGTTTGAAAATGGCGCCGGAGCAGGCTGGAAGGGACAGGGAGCGGAAACGCAGAAGGCTTGCTGAATAGCGCAAGCGCGGGCGAGCGGGGAGGAGGAGTGGCCCCCGAGAAGGAGCGTAAGACCAATCAGAGCGCTCAATTTACATTAGGTCCTTATAGGGCAAGGACTTCCCCCAACAGGAGGCGGGGGGAGCCCAGGGGGAGGGAACGGCCCGACCCCCGCAAGGGGCGGGGTCGGAGCCCAAGAAAATGGCAGAGCAGCCCAGAAGCGTCCGATCAGTCCACTTCCGGCTCCAACTCTGACTCGAGCTGGGACGGGCCCGAAAGGTGGTCGGACGATTCCGACACGGATTCCGGTTTTAACAAAGAGACCAGTGGCATATAAGATCAGTAGCCACAGCGCTCCTGCGTGGGTTAAGGGAATATCAGAGAAAGATCAAACCCCACTCACGGACTGGCGTAAAATAAAAATAGCTTGTGCAGAATATGCCCCGGCCTCCTCATTGGTGTTCCCGTTCCATGTGGGGGAGGCAGGTGGAAATCAAAGAACCTATTCCCCAGTAAACCTGAAAGACGTACAAGCAATTATTAAAGCGATTGCAGATAGGGGGATTAATTCTGCCATGGTTTCCACACTTATTGACAGTGTTTTTGGAGGTGATGATATGCTTCCTTTTGATATCAAACAGACTTGCAGGCTGATTTTCGATGGGGCGGGGATGATTGTTTTTAAACAGGAGTGGGAGGACAATTGCGTAAGACAGCTGGCCTTGGTCACAGGAGCAGAACACCCACTGCACGGTTCCAGCATACAGAGGTTAATGGGAATAGATCCTACTATGATTACACCTCAGGCACAGGCCAAAGGCCTGCGGGCYCATGAGGTCATGACAACAACTTGTGCTGCCCGGGAAGCCATCCGTGTTGCTTCCAAAGTGATTGCCAGACCATCGCCATGGTCCACTATAAAACAGAGTGAGAGTGAGAGCTTCACTCAGTTTGTGGACTGACTTCAGGCAGAATTAGACTCCTCTGCATTACCCTCAGAGGTGAAGGGACCTGYACAGGCAGAATGCCTACGCCAGCAATGCAACTCAGCCACCAAGGACATTTTAAGATCACTGCCACCTGGGTCCAATATAGCTGCCATGATCAGACACGTTGCAAAGGAAGAACACCTAGCTCCCATCCAAGTAGCAGTTCACACAGCAATAACCAGTGTGATGGCATGCTCCAAGTGTGGCCAGGCAGGCCACGTGGCAGTAAACTGCCCCCAGTCAGGATATGGAGGGGTATGTGCTTTCGCACCAAGGCAGGAAACAGCACACCTGCACAGGCTATATAATGACAATCCTGCAGCCGACCCATGGTGGCTGGGCCACGAGCAAAGTGTGGACAGCATTTGTTCATCTCTCTCACCACATCTGGGCGAACATACAAATTATCAGACTCCCAGCTTCAATATCCCAATCAGTTGGACCCAAGCCGGTTCTAGCAATAAGTAAGGGGATCGCAGCTAACGGTAGCTCTACCCGCAAAACACAGATGCCAAAATTTACCTCCCCATCCGACCCCTTAGCCAAACCAACCCTCTCCAATCCATTCTTAAGTGTGTTGAACACTACCTTCTTATCGTTAAACCAATCCAACCCGAACTTCACAGAGTCATGCTGGTTATGCTATGATGCACAACCCCCTTTTTACAAAGGTGCTGCCCTCGATCTCCCATTCATCTTCTCAAAGTCAGACAATCCACGCCAATGCAGATGGGACTCCCCCCGGAGAGGCATTGCCCTAAGTCAGGTTACGGGCCAAGGCAAATGCTTTGGCAATGCAACCTTGGCAAAGCAGATGGGCAACGTCTGCCGGGAATTCATCAAACTTAAGGGAGGGAAATTCCAGTGGGTGATCCCAGCTGCATCGGGAATGTGGGTCTGTCAGCAATCCGGGGTAGGCCCATGTGTACTCCTTGACAAATTCGATCATTCTACTGACTTTTGTGTCCAAGTTCTAATTGTCCCCAGAGTCCTGTATCGCCAGGAAGAAGAGGTGTACTGCTTGTTCGAGGAACCCGACCGGCTCTACAAATGAGAAGTGATTACAGGCATCACTGTCGCAATGCTCCTCGGTTTAGGAGCTACCGGCACTGCCACAGGCATCTTGGCCCTTGCAACTCAACACCTGGCACAACTGGCACAACTACAGATGACTGTCGATGAGGACTTGCAAAGGATCGAGAAGTCCATCTCTTCCCTAGAAAAATCCCTTTCCTTGCTCTCAGAGGTTGTCCTCCATAACAGGCGAGGACTGGACCCCTTGTTCATGCAGCAAGGGGGCCTGTGTACCGCCTTGAAAGAGGAATGCTGCTTTTATGCAGACCACACCGGAGTCATCAGAGACTCCATGGCCGAACTGAGAAACCGACTACACCTAAGAAAGATGGACAGAGAAGCTCAACAGGGCTGGTTTGAGTCGTAGTTCAACCGGTCCCCGTGGCTCACCACCCTGATTTCTACCCTAATAGGCCCACTCACTATAATCTTACTAACCCTAATCTTCGGGCCTTGCATATTAAACAAACTGGTGCTATTCATTAAAAGGCCTTTAGAAACGGTTAACATTATGTTTCTTGAGCGCCGACAATTACTTTAAGGCGTGCCAGTTACTAACACACTTACAATTTTACACTAACTTTACTAACCAATGAAATTTTGTAACCTCTATGTTTTATAACTTTATATGATTTTTACTAATCATGAGGGAGGGGGGAAATGTGGGGAGTTAGGATCTGTGTGCGGAAGATATTGGTTGTACGGTCAGTCAGGACATCCCCCCACCCTGCAGCTAGACCTCTGCTCCAAGCCTGGCCGCACCCAGCCGGACGTAAGCAGGAGGAAATGACACAGGCTACCCAAGCCATAAGAACCCCTGAGACCCTTCAATAAATGCCATTTTGCTGTCCACCATGTTGGTGTCAGGAGCATATGGASCGAGTGGCCCTGGGCTTTGGGTCACCGTGCCRGACTTAGAACCAGGTCGCCACGCCTTGAAGGCAACATCGAGGACAGTAGATTCTTTATGTGATTCTCTGTGAATTAAGGTAAGATCAGAGTTATATTTGACAGAATTCTCCCATGAGGGATCCCTCACCTAAAACAAGATCTTCTAGCTTTGCCATAAAGTTTGTTGTCTGTTTTCTCTTACTTCAGGGACTGAGCCAATGCATTCCTAAATTTTGAGTGGCAAGGAAATTGAGACCACTAGAAGAACATCTATTGTGGCAAGCAGAGCTCAGGCATATCTATACCAGAATGCAGCCCCAAGTCAGAGTAAATCTATCAGCAATGGGCCAGTCTTTGCTTTGCTCTGGCCACGAGTTAGCTATTGGATCCCTGCTCTGCAATTGAACATTTTCTCCTTGAGGAGAGAAAAGTAGTCTATTTTTATTCTTTAAACTGTCAAAAGGAACTAGGATCAAGTTCCTGATATTCCAGATTTTTATTTTAGCAATCTGCTGAGCATCTCTCCACTTCAGTTGCATGGAATAGAGTCAGGATTTTTCTGACCCGTGGACATAGTCAGGATTCATAGCTATCCATCTTCACTTGGTCTTGACATTGATGGGAATTGCCTGATTTCACTCCTCTCAAGTCAACATTTTTGCAGTCATTTAAAAATCATGTAGGGACCTGTCCTTAGGTGCAGTAACAGACTCCTGTTTTGATCCTGCAGTGTAAACCAGACTCAAATAAGAGTCCCTTATTCCACATCACAATTTATGAATTCATCAGTCCGAAAGGCCATTATCAGAAACTCCACAGAACATGCTGTAGGCTGTGGTACATGTCAATGCTGCCATGRTTATTTTATTAAGTGCTTATTAGGAACAGCCAAATTTCCTTCATAGTCAATTCTTTGGGCAAAAGGCAAGAATACAGCAAAAAGGAAAACATGCAATAGGTATCCTGCCAACCTTAACAAACTGTCATTAGCAAAACTGCCTTTTCTTGCTTCAGAGGTGTCACAATTTATGCTCTATCCAGACACATTACTTGAAAAACAATGTCACTGCCACATGGCAGCCTTTTATTTCATACCAGTCAAACCTCCTTTAGCCTATGCTGAGGGATGGTCAGCTGTGGGGGTTTGTGCTGCTCTTGCAATTCTTAGTAACTTCACAGGAAGTCTATCTGTATTAAAAGATTTTAAAAATCAAGCCCACTTTATTGTCTTAAATTCATTAGCCTGAAAAAAAAATCTATTAGAAATAATTGAAGATGTCTCATATCGTTATATAAATAGTTATTTAAGGTTTTATTTCTCTTCCAATTATAGTTTGATAGATTATGACATCTATGCATATGACATCTATGGACAACCTTAATGTTCATCAAATACCACCTTAATTATGTCACACATCACAAAGAACCTACCCTAGGAGTACAATCACTCCAAAACTGCACAGAGATGTCCACTTAAAGCTGCCAAAAAAGGGCACACTTCTCTTAGGCTGCAACAACACTGTCAGCTCACAGCTGCTTTAGATTTCACCATCATTTTTCTGGCAGCTTTGCATATTAATTTCTGCTATTGATTCTGCAGAGCACTAGGGTGTGTAAGGGTTTGAAAGTGAAATCTATTCAAAATATTTAAGCAATACCCGTCCCTTTTAGCTTCTATTTTACTGTCCAAAGTTTAGAATTTCCCACCACTTTTTAAGCTTCTATTTTACTGTCCAGAGTTCTTGCTTATAATATTGATCATTCTGTGAGTTTCTGCCATGACTTATCCTTACAGGTCTCTCAGACCCATGAAATGGGATAGTATTTTATTCACATCCCACAGAGCAGCTTTATAATGCCTGCCTCCATGTCTTGCTCATCAGGAATTACAGACCTCAGATAAAAACTCCTGTAAAATGTCATTCCCAATTATTTATTTGTTTTCAAGTGACTTTTAATTAAACATTGACGTGTGAAAAATGTCAAAACCGCCTTTTCACAGATTCCTGAATGCAGTTGTGATTAAGTTTTAAATAAATAAATAGTTGTCATTTTAATCAACAGCACAAACTCCCAAGAGCTGAGGCATGAAACGGTGCAGGAGCACATTCAGAACAAAATACAGGCTGTGTTACAGGTGTCCCAAGGATACTGATGTCAGGCTCCTCTGCTGTTCAGGAGTAAAGAGATCAAGCATGATAAGAACTAGAAGTCAGCAGTCTAAGAAATCATCTAAGTTGCTGGTAGCTGGTTTTCCAAAAACTGTGTTTCAGTAAAAATTTCATGGAATATCTAGCATCTGCATATTCTTGTCAAAATCTAAACAGATTACAACTTGAGTCTGCCAGCAGCCTGAAACAACAGATATATATATAYAYATATATAYATATATATATATATATATATATATATATATTTATGATGNATATATATATACATATATATACATATATATATATATATATATATATATATATTTATGATGGATGTGTGAATGTATATAATTTTAAAGCTGTCGAGAGGACACAGAGTTAAAGAACTGCATTATTTGGTTTTCAGCAGATGAAAAAAAAAAGAAATATCTAATCAGGAGTCTTGTGTTCTGTCATGGGTGGGTGGAGCTTGACAATATTCATCAAACCCTCACATCTAATTGGCATAGAGATAATGAGCAACCCAGTGTGAAGGTGGCATGGGGGCAGACAGAGCTGCAGGAACAAATTTATCTCCTCCTCAAGTGTGTGCCTAGGGCAGTGTCAGGGACTCTTCTGCCCAGCCATTGGCCAGGTCTCATTTACAGTCCTACAGCAAAATATTACAATAATCAGACAATCTTTCAGACCCAACTCCCCCTGTCCCATCTCTCATTCCACTCATTATTCTACAAAAAACATTAAACCAAGGAGCATTCAAGTCAGTCAGTTAAGTGTCCTCTATGAAAATACTGTATTGTAGCTTTAATACAGATGTGCTAAAATTTAGTCCAGTGGCATTTTGCTTTAATTCTACAATGACTTCTGAATTAATAAGTTCTTGACAACATAAGCTCTGTTCTGAATAGATCTCTTAATGCCACCCATATGAATGATAGAGGTATAACCAGTGATTACTGCTGATTGGTTTGCCTATTATGTTCATTCTGTTACTGTGCAAGAACAACTGGCCTTCTTATATACGTTTGAGTCTCTAACTTCAGTTAGTAAATCAATTTAGAGTATTTTCCAGAACTGAGAATTCTGCATTGTATCATCCAGTTTTCATGCAAGTAAATTCAGTTTAAATAAGCAACTAAAGAAGACTAACAATTAAATATATTAAAAATACCCTTATTAAGCCCAGTTTTAATATTTTTTCATTTGGCTTGAATCCTAACAAGCAAGTGATCCACAGCTCCATTAATAATACAAGTGCCATCCTCACACTAGTACACTCCCACACAAAGAAAGAAAATATATTGTAGATTGATCAAAGAAAGGTGTTCAAAAGCACAACTTTGATAATCAGAAATGAATTAATTGTTCCTACAGTGCTTTAGAAAGCATCCCACAATACTCAAGTTCAAGTTGAGCTGTGCTCTTGAGCAATAAGCTGAGCACTTTACATTTAAAATTACACTGTCCCTTCCAACAGGAACTATTGCAATTAAAAAGGTGTTAAGAACAATCATGATCTGGTTCAGAATTAAATCCAGCTTCGCAACATGGTAAAGGATTGTAAATTAAATAAAAGATAACTTCTCACCTCTGAAATCTGTAGCAGTATTTCTTATTAATATGAGCTCATTTAGTCCAAGTTGACTAGAAATGCCCTGAAATCCCAAACACCAGGTATTTCCTGTAGGTGGGACATTGCTCTGTTAGAATGAGAGGTGCCAGTACATCCCAGGGTTATATACAGGCTACAACAGCACTGCAACCTAGAGCAAAATGGTCCAGAAACTTGCACGTGACTGCCAAGCAACTACTGCCTGGCAGCTGCAGAGGTAAAATGTTACAGATGATGCAAAGGACACAGACACCTGTCATTTTTCCTGGGAAAATAAGATGTGATCAAAATAAACATGAATTACTCAATTTACAGGAGAGCAGAGTAGCCAATCTGAATGTTCTCTTTGGCCCCAGGGTCTATACATTTTCTCATGTTTACATTCAGTTTCCTCTGGGCTATATTCAAGCTTGCTTTCAAATGGGTTTTTCCTGTATCTGTGATCGCACTGATCAATGGATGCAGGGCACAGGATAAGGTCTAAAGCATATTTATCTATAAGAGTTCACAAGATTTGAGTTTATGTAGCTGGAGATACTGAAATATCTACATCAAGACATTGTCAGAGATCCTTAGGATGCTCGCCTCTTTAATCAAATGGAGTGCAGGTGCCTTTAGATGCCTAATTTTGAGTATAATTAATTGAAAACCCAGCAAATCAACCATTCTTACACCTGGCCTGAGATTGTTTAATGCCGTAAAATTGAAAGGATGGAAGCAGCCAGAGAGAAAATGGAACAGCAATTCTTAAGCCAGAGTAACCCAAGGGCTCTGTATGGAAAAGCAAAGGAGCTCAGGATATGCTCAGTATAGTCAATGCCTTCTCAGAAATATGAGTTAGAAACAGGCAGAGTTTGCCTATGAATCAATGATGGCTGCAAAGCAGGGGAATGAGGAGGACATTTACTGAACCATAAACAGCTGGAAAAATCATTATCTTTAATTTAAGCCTGCTTTATAATTTTCATGGAAGTGTTTGGATTGGAAGAGACCTTCAAAGCTCATCCAGTTCCAACCCCCTGCCATGGGCAGAAACACCGTCCACTGCAGCAGGTTGCTCTAAGACCTATCCAATCTGGTCTTCAAGGGATGGGAAATCCAGAATTTCAGTGGTCAGCTTGTGCCTCACCATCCTCACAGTAAAAATTTCCTCCAAAGAGCTAATAATAAAGCTGCCCTCTGTGAGTTTGAAGACATTCTCCCTTGTTCTATCAATGCATGCCCTTGTAATCTTTTTTTCAATGGGGAGTAGCTTAATCTGCAGAGCACATTCATCAGACTAATTAAGACTCCATAAACATCACTCTGAAAAGGAGCCTCTCCCCAGTAAACATCCACTCTAATATGATCACATCTCAATGCAAAGAGGGTGGTATGAAAAAGAATGCCCATGTTCAATATACTTATGAATTTAAATTTTAAAGAATACTGCATAAAAGGCTGTAGCTCCACAAAGAATTTCAGCTGTGGGGAACAAACTGACGTACAAAACCTTTCATCCCTGCATAGCTGGGAGTCATTAACACAGAGGCCTCGAGCTAGGGCACTAATTTCCCCAACTATCTAAGAGTGACATATATAAAATAGCTTTTCATTGCATATTTTAACAGTACTAGACTATTCGACTGCACCAGGGCTTAGATTTGGAGTCTTGGCTCAGGGGAGTGTGTATGTGTGGTGTAGGTTTATTGTTGGTTTTGATTTTTTTTAACACTCTAGCTGTTTTTATCTAAGTGAATATGTCCTGCATTCTAAGACAGTCACATGTGGGTCTGAAATACAGACTGAAGTTTAAGTTACGCATCTTTCAAGACACTTTAAGGATATAAAGCATATTCCTTTATAATCCTTGCCCTTGTTAATTCCTCAGAAATACCTTCTATGACAAAAGATTGTCAGATGAGCCAAAAATTAATAGCAGCTCTATTTTCAAGTCATTTGACTTCCTACTCCTATCCATTCTGGATTTGCCCCACAAAACCCACACAAATTTGGGGCATAGGCATTCCAATCATGCAAATGTGGACAAGAGCATCTATTGCATCTGGAAGGCAGGGGAGAAACCAGAGAGGTGAGTTCAAGCACCAGTAYCTCCGTCTCTAAGTGTTAGACCACCCATACCCTGATAAATATGGGTATGACAACCCTGAGTCATTGCCTCTCCGTCTACTTGGCTGAACTAGCTCATTATCAAAGTTTATTTGAGCACCTAATAAAATCACAGCATTTGTAAAAGGTACCCTGTGTCTGCATTTCCCACAGAAGGACATGTTTTAGTCCAAGAAAAGGCTATTTTACAAAACCTAATGACAACATGAATATAAAGAAATCCTTTACAATTTAAACAGGACTGGGGAAAAAAAGTGTAGGTAATTTATCAGCTTATTTTTTTATTTTTTCAAGACTCTTGATGAGAGAAAGAAGTTGCAGTGATATTTTGAATGTGTTGGCCAATTGAGTGGGTTCGCAAAATAAAGCCAGATGGCAATGGATTACCCAAATGTTTCACTGTGGGAAGTAATTTGCTGTGCCTCCAATAGGATTGTTTCTCAGATCCCACTGTGCTCAATGCTCCCACAGCTTACATACCACCTGCTGCCCTGCTGTGGGGTTTATGGCATGAGGAGCAGTTAGTCACTGGCCAGTTGCAGGTGGCCAGTCTCCATCAGCTGTGGGCACAGCAGAGAATGGAGTGGAGACTCCAGCACAAACACAGCTTTCAGCGCAAGGTGTGAGTACCAGTGCCCAGGTCCTACCTGCTTTGAAGTCACCAGAAGTTGGCATGACAGTGAAAGCACCAATCTGAAGAAATTGGTGCCCTGGGTAATTTATAATTTTTTTGTAAGTGCATGAAGAATCAGGTAAACTCAGAACTGCCTAGTAGCCCTGATTCTTCACTCACAAAGTGATGCCAAGTGGATACAGATTAACCACAGGTAAGCACAAAACTATAGCCTGTGCCTGGCTAAGACACAAAGGAGTGCAAATCACTGCAGTAATAAACTTTCCAGGATGATCATCACTCAAAAATGCACCTACTACCTGGACAAAGAAACTCCCAGGCAATGACATTCTGGGAAACCAATTTTTTGTCGCTCCTCTAAAGCAGCCATTTTAAAAAAAGTATTTTCAAAAATGATCAATATTGGAATATCAGTTCATGTATCTGGTTCTCTTCCACTAAAGCACCAAAAAGGCTCATTTCCAGGGCTGACTGATGGTGTAATTCAGATACAACTCTGGAGTGGACTGTTCTCCCCATCAGTCTTTCCTTTAAGTAGACAGATCTAAAGACAGTAAAAAGTTCACATTCTCTAAAGCCACATTTTATTACAAAATACAGCAATAATAAAGTAGAAGATAAGTCCTTAAATATAAAGAATTCCCAGGTTTGCTGAGGGAGACAAAGTAAACAAAAGGCTCAGAAACAACCCACTTCAACAACTCCATGAAGGATGACTCGAGTTCTTCATGCACCAAATTTGTGCATAGCTTGTTCTGTACATTTCTTCCTCGAACATGGCTCTTACCATGTTCAGTCAATGCTTTTATTTTTTGAATGCAATTAATCCATCCTCTGCTTTACACAGCCATTGCAGGTCACACTCAGGCACCTTAAATTTCTCCCCCCTAACAGGGAATCATTCACGTACATGCTTGAAAGCATTGTGGCTACTTAAAAGTTTTCAGTCCAAGCTGTGGGCAAACCACATGGGACATTGATCCTCATGTCCCTGTCCTTTGCCACCACCAAACTACAGCAACCAACTCCTGGTGAGCCATGGGATGTTCAGAGCAGGCGGTCTCTCTGCCCTGCAAGACAGGGGTCTGTAAAACACCCCCAGTCATCCAACAGTGCTTCCTGGGAAAATAGCATTTTAGTACCTCTTAGTACAGATAAGCTGAGGCAGCTTTTATCTTTTTCACAGTACTGGTATTTCATGCTGTCTGTGCAGCCTCAGCTTCAGACAAAATTCACACAGACTGTACCCCACTCCCTTCTTTTCTTCCTTATACTCATACATAATAATGAGGGAGGAAAGGGGCTGTCAAATGCTATAGGAAATCAGGAAAAATACCTTCACATTTCAATTACTTTTACATATCATTAGGACTGCTTTGCAAATGTCTCCTTTGCAATTTCAGGAAATCATTTTAATTCAGACATTCCTACAGCCAGGTAGCCCTAGAGTGACTATCTTTGCATTAAACCACTGAAACTCCAAGAGGAATTTAGAGCAGCTAAGTTATAAATCTCTTGTTGATTTAAGGGGTTTCTTGTTAAAAAAAGAAGCTTGTTTCTCTTTTGGGGCATGACTGAGCACTGGGATCTTTTAGTTTAGGTCATTAACACACAGTATAAATCTATTTCTTACCATTCAGTTTCACTCATGATGCCTGTGACAAAATATGAAGATCAGGGATTTTCAGATTAAAACTGTCAGTCAGTTCAAACAAACTCATGAAGAATTACAGAATAATAAGAATGCATAAATTGTTGGATTATAAAATTATTTTTTCAAAGKAGTCCTGAAAGTGAAAACATTATTAAAAACAACAAATGTGCAGCTATTTTATACAACATATGAAACATTTTGCCTTTGACAAGATTAATGCGAGGGCTGAGACTTTCACACAAGCAGGACGAAAAAGCCTCACTATAAAAATGTCTCCACTTCAACAACAATCAAGTATCTGAAATGCTCTGTTTTTTGGGGAAAAACAGAACTAAATTGAAGATGCTGAATTAACCATTGCCAGTTTTAAATGAGATGGGGGGGAATGAAACACCTTTACCACAGTGTTTCAAACTTCTCTGCCTTTTGCTCTTGTGGTCTTGGGCCACAAAGGCAAACAAGCCTCATTCAATGTGTTTGATCTTTACCAATGGTATCAGAGGCCACATTACTATATTCTTACCCATTTGCAGTTAATCAGATTAAATGAAGAGGATCATTGGGTTAATTAGGTGAACAAGGCTCACTAATGGTAAGAAGAAAGAGAATGCATAGACTAGGCTTCAGTGGATAACGTAATGGCAGCTACTGGCATGAAGTAGCAACAATTATTTAAATCAGTTTCTGTTGAAGACAAAGTAAAGTCTGGTCTAGCAGAGCACAAAACCCACAGCCA
Organism: Cardinalis cardinalis; assembly: GCA_014549065.1. Lineage (NCBI taxonomy): Eukaryota > Metazoa > Chordata > Aves > Passeriformes > Cardinalidae > Cardinalis > Cardinalis cardinalis. The sequence continues at coordinate 101,360 of JACDOX010000410.1, forward strand.
GCCATCCTGGTCTCAGTACTCACATGACAAAGTCAGGTCTGAGAAGAATTCTCGAAAAAAAGAGCACAAATTGCAATCTTGTTTTGAGACTCTCTTGCTAAGTTGGAGACTTGCATTAAATTTCACAGGCAAAACTTATAGACTGGATTTATGTCAAGGAGAAAGTAAAAGTTGCCTAATTTACCATGTGCAGCTCAGCTTTGACTCAGATTCTATTCTTGAGCATTACATTATGCAAACTACTTCATAAAGCTCCATAATCCCCTTAATGCAGCCCACACTGGTTTGAAAATTTAAAATCCCTATTGTTTCCATTATCCTTTTAATTGGATGATGGCATGACTAATATACAATATAAAAGTAAACTATTTAATCACACATAATCATCCTGTTTTACATTTTATTCATGCCAGGTATTTCTAAATTCAGATGTTATAATGTCAATCAATATAAAATTTATAGCCTTCAAGCCTTTCAGACCCACATTACCTCTGAGTCAGTAAAATATTGAAGCATGACTGAAATGCATAGTAGGAATGCAGTGTAAAAATCAATAACTGCACAGCAGAGAGTGGATGTTCTAAACATTTCATGTCAGGTTGTTGTGATTCCTGTGTGTGTGTGAGAGTGGTGGAGAGAGAGCACAAGGAGCATTAGCCCTAATAACAAGGCTTGTTGCATTGGCATCTGCTGCAACACTCCTGGGAAACCCAGAAATTCCATTCTGCTTCTCTACTGGAGGATGAAAGAATAAAAGAATGAGGGGAGCACATAAGCCCCTGCCTTACTCAGTGATTTGATGAGGTGATTCCTATGCTAAATTGAGCACCATGCAGGAAAAAAAGCATCAGAAACTCCTCTAGCCATGCTCACTTCTCAAGAGAAATTCTTTCTGGCTGAAACAATGCCCCATACAGTGTTACATTCATACTGCAAAGATATCATCTGGTATTTTACAGTATTTAAGTGGCTGACTACCTAAATTATTTGGTTAGAGGAAGGACTGCACATGGATTGTGGCAGGCAATATCAAAACAGAACAAAAATGTCCAAGATTAAGGTACACAAGCAGCTCTTTCTGATTGCCAACAGAGAGGCCAGACAGTACATTCTTAGTTAATGTTCAGTGGTCTTGTCTGAGTTATTTTCTAAAATATCTCCACTAGAGTTGCTCATTATTCTAAAGTACTTCTTAATAAATACTGATTTGCTAATCATTTTTGGGGAAGTGGACCATTTTTAAAATTTATTTTCCCATCATGTAGGGGAACTTTCTCTTCTGGCAGAAAAAAAAAAGGCAAATAGAAAAGTATTAAGTTGCTGAAAACTCATGTTTTGACATTTTATAACCAATTTCTTCACACAGACTTCAGAATTACAGAATGTTTTGATCTTTTTAGGTTTTGTTCTAAATGTAGGACAATAACTCAATGAAGTGCTTTGATTAACTTAGTTCATTTTTTTTTTATATTCAGTTCACAAACCACTCCAAGGCTTGAACTTTACACTCCTACCTCAGAAATATTTTTCTAAAAGATCAGATGTTCATTAGACAGAAAAGATTTTATTATTCATTCCAGTTCCAGCCTGCATTCCCTCTTTAAAGATAGGCGCATGTGCTTTCCTCATGGTGAAATATTAATGGATCATAATTTATACAAAGGAATTAAAGAGAATGCTTCGAAGTTGCTATAAAATATGGTACCAATTTCAATGGTGGAGAGCACACTGGATCTATAGGGGATGTTTTTTGGGGAGGTCAGTGTATAAAACATCTGAAACACTCCAGTACTTAATAAGAGAAAGCTGAGATTTATGCATTAGAATACAGTTCAGAGTAAAGTAAAGAAGGTAGTATTTTTCATAATAAGGTAAGCATAAGTTACATGTAATTTGAATTGCAGAGCCATTACAGAAAGCAGGAGTTCTTAATGCCCATATAACAGTGTGATTACAAAAAATAATTTTAAAAAAACCAAACCAGTTTGCTGTTATTAAAAATAAATAGTAACTGGCTGAGCTATACAACTCCAAAGCTGTCAGATGAAGTCACTCTCTTCCTGCATTAAATAGCTGCCACCTACAAAGCAGATGCAAAGTCACTTCGGATGTGTAGAATCAGTGTAATCTGAAACAAAACAAAGAACACCAAAAACACACTAGTGAGAAAGTAGGACTGCTGAAAGCTAGAAATGCCAAGATTCTGCAATATTTCCCAAACTGTTTCTAGAGTTGTCCAACACAGAGAGGAATCAACAAAGCTTAGGCGTTACCAGAACTAAGAGTCAACATACATGGAGCAATAATAAAATATTTGATTGGATTTGGAAGTTTTTGGGGGGTTGGGTTGGTTCTTCTAGCAAGAATTGCACATGTAGTTTGTTTTTGAAAGGTTTTTGAGAGCTGCCTTGCTAATAAGAGATCTATCCTTCATCTTAAAGGTATTGCAGCTGGCAGTGGGTCTTGCAGAAACTATGGAAGTTAGAATTTATAGACTGATTCCAAAAATTCCTACATTAAATTCATGGCTTGTGTTAGGCAGGAGGTCAGGCAAGATGATTACAGGGGTCTCCTTGGTCCATAAAACCCAGGAGCATGTGGAAATGGGAATGACCATGGAGTATCAGTGGCTCAGCTTTTCCCCTGTCTCAAACATGGAACAGAGCCTGTTTACAGCTCTGTCCAACAGGACAGGCACAGCACCCCCACTGAGACAAATGGAAATAGGGCTCAGTTTAGGGGATTATTTTCCCCTGTGACACCAGCACTGTTTACAAACCAGACCCAAAAGCCAGGATTCTCCTTCTCTTTTTGATCCCAGTACAGAAGTTTTCAAATTTACACAGCATAAGAGAGCCCAGGCCCTGGTTCCAGGACTATGTCAGTGTGACTGGTCAGAACTTCCCACAACAGAGAGATTACAAACAAGCAGATTTCCAATCCCCTTCTGCTCTGCCCTCTACATGAAGGAAGAAAAGGAAATTTTCCGATGCTTCTATCTACACATTTAATTCCTCCTCAGCCTGGTGCAATCCCTTCTCCCCATGTTCCCCATGCACTGCTTTGATCATCTCTGTTAAGGGAGGTAGAATAACTGAACTTTTGAGTTTTTGCCCAGGTCAGCTGTTGAACCGGCCCCTGAGTATGTCCTCATCAATGCAAAGGCAAAATACCTGCCCCAAAGTATTAAAAAAGCCAAACCCAAACCTGCTGCAACAGGATTACTGTCCTGAAGATAAGCTATAGAAGCTTGGATGAAAATTGTTACTGTGCCTAGGAAGGAATAAAAGATTTTCCTGAGGCAGAAACAAATGAGTGTCAGAGCCACAACGGCAGGAAAAAGACATAATTGTTTGCTCATATTTCCTCTCTTTCAAGTGAGTGAAAAGTGGCCTACAGCATCTATAAGTACATTTGTATACAGTTGCTGTTTGCTCATCGGCTTTTATAGGTATGGTCTTTTTCAGAGTGCTAATGTGTTTTGTAGATGCAATAAATCAAAATAAGTATTCATAAAGACTTGGGTTTCCCCAGAATTACTCCGTTTCACATGCCTGCACAAGTTCTACCAGAACCATCTTACCTTATTTAGTGTCTTCTGCACAATGCTACTACATAATGCTGTTCAAGAACTATATCCCTCATTGACTTTTCCCCCTGAAAATACAAGGAATTAAATCAGCCCATATTAAATCACAGCTGGCTTAAACCTGGATCTTGTTGAAAAGACAAATCTTCTCACAACTTCTGGAAGTCATTAGTTTTTTTAACTTAACAATAAGACCAGCTTCAACTTCAAGCTTCGAGACACCATGTTTGGTAGGTTCGGCTTTTGTTTCATCAAGAGAAATTTTAAAGTATATTTAATTTTTTAAAAATTTAGCGTTTATTCCACGTGAGTTTTATTCTTGTTTCTTGCACTGCAAATCTGTTGAAATAAATAACTGAATTGTTTTCAGTAAGACTTTAAGTAGAGAAAATTAATGTAGAATAATACAAACAATTATGTAGAAACAAACAAAAAAATACTTTGAGTTTGGTAAAGAAACATTGAAATTAAGTCTGCCTCTGCATGAAAAAAGCATGTGACTTTTTAACAGAAAAGAACTCAAATTTTCCATATTATGTAGTATAAATTTAATGCTAAAGAAAAAAAAAAAGGATACCCTTTCAATGTGAATCCACAGCACCAGCAACTCCCCATTCACACGTCAGGCATTGTAGGGTTCCTATGAGCTGCTTCTCAAAGATGAAATCCCATCAGGAATCCTGCTGGGAACAGCATCCAGAGCCTACAGGGGATCCCTGAAAAGCCACCTACCAAATACTTCATCCCACTGAGATAAAGAAAGATTTACATGGCTCGGCTTTGCCTTTGCCCACAACATGCACTGTGAACTCAACAGGTTCTTTGGTTTGGTTTTCAGGTTTTGCCTAAACTCTCTGTGCTTTTTTACCCTCTCTTTCTTTAGCCTGGAGCAGATGCTGGTATGGCATCTCATCTCTGTTCCTCTGGTTTCATTCAAGGAATTTACCATGGAGTAAATATTCACAGCTCTTTAAGAAATTTCTTATTATGCCCAGCACCACTAATTGCATTAGTCCATCTTGCATCACCCTTGCTCACTTTCTAGATGCTTTTCTACTCATGAAGATGCCAGAGATATTCCCAAGTCTGGTTTCAGTGCTAAGGAATCTCATTTCTTTATGCTTCCTTCTGAAAATTTAATTTCACTGGCAATATTTGGCACTATTTCCCACAAAGCACCAGGAGAAGATGAAAGCGAGTGTAGCAGGGTGGATTTAATATCTGCTTCTTTGTAAAACTTCTGTGAAACCATTAAAGCACCATCAGAAAAGCCAAAGTTTCAAAGGCCATGCTAAGATAGTGCTTCTGTTTCTACTGGAGAAAAAGGAAAGAAGAATCTGGGTTCATCTCTCAGACTGATATTTTCAAAAGGGCTTTTCTTCTTCTGAATGCAGAAGACACCTTTGGAAAGAACACCTCTTGAAATTAATGTATGAGTTTTCAGAGCAATAAGGGTTAATTTTTCCATCGATTTTTCAAGCCAAACTGACCATTCCATGTATTTGGGATGAAGTCAATGATAGAAATAAATACTGTTAATAAAGCTTATTAGAATTACATTTAGATGCCATTGTGTTGTACATATGAGGTAGAGAAGTATTTCTGCCCTGAAAATATCTGGCAAGGAAGGAAAAATACAATACATGAACTGATTCAAACAAACATCAGGTCTTTTTCTCAGGTATGGGAGGAGGTAGTAATGATTATGTAAAGGAACGTGAAAAAAAAAAAAACCAACCAAAATAAAAAACAAGAAAAGACTAAGTGAAACTTAGAATTGAAGAGAGAGCAGGTTGTATGAAGTGAAAAATATTAAGGAAATAGTCAAGCAAATTGAGAGGAACATGGCAACGTCCTGCCTGGTTGCTTCTGCTACTGCTCCTGCCAGCAGGTGTCTGGCTGGCTTTCCTATGAGGAAAAATAAAGCACTGAAAGGAGCCCACACAGCCTCCTATCCAGGAAGGATATTTCCCAAATCAGCCTTAGGAAATCACACAGCATTTACATGATGAAAATGCCACATATGGTCCTCTTGTTTATAAACTATCTTTACTAGTAAGAGACTCTGAGTAGCGTGAGCAGATTAAAAAAAAAATGGCTTGGCTGGCTTCCCTACAGAACTGCAGTTGCACAAATATTCCTTCACAGAAAAAGAACAATACAGAAAAAATAATTAAAAATATAAAGATATTAATCAAAATTATCCTCCTCCCTCAATGGATCCCTAAAGTAGCTGTACTCTGAGTGCAAATCCCTTTCTCCATTCCAAGGATGATGTGTTTGCAGGCAGGTGAAAGCTCAGCAACTTGCTAATGCAGTAAATTGTACAGTGGGGGAAAGTGAGGGTGACAGCATCCAGCTGTAACACCAGGCACACAAAATATAGGTAAACAGTTTAATTACCCAAACCTTGTCAGCTCTATGGAGAAAGTAGTGAAAGATTAAATTTCTTTTTTTATCCCCTTACATTTCCCCCATGTAAACATTCCCCTCCCAGAAGTACAAACCATCTGTTCACCTAAATAAACACAAACACAGCCTGACCATTCCTTCTCAGCTTCACTTCAAATCAACCTTGTACCACCCCTAATCCTTCTCCTTGTCTTCTGGATGAACAAATGTGTTTGTGGTAAATCARATTTTCCTTTTCTTGGTATACAGTTGAGTCAAGGGAAAATCATTCTCTGTGGAAGATTTTTGCACCTTATAAATAGGAATTTAAGGCTTTAAATAATCACATATCCTTCAAAACATCAAAGTGGCACATGACCTATGCCAGCCACAGGCTCCCAATTGGGTTTGATTATGGTGGTAACATCAAGGCTGCTAGAAACTTCAGCTGAAACATGGCTGATCCACTGCCCTTGTCCCGCCAATGCCACTGCCACCTCCAAGAGCTCTGTCCCTTTTTCATAGCTCCCAGCTAACAGCACCATGTTGGGCACTGTGAGTGAGCAGAGAAAATTGTTCAGAGCAAACCAGGCTGGTGGCAAAGTATCTCCCAAGCTGAAGAAGCAGACTTTACTATGCAAATGGCAATTGCAGCAATCTTTACAGAGAAGCTGTTGACAAGCTTTAGGCAAGGCAAAAACAGAAAGAAGAAAGCAATTAATTTATTATTTTCCTCAGTAAAGAATGGTGTGTCGGTAATGGCCCATTGTAAGCATGAATAATACTAAAGCTGGGAGCAACATGGTATAATTTTAACATTCTACAGCCTTTTAAAATCAATCTTATTGATGTTCATCACATCCATAAAGCTGAAAAGAATGGGTTTACTAAACTTAAGGAAAGTATAAGATCTCATTTTGCAGCTTTCAGTTTCTTCATTATGTTGCCATAATGTCATCAGTGTAATATACTTCACCCCTTTTGCCTCTGTTTTAGCATTCATTTTTTGATTCTGCTGTGATCATGTCTGGTTGGTTGAAGCAATGAAACAAATTATTATATATTGCTTTTACTCCACTAACACATCCAGGAAAGGAGCAGGATGTACTGAGAGGAAAAAAATGTTCCCTGCCTTAGGACTGGGAAGTCAATACTAAAAGCCAGAATATCTCATCACCCTCCATACTGTGAGAGCTACAGCTGGAACCAGCAGAGCAACCTCCTTCTTTGCAGGAAGACTTTGGCCAAAGATTGGCCAGCTTAGGAACAAAATCACAGAATTTTTAAGGTTGGAAGAGACCTTCAAGATCATCTAATCCAGCCATCAATCCAGCAGCACCCAGGGACACTGTGCTGAAGTCTGTGGTACAAAATGAGATCCAGAGAACTGTATTATTCCCAGGGAAGGGAGGTCTGTTACATCTTCCAACCTCAGACCTTGGGGCAGAGCTGTGGAACAGCCACACGGTCATTGCTGTCACAGCATCCAGAGCCCTGTGACTACCACTGGACAAAGACTGCAAAATAAGGTTTATTTAAGCCAGTTCTTCCACAGAAAATATGCAATGTCCTAGTCTAACATGGTAGATCAGCAACCTGTAATGGGCAAGATCAACACTGTGTATTCCTCTGAGCCAGCAACTTGCTCTGTACCTTATGGTTTTAATTAGATAATCCAAGATGAAACAACTCAGCTGGAGGCACAGAGGTACTTTGGTTATGAATGGCTCATTAAAATTCCAAATCAGGCAAAAAAGGCATTTAAACTGAGATCCATCAGCTACTGTGGCAAAAGGCACTCTTGCCAAAGTCTTCCAGAGTTTGTTGGGACAAAAAACCCACTTATTTTGCTAAGGCTCATCTCATGTTCTCRGGTTTTCTTTCCACAGGCCACCATCCTCTCACAAAACGAAGAGAGATCACTGCACAAGAGCTAAGATTTAATTAAGAAAATAAACTATGTTCGAGAACTGAAATACATTGAATTTTTAAAAAATCTTATGCCTGAATGAAATATCAGGATCATTTTAGACTTTCCTTGCAAGAGACAAAATAAAAAATGTAAAGAAACAAAACAAAATGAAGATGCACACACAGGGAATTGTTACCTGAAGGATTTTGCTTTACTCAAGAAGTTTGTTTTACCTGCAAAGTTTTCAAAGTCATTACTGAGAATCTTAAATGAAATTATTCAGAAGTTGTTTGTAACCACATGCTTGCCCTCAATCGGCCTCATCTTAGTTTGTAATTCCTTGGGGAGAATGACACTTTTTTTAAAAACAAAAAAGCAGAAAACAATGTATTGGAATCTTGCCACTTATTAAAATGAGCATCTACACACAACTAGTTGTGTGCAGACAAAAAAATAATCTCTGAATACATAATTTGCAGCACAACAGCATGTAAATACATTCAAGAATTCATTTTGCTTAAGAAGCCTGAGGAAAAGGGACACAAACCAAAAATGTGTGTGAAGCATTCCAAGTGCATCCTGCTATGTTTGTAGTGATCCCTCAAAAACAAAAAAGGCAAAGAATGGGAATTAGATCAGCATTTCATGAAGACTCTGAAAAATGGTAATCCAAAGAGAATGAGGCCACAGTGACCATCAGTCTGATTACAACAGCTGAAGCAGCAGCTGCCCTGCCCACTTCTCCAAGACCCCCTAAATTAAATCACACAGCCCCTTGAAAGGAGGGATGAACACCTCAGAGAAGGAAGGCTCATTTAGTCTGACAAAAAAGTTCACATGTAACTATAGGCTAACAAACTACAGAAGAAATATTGAGCCCCTACACACACACAATTCACATTTGAATAATTTAAGCCATCCAGATCTTTAAATTAATTTAGCTCCATCTATGTTTCAATTAATATGATTCACTGGTAGATTTTTATCATTGCTTAATGAGTTTTAAAGAAACACCATGAAGTTCTGAAGTTTTCTTTTGTTTACTCAATCAGATATTTAGCCTACTTTTCAACTAATAATATAGTGAAATATGTAGAATTAGAAGCTTTCCAGCTAAGGCAATTAGCAGTTTTACAGATTAGTCTGCTCTGTACTGGAAGCACAGTACTCAAACAAACACAGCCCAGTGTCTGTAGTGTAACACACACTTATCCAGACAAAACCCCAAAAATTTCCACATTAGTAGGTGCCCAAAACAGTGCCTATCAAAGCTCAATTAAAAATCCAGCTTTGGACATAGCCTTAATACAAATCTATATATTCTGTTCAAGCTTTTACTTGCTCTCAGGAATCCAATTATTGCATAATATTTATATACCTGCTTCCTTTAGTAAATAACGAGGTAAGTCCTCAGGGACCTAGGCAACAATGGTCAAATGTGCACTACATTCACAATTGTTGTATTGCACCCAGTAGTGTAGCTGCCCCCCCACACCTTACCTCCCTGGTGGTCTGTCCCACAGGTGACCACTCCCCGGTGTGATCCCATTGGTTTCGGTCCTCCTTCCCTGCTCCCCCATCACCAGGGGCTTAAAACCCCCTGGAGGGGAAGATTCGCCCTCTTTGCCTCCTGGGAGGACAGGGATCAGGTGGGTCCCTTCCCAATAAACAGACATGTCTCTCCCCTAGGAAAAGAGCGCCTTCYGTCTCTTATCTCGTTCAGTACTATCCGTGTGGCTGGGTTTGTCAGCAGCTGGGCTCGGACCATACAAGCCAAAGAACATGGGTGGTACACACAATATTATAAGTGGGAAGGAAATCCCAAAGTGACCAAAGTCAGGGAACTCCACATTCTCTTGTGACTTACATTTCATATCCTGTGATCGCATTTCCTATGATAATGAAATGTTCCCCAAACTTTCATTATTTTGTCAAAATGCATCACAGTGCCCAAGACTTAAGCGCTCAACATATGCTTGCAAGAAATCTCTCCCACTTCAGGCAGATGTTTTTAAGAAGGTTTTTCATTTGGATAAAGGTCACTGACTACAGCTGGACAGGTCACTCTGTGCCACATGGCAAATTGTTTCTTTGACTCAACGTGAGATTTAATATCCTGTGAATCAAAGCAGAACGTGCTTTTTGTTTGCTTACCAAGAGGTTTATTGCCACATACCAGTAAATACTGGCAGAACAGAATGTAACAACAGAGACACACAAACCTCTCTGTCCTAAAAGCTCCAAGCTCTGAGCAGCACTCATTAAGTGGTCACAGCACAGGGAAGAAATGGGATGACTCTGACTATAACAGTAGGGGGCCTTTCTCATCTTTCTCATATCACTTGTGCTTTTGGCCCCCAAGGCTTTGTCTCTTTTCCACAGAGACAAAACCAGAAGCTGCCAGGGTGTGTTTAGACCAACATCTCCCTTGCCTTCACCATTCCATGGCTCTAACAAGAGACTCATTCACAATTTCAGTGGAATTGAGGTAGCTAGGTCTAACACAGGTGAGATAACCAGGCACGAGATGCTTCTAGGTTGCTTCATGAACTTGATGTATGAGTGTAGTCAGCCCTGACAGCATGAAAGCATATCAAGTTAGTCCATAAAATGTAAATAGATTTCTTGTATGCTTGGATATTTTCCAGTCTGAATTTAGGGTAAAAGATATATTTAATACTTTGAAAAAAACTCTCTACTCTGGATTTTACTGTTGGAATTGAAGTAGAAGAGCTGCTGTGAACAAAGGAGAGTTTGTGCTGTTTTTCTAAAATGTCTCAACATCAGCATCTCTTTTCATGGATTTATCTCACTTTTTCTTATCTTTATTGAATGGTTACATGGAGGATAAGATATTTCTCTCCCATATCCTTTATCTGAACAGCATGAAATGAACGAGTAAAACCCATGACAGTGACATTTGTAGTGTCAGAGAAAGTTCAGGAGGTGAGAACTTGATGTAATAATAGTGGCTGATTAAATGCTTGACCTCTCAATTATTTTTGCAATTGATAGAAAATTAACACAAGAACCTTGCAGAAGCAGAAGACTGAACTCATCCCCAGGTATTCTAGATCCAGTAAAAGCTTCCATGATCTTTTACTACCATTCTTTTTGTCCTGCTTCAGTCTTCCACACCCACCAATAACCCCTCTGCTGCGAGCCCACCTTGTGAAAATTTCAGGGAAAGCACACCACCAGAAGAGGTTGAGTCTGTCCATTTAGAAAAGCCCCAACCCTAGATATTTATTTTGAGGTGTTATCAAGCCTTTCAATGCATTAACATTTGGTTTAGATATTAGAAAGGACAAAAATATAACTGCAACAGAAGCTTCCTAAAAACAGGCAATTAAATGCAGTAGGTCCTGCCTGTCAGCAGCTGCAAATCCCACACGCGTGTCTGCTTCTCCCACCACACTTCGTTTGGGAGCCCAAACTTGTGAAAACCAAGTGCCTGCTGTGAAGCTGAAGGCACAGAAGTCTTCATGAGCAGAAAGCTGAGAGACACCCCTTTCGACTACTGCCAAGTGCCCTAGGGTGGAAAACCATGGCAGCATTCAGACAAGGAGATGGTTTAGAGCAGGAGAGTCTTAGGGGATAATTAGCCATAAATCACCGAAAACAGCCATTTAATCACCGAAAACAGCCAGAGAACAAAGAGACTTATTTTACAACAGTTTCTCAAAATATTACAATAATAATCTCATTATTCAATTAGCAATGCTCTTTAATGACCTTGTATTTGGTTTCAAGGCCTTACATTCACAAAGTATCTTTACATTCACTCTTCCGACATTTCATCTCAGGCATTTTACAAGCAATCACTGATCTAAATTCCCCTTGAGTTATTCTTTACAACATACTTAAAAGGTATCAAAGTACTAAACATAGTACACTGGTATTTAATTCTATTATATAAAATATTTTCATCACCATCCAAAAAGTTAATGCAGATAGCAATTATGATAATAGTGCAGATTACAGACTACAGCACTCATAATTTACCTGCTACAATTTTACTAAGGCAATCATTCTGTACGTCTCCATACTGCATGTCTATTTGCAAATTCACTGTTGAACCTGCTCTGGCTGATGTTATATGTATTCATACATATTCAAATGAAAACTGAGAAAAGTAAGTATGTGACTGTGAGTGCTTATTAGAATGCATATCTCCCAGCAGATATATTAACAAGTAGCTTTGGGTTATTAACATTGCCAGGGCAGGACTGCAAAAAGGAGCGTTGTCAGCCTTGCTGTTCTGGACAGGTTCCAGGGCTGGTAATTGCTTTCTGCATGCTGGAATCATCCCGGCATTTAGAGTCAGGACCTCCAGTTCCCAAATACTAAAAGCTGAAGAAGACTTTGCACCAGCTGGCTGGAGGGACTATCATGTGTTAAATGACTACAATATCACAACAGAAAGCAGCGTCACAAGCCACTGTAGTGTACACTGCAGGGATCAGAAGCCTCTAAGTGTAATTTAAAGGTGGCAGTCTAAAAGGAAAAAGAAAAAGGAGGAAAAATAATAAGAAGACAAACAGTCCCTTCAGGTCTCTCAAAGAGCTTCCTTAAAATCTGTACTAATAAACTAGAAGTAAACCACAGAGAAAAGGGAAAACAAATTCTTTCTATTCCTTATGACTTTGTGGACACTTACCATATTGGTCTTGTTGGCTCATGTTCTTGATTAGCATATCCTCAGCATGGTGGAGGAAACTAACAAACCAGAGAAAAAGGAATATTTCACACTTCTCTTTCAAGATCTCTTGTTAATCTCAGGGTTTTGTGTTGGGTGTTTTGGGGATTTTTTGCCTCAGATGAAAAAAACCTAAGAACAAAGAAAATGTCCTTACTCTACATCATTGTGTAGGCAAAGATGCTGTCAAAGTGATGTGCCTCTAGGATTTGTTACAGAAGCTGACACTTCAACAGGTTTTAAAATAAATTTTAAATTAAATGGGCTGGAAAAGGAAGAAAGAGATTGCAGGGAATGGTCCTCAGACAGATGAATGAGAGCAGCAACGCTGAAGATTCCAGAAGAACTAAGTTTCATTCAAGCTAAAGATCTCACACATTATTTCTTTAAGGTAAGTGAAATTCACTGCTSAAAGGAAAAACTTTGTAAGACTATTTACAGCAGCCCATCTGAGCCATTTGCTTGTCAGTGCAAGTGGCTCAATGCAGTACATCTTTTCCAGGCTAATCCTAGAAGGCAGGATGCYTCTTCGTAAGAAAAAGCAAGACAACAACTTAATACATCTCATGCGATTATTAAGCCCTTCTTGGATTCCTGTCTATTTTAAAGTACTCCTTTTCCTCTTACGTATTTGCCATGGTATTTTTTTTTTTTCCATCTCTTTGCAAGGTTTTGGAATCTCTAAGTTCAGTTGTGTTGACCCATTGGGTTCACACATCAAATATCTCCTGCAGGTACCACAGCATCAGTTCAGCAGAAAATCCTCGTGACCTTCCTGAGTCAGCCCCAGGAGGAGCAAATTAAAAACACTGAAGGAACTCAGTTCCCTTGGCTGTGAAAGGAAGGGGAATAACAGTGAAGGTGGACATTTTCTGGTAGTTTTTTCTCCTTCAGAAAGATCCTCTCTGGCCCTTTTCCAAAGAATCTTGACTATATCCCAGGCAAGGAAAGAACTGCAAATAGAAAACCATAAATCTAAGGGAAAAAAAAAGAAAAAAGAAAAAAAAAGAAAAAAAAAAAGAGACTGTCCTAGGGTGACATTATGATGCTTCTATCCTCATCTGTGTGTTCTGTTTATGCCAGATATCATGTTCTGTGTCTTCAAGACTGGCTCTGAAGAGTGGAGTTTTGTTTTGGTTTTGCTATCAGCCGCTCCTCCACAGCTGGTGGGACACAGAGACAGGGCAGTACATGGTGCTGCTTTTGCTTTTTGTTTTGCTTTTCACTTTGCTCTTGCTCTTGCTTCTGCTTTGCTCCTGCTTTTTGCTTCTGCTCGTTAGTTAGTTTAGCTAAGCAGCCCGAATTTTTCCCGGGACTGTTTCTCCTTTCCCTTTTTTGGACCTACTCGAACCTGCTCCGGGCTGGGACCTGGGAACACCGAGAGTTTGCACCGTGTGCCTGCAGCAGCTGCCCCAGCGCTGGAGGGGCTGAGAACAGAGCGAGCACCCCCAGAGAGACTTTCTGAATGTGTCGTCTTTGTCAGAGCGGTGACAGAGTGGTGTCACCCGGTATTGTTMATTCTGTGTGCTGGGGGTGCTGTGCCTGTCAAATAAACAGGTTCTTTCCACTTCTCTCCGAGGAATCCTTCCCGAACCAGWTGGGGGCAGGGGCTGTGTGGGTTTGCTTTCTGGAGGGGCCCCCTTTGGAGCTTTTCTCCCAAATTTGCCCTAAACCAGGACAAGACCCAACAGTTTTGGTTTTTTTTAATCAGCGTAAGACATGACCCTTATCTTTTAATACTATTTGGAGTAGCACCAATTTGGAAATAAAACCCAACAAAATAATCTCTTTTAGACCAAGTATCCAAACATCTGCAGCCAGTTAAACAAACTGAGCAGGATCTCTTTTGGTGAGCTCTATCACAGAGAATTTAAATTTTAAATTTTAAATTTCCAAGGAAAATAAAACTTTGTTTTCTAGGTACAGAAAACTTTGTTTTCTAGTTGATGGCAACCTGAAATTACACCTCTGAGTAAGAATAGAAGAAAATTCACCTGATTTTGGTTATATATAGAATGATTCACTGTGCATATTGACAACAACTATGCTAGATGCACATCCTTTCCATTACTGGCAGAATTATTGATTTTTTTTCCCTGGTTTATTTCATTTTCTTCCAACTATATTAAAAAAAAAACCAAAACAGTTATCCAAGCGAGACAGCTGCTGCTCAGAGCAGCAACTGGAAAAAAGCGTCTAATTTGTTACTAAGCATTTAGGATGATAACAATCACCCAGACAGCTCACAGTGGGAAAAAATCAAGTGTGAATTTTATGGGAGAAAATGCACATACTCAGTGACTGCCAAAGTGGAACCTCTCTCTCCCCTTCCTGAGATTATTTTACTTTTATTTTCTACAGAAGAAGCAGTGGAGAACAAGCAGGGAGCACCATGGTGAGTTCCACACTTAGCAAAGCCACCACAAGGACCAAGAAGGGCTTTCTCACAGAATCCACCATAGGACAACATGCAGCTGGATGCAAAGAACATTCTCAGTTCACCATTTGAATCACACACTCTCAGGTTAGCTCACCATTTGTAAAGTTGTCTTAGGTTGCAATGTAAGATGGAACCAAAAGTATGTATTCTATTACCATCTATGCAAGCTCTTAAGTTAAGTGGGGCAGTGTTCTTTAGCTCTTCCATGAGTCATCCCTGATAACTCCCTCCAGGGGCTATCTTCTGCTAATRGGTCATCAAGTCTCACTGCATGACTTATAGAATTACATCATGCCACTGTGAGATGTTCCACCCAGGAGGAGAAACTGAGCATTCCTACCTGGATACAATTTGAGTGTGGAACATCAGAGCAGCACCTACCACTGGATTCCCAGAGGACAAGAGCTTGACAATCACCACTTGAGAAGGACCAGATCTTTCTACAAGCTCACTGCTTTGACAGAGCTACATCTATCACTCCAACAAGGACTGCAGCCACCATTTAACTGGACTGCTACTACTACCCTGACCAACAGGGTATCAGGTTGTATCCTGACTCTGTCAGTTTAAGCCAGTGTTTCTGCACTATTGCCTCTATTTTAATTTTCCTATTAAATTGTAGTCAGATTTTTACACTTTTGGACTAGTTTGAAAGCAAACCAGTGTGAGATTCCAGGTCAGAATTACAATTCTGACCTGGAATCTCACACTGATTTGCTTTCAAACTAGTCCAAAAGTGTAAAAAAMCCCATACATTTACAGAAGTCACATTTAAGGGGACATTGCAGCCACTAAGATAGATAGTAGCAGAGTCACCTGTACAGGAGGTTTTAAAATATCTGTAACAATAAGGTGCTAAGAGGATCTCTTCTCTCCCCAGTGAAAACATCTTGCCTAACAGCTTGTATTCTTCAGCAATTAATTCACTTACTCTTTCTGGCTGCTCCATAAGCAGTTCAAATCCAGCAATAGAAATCCATGCCATGACAAGAGCCAGAAACTGAAATGGAAATATCATCTATTCACTACAGAAAGTTTTGAAATCAGTTAAAAAAGAAAAATATGGATCCAAACATCTCTCAGGTCACATTTTCTGCTTTCTCTACAACATCCTGTGGCACTCAGGACCCACCTGGACACAATCACAGCCTTAAGCAGATTTTCAATATTCCCTGAGAGTGTGCCCTTATGGGGAAATACCATACCTGCCCAGTAGCTGCCAAGCTACTTAGAAACGCCTGAGGCACCAACTTTGGTCAAAAGCTTCCATTCTATTAAAAAGTGCCCTGTTTGCCCCATGGCAGAAGGTCACACAGGTCTGATGGTCCACTCTCCTGGGCCAGTTTTGAAAGGAGAGTTTTACATATCACAGGCTATGACATAAACCTGTATTTTTAACTTAGATGTTGCTGAGCAGACAAAAATTGAACCCTGAGCAATTATTTCTCTTTTCCAAATTGTCGTGGGATGACCGCTTTTATCCCAATATCGTGTATTATGTCTGGCAGCTGTGGTTTTTTTTTTTTTTT